>CM075853.1:33022612-33592612 GCA_037975125.1 Latrodectus hesperus
AGTTCACTTCTTGTAGAAGCCAAATACAATTTTATTAAATCAACATTTTTATGAAACAATATTTTAACATTTTTCAAAATTATGCAGCAAAAATTTAAATAAAATTATTTATATAAGTAAAAATTAACAATTTTTTCAAGAATTATAGTCACATAATAATAGAAGTTTTACAACCTTTATTAAATAACTCTAAAACCATAATAATATATTTCATTCGTTCAAACGCTTTGAAAAATAAATTAAAGTTATTAGGTACTAAATGTAATAAATATTATATATATAAATACATAATTGCTTTTTTATAACCAGTAGAAATTGAAATTTTATTTTTTCTGTTATTATGGTCGTGCATTTAGCAACAGTCAACTTTTCTCAGTATTTTTTTTCTATATAGTTCTTATCAGATTTTGAAGAAATTTTAAAGAGCTGCATTCATTCACACACTTAATCATAAAATTGTCTTCACACTAATTAGTAACAAACTGTTAGATATTCTTACATTACCAGTCTAGAATATGACAGTTTCCCTTTTCATGTGTTTCTTAGATGTGTGAAAAATTTTATCCATGAATAAACTTTTAAATGTATCCCAATATTTCTTATATTCAAGATTAGTTATACATCAAACAATTTTGACATTGCTTTCTGAGGGGTACTTTTTTTATTGATAATGGTCTGCATTCACATTTTGCAATAATAGAAATCCTTAAAACTTTCAAATATCATTTTGATCAATATACATACAGAAAGAAACAAATATAAAGAAATCTATTTTCTATTATTAAATAGTAGTTAAGATAGAGCATCACTCTTTGATAATCGTGAGTCAGCTTTCATTTCTCTAATTTTAATCCCGACTAAGTAATCAGCCAAGGCTTCACATTGCCATTGATTATTATAACTAAAGTTCTAACCACAATGGAAGTCTGGGTCAACTAATTCATTGGCATATTTAAAAAGTTTGAATTTTTACAACGTGATGTATTTTCTTCAGCATTATTTGATAAATTGAAAAAATATAATGATAAAATATTGTGAAAACCTTGGTAACACTGATAATTTGTAGCCAATTCATCAATTTCAATTAAATACACAACCACAATATTTACATGACGTACCCAGCATGAAAAGAAAAACAAATAAAGAAATATTTTTTTAAAAATATTAAAAAGTAAAAATATTTTATCAGAATTTCCCCACTGCTTTAAAAACAAATTGGATAGAAGATAATACTAGCCTTGCCTTTTAACCTAATCAATTCTTGTCTTCACAATTTATTAAAAAAAAAAAATGTAAAATAAAAAAACTGAGTAGGAATATATTTATGAATTCATGATATGGGGAAAAACACAACTTAAATAAAATTTAATTTCTATAATAAATTTAAAATTCGCCTGAAATGGCGACTAAAAATTAATTTTTACATGAAATACTAACAGAACAGGAACGATAAATACAAAAAGTTAAATTCTCTAAATATATGTCAATTATTTTAAAAATATACTAAAGTCAATAATAAATATTACTGTCACACTTAATGCACATTATTGTACTTTAGCATTTGTCTATAGACATGAAATACACAAATAATTGAAATAGAAAAGTTGATTTACCTAAAATCCAAAAAACAACTTGGCCAGCCCCAGCCACGTAAAATAAGGGAAATGATACAATTGATACCAAAGCATATTGATGTGCAAGAGTCAGTTTTTGCCCTAAATTGAAATAAATATTTTTAATCATCATTTTTCAATGAAACATAATTTTTCATAGTCATGAACTATATTAATACTTGAAAATCGATATTTGTAATTTTCAAATTTTGAAATTTTTTTGCTTTTCTATGTATGATTGCCAAGCTTCTTTTGAGAAATACAGATTTGGGTTTTTGTCTGCTAATAGTTAAGGACAAATGAAGGATATCATGAAAGAATTTCTTTTTCATAGTAGCACATAAATTTGTTAACAAAATAATAAGGAAATCATTTGAAGCATATTTCTCATAAAGATTTATAAGTATCAAAATCTGTTTATATAAGGATCATATTCATAAAATATTTGCATGTTTTATATGGATTGATGATTTGTGGAGATAACTGAGAAAAAATATTCAAATCAGAAAAATGAAAGAATATTTGAAAATATGTAAAAATTATAAAAAATGCTACATGTAATTAATTTTAATTTCAATAAGATTTTTATTGATCCTTTTGTATTCAATCAGGCAAAATTCTTTGAAGTCAGATTTATATATTTACTTTTATATCAAAAATTTGTTTTTGAAAAAGCTATAACTAAATAAACAAGTATAGCATTTATTGCTGAAGTATTTAGTCTCTGTTATTTAGATTATTTGCTTAATTAATCTTAGATCATAATTAACAAAAACCATTTTCATTTTATAACCTAGAATAAATTTTTTAATCATTTTTAAAAATTATATTTTATTTCATTTCATTTTGAACTTTTTTAAATGATTATGTGAATCCTAATTTGTATACTTATTGAAGGCAATGAATAACAATCATCAGCACAAAATGTTAAATTCTCTTAATTTCTCCATTTAACATTTCTTTATTTAATATGCATGTCAAAATGACCTAGATAGTTTTCTTCTGTAACACCATTCCAAGCATAAATTGACAAATTGCACCAAGAATATTTTCATAAAGCAATGCAAACCATGATCACTCCTTTCCAAAGCAATATTTGTACTGGTAGCTATTGATTATATTGTAAATTGTAAATAAAAGTCAGATTAAGCAACTAAAATTTCATAGGAATCCTTTAAAAATATCTGGAATTTTGACACAATTCAGAAAATTTACAATTGTCCAATAAAAATCAATTTAAGTTTCTCAATCATAAAATAATAATAAAAAATAAATATAAAAATTAAATGCAAATAAAAGTTGCATGAAAATGAGTTTGCAAAAGAGATTTTTGAAAATTTTAGTTTCTAATAAGAATAAAAATTTGCATCTATGGAATCATGTCAGGGACTAGCCTTCAGTTGGTTAAAGGGTGATTGTTTGTAAACTAGAAGTTCATAAAAGAAGTATTTACTTTTAAATGATTTCTCTCTAAGTCAAGTAATCAGTTTCCATGCTAATATCAATATTTTATGAGGGAAATAAGTAAAACAACTAATGTATGCATATGCATAACTTTAAAGGAATACAATTTAAGTTTTTAAATATTACTGAAAATCATAAAAACCTTGTTTAAATTATCACAGGTAGATGAAATTGAGATAATTTTTTTATTATAAAATAGTAATTTACTTTTTACACAATTAGAACTTTTCAAAGTTAAAAATTAAATAAAAAACAAAAAATAAATAAAAAAATTAAAAAATAATTTCCTAAGTAGAATAAATAAGTTCATAAATATTTTTCAATTTATAGTAAACAGATAATTTACATAAAATACAAGTTGCTCCTTCATCATTCAGTGAAATAGAAATGTCACAATATTTTAGTTTAAAAAATCAAGAATAGTTATGTTCAATATATTTGAATAAAGTTTTAAGAATACATTTTCAGGATTTTTAAATAATCATTTTAATCAATTCAAATTTTGCAAGTAATTTAAACATAGCAAAATTTTAGAAAAAAAAGTGGTATTTGAAGATATAATTTATATTTAATCTTGTCTATAATCATATCAAAGCTATTTAGCTTAAAATTAAACTTTGAAATTATATAAGAAAATTGACTTTCTCAAAATGAGAAATTCCATGAATGCATTCCACAAAAAACTTATTTCACAATAACAAAATTCTAAATATTTTCATTTTTAACAAACTCCTTTCTCTTCTGGGCTAAGGCCATTTCAATTAACCTACAGTTTTGGTTCTCTAAGCAAGCAATATTCTTTCAGTCTTCTTTATATATAGCTTTTACATCTTTTTTAAAGCATTGATTGACCCGACCCAATAAGTGTCCCTTCTCTTTCCAGCTTCCATAAGTTTGTTATCCTAACTTTTATTTTATGTATTTGTGTCTTCGTTTTAACGTAAATAATCCAGCCATTAAATATGGATTTTTATGGTCTAGACAATGTTCAAGTTGTGTTAATTTTTGACAAATTTCCTGATTAAGTACCAATTTTTATACACCAATAATGCAAACTGAGCCAAACTACCTTGAATAGTTTGTTAACTAGCATATTTTAATATGAGTCTGAACTTAATAAAACAATTTTTAAAATATCTTCTTTTTTTTTTTAATCATTGTAATACATTGATTTAATAAATAGGAAATATTCAATACATACATACATATTGAATATTCTCTATTTGGTTAAATATAATCAAATTATACACAAAGAAGAACATACATGTACTTTATTTTTGTGTTCAATCGTTCATGCAAGATAAAAAATATAACTCATATTTATAAGATCACTTCAATGAAATGCAAAACATACAAAAAAATTACATAATTACCAAATAAAGTAATTTCTCTAGAATCATTCTTCAATTTAATTATATAACAAGAACCCAGTAAAGCAGCAATAGCAATCAGTAGTAATGGAGAGGTTAAACTAAAAAAAACATACATGTATAGATATATTGTGTAATAGATTATACTTACAAAATATTAAAGAAATAACTCATTACAAACAATTAGTTGTTAAATATGTTATACGTTGGAAATACTTTTGATAAATTAACTTTGTCATCTATGTATAAAACACTAGGATAGAGAAACATTTACATTACAGGGAATAGCATTTAATCCCTCCCTTCTTTCTACATTCCCAAAGTGTAATTTTTAAAGAACTTAAGAATATTTAGCTTTTAAAATGTAATGTTTCTGGTTATTGCAAGGAACATGTTTATGCTGACATGAAATGGATTGGAATGTAGATCAAAGGAATTCTGTTTTCAATATTTAATAACTTTGTAATAGAAGGAAATTTTGCAGCATATCACACATCACTTGGTTTATTTTTTAACTGCTCTATACAGAAAACTTATTTTATTGTATATAATATTGTTACCAATTTATAAATAATAATTGTATTTGCCTTAAAATATCTCAGACAGATTGGAAATACTCACATTTTGGGCAAAAATTGCATTATTTAGAGGTGTTGTAGTTTAAAAGCGGGTTTTCTAATGGTTTGGTGACTTAGCAATGTTTTGGCGAGAAAACTTGGCAACAGTTGGTGAGATTCTTGGCAACTTGGTGAGAAATAGATACTTCTATAAACATTCATCACCTAAGCTCTAGGACCAATATTTAGCGAGATAGCCAAGAAGCTTCCAGAACCTTGGTGAAACTGGTAGATTTTTCCACCAAGTCAGGTATAAATACCACAGTCAGCCATAGAAGAGGCAGTTTTCTAAAGGCAGTCAGTGAGTGAAGACGATTAGTTGTGACTGCTAGTTGTTCTCTGTCTGAGGTATTTGAGACCTGTGATTAGAAGCTGTTTCTTATTATATCTGACGAATTGTAGCTATATAATTGTGATTGTTACAGCAGGAATTTCTTCTATCTAGTGAAATTTTTACGAATAAAATTCTTGTGTTCATTAAGTGGTTGCTTTATTCAACTCTCAATCGACACGAACCCTGAAGCGTGGTAGAATATTGTTCTCAATAAAACCAAATAAAATATATTTAAAAAATAATGTAGAGGAACAAGAATCAAAATTCAAATGAAAACTTTTTTCTGAAAGTGATAGAAAGCTAACAAAATAAAATAAAAACATTGAAAAAATTAAATTTTATTATAAGAGGAAAATTTTCAGGTTTTAGTAGAGCATATAATATTATATTTAAGTAATTCATTATTTAATTAATATCACCAATTTTTATATTACAGTTAAAAAATTATTAGATAAATAAATTATTTTTGCACTGAATGATTGTTAGGTTAAAAATTTATCCCCCAGTAGTTTTTGGGAGAGTAAGCATATATTTAGTGTATTTTGAAATTTTAAAATCTATAAAAGTAAAGAATTTTAAAAATCACAATTTACATAAAAAATATTATTATATATAGCAGAGATGACTAAGTATTTAATCAAAATTAAATAACTAATTAATTTCCACTTAAGCTTTCATCACATTAAAAATTGAATTGATATATGCTTAAAAAATACAATCTTATTTTAAATTAAAGGTGAAAATTTCTGAGTTTACTTCAGAAAATTACTTACATGCAATACACTATGAGACCTATAAATACAATAATATAATTGCTTTGGAAGTATTCAACATTTCGTACAACTCTACTGGTGCACTTGGGAAATGATGTAGGCAAGTGAAACATTTTGAAATCCAAAAACTGACTCCATGGTCGAATTTTTTCTTTTCTGGACAGCAACCATTCTTTAGCAGCAGGGCTATTCAGGTTGATAGGAACAACACTCATTTCAATTTGGACTTTATCAACTTGAAAAGAAAATTCATGTTTAATAAGTAATAAAATGAGATTAAATTTACATCATCACATAAAAATTTAGAATATTAAATGCTTATTATGCAGATTTAAGTTGCTTTTCTAATTGATATGAATATTAATTCTTCCAGAACTTTGTAGTAATAAACATAAATAATTATATGATATAATAAGAAATTGCTTATTTTTTATGCTAACACTTTAGGGAATTTATTTGAAATCATATAGTAAGACTAGAACAAAACAGGTCAATTTTTTTTGATAAACTAAAATGGTATCAAATAGAATGACTCTCACACTCTCTATGGTGATTATTACATCCTACACATATATTATTTTATGAGCAATGTAAAACATAGGAATTATTCAATTTTGCTGGCACAAAAAAAGTAACAAAATAATTTCACCTCTCTCGAATAAAATATATATATAATATTTTATCATAAATTTTTTTTAATTTTTAAAAAAGCACAGTGAATAATTTTATTTTTACAACAGCTATATTTTACTTTCATACAAATTTGTTACTTTTAACAGTTATTAATTTTTCTGATCTTAGTTCCATGTTTTGTAATAAAAATTGCTGGTTTGGCAAGATTTTTGCCATCTAAATAGAATATCACCAAAATTATTCTCCTATATAACAGTGAAACAAATATTAAATGTTTTCCCCAAATAATAGTAATTATTCACATTTAGGTAAAAAAAAGTACAATTTAGTACATATCATTTTCATTAAAATTTAGCTATGGATATTTCTTTAAAAATGATTTAGAAAGATGGAAAATATTATCAGAAATATTTTTCTCTAGAAAGAAAAAATTATATTATGTATCAAAAAATTATGTTCATATAAATTTGGAAAAATAATCTACTAGAAAAACATCCAACTTTTCTAAATTTCAAAATTTTTATTAATTTGGTGATAAGCAATGAGCAACTATTCTTAAAGATTTTTTTTGTTCTTACTTTTATAAACACTTATTTGAAAACAGAATAATAGCAAAATGTTATACACAACAAAATATTAGTTTGAAATTTACTGTAATTTCAATACAATATTTATCTTAATAAATGGGCTCCACTTTAAAAAATTACCATGACTGAAAATGCTAAATTAAAATAAATTATTGATAATTTTATGCAGTTTTACAGTGTGATTAATTTGTATAGTAAATAAGTTTTTTAATATTGTAATTTTTCCTCATACCTTACTGTTCTCAAATAATTTATATGTGGGATTAGGGATAGTGATATTAAAATAATACTTTAAAATACAATTGAATTACAATTTCATTGTTTAGGCATAGAGAAATTCTGATGTCTTTTCAGAAAAGATTGGTAATTTTTGAATTACTAAGATATTTATACTTTAAAAGGTTTACCATCTCAAATACTACTTATTGTTAATATATGTTAACATTCATAATTTTCTACATTTAATACTGTCCAGTAATTAGTAATACCATTATTATTATCCATGATATTAAAAGAGTTAATTAAAAGTTCAGAAAATACAATCACAACAACTAAAACAGTTAAAATGTACATTTTGGAACACTATCTCGAGTTATTTTAAAGATACAAGATTTACTAATTTAAATTAATTCTGACTATTTTTTATCCATTGTATATACACTTTAACATTATCCATTACATAACTTCTGACTTCTTCAAGCAGACAGGCTAATTTTTTTCCAAAACCCCCCCAGGAGGTAAGAATTGAACTAAATTCACAAAATCTTAGTTTGTAGTTTTGTTTTTGCATTTCAGGTGTAATGTAAAAAATCAAGTATTTCATCATCATATTTGGTTAGACTTCCCAAGGAGGACCAGAGCTTTCATCAGAATTCTGTTACCCAGTATTTTACTTCTTACACTTGTGTGCCACTTTTTTTTTCTTAATATTCACAAAATCAGTCTCCACTGTATCCCTCCATCTCACATTGGGTCAACGTTTTCCCCAGCAGGTTAGAGAATTTACAAAAGAAGTTTTCTTCATGTGGGACCTTCATCTATTCTAAATATATAGGCAACTCAGTACAATAAATTAATTTTTATGAAATTTACAATATAAGATTTATTATAAAGTGTTAAATTTTTCTTAAAGTACATAATTATTTCTTGATTAGATATGTTTATCAATTTATGATAATCAATGACAATTTATTATAATGAATAATAATTTTATCCATAACTAATCATTTTTTTAAAGTTTCAGTATTTAATAAATAGCTTTTACAAGCAAAACTTTATAAATTTTCCACCATCATGCTTTACATAATTTTTAAGAGATATTCTAGAAATCTGAAATTTCATTAATTCATTAAAATGAGACATATTTATGTAATAATTTTAAAGAAAATTATTCTTTATGCTTGTTGATGAAATATTAAAATACCATTTTACTTTAACTGATTTAAGATAATCCCTTTGAATACAGACACTGATTTTTTTCACTTATATTATTTAATTAAATTTTAGTTGATGATACATCTTTTTCAAGTATCTATCCTCAACATCATTTATTTCAAACATATTGACTAAAGCAGATTTATAGGTTTTAGTAAATTTCAAAAGTGATAATTCAAAGTTTTTGATCTAAAGTCAGTGATGAAATAAATAAAATTTTCCATTTTCAATACTACATATACTATTATACTTGTTTTTACAGTGTTACAAAATCTGTATATACATATCACTAATATTAAGATTGCATTATGAATGTGATAAACCTTGTATTTGTAAATAAATAAAACCCCAATAAAACTGGCCTCAATTTCTTTAATTGAACTATTTTTAACATTATTGATTCATTAGAAATCTTAAATTCTTCTAAGCATTTCTCTCAAAACCTAATTTTTAAATTCAAATCTCAACTTCGAAAATTCTAAAAAACCAGAAATTTGTTCCCAATATGAAAATAATGGCACTTTCTTAAATATCTGAATAAAAAATGAATCATTAAAATTAAACAGAAATAAATAAGATTAACCATTAAAGAATAGGTATACAACATTGATACTACAGTTTTGTTGGTCGTACTATATATATTTTTAGCACATAGGCTAGTTGAAATGTGACCAATAGTTTAAGAAAGATTCATATTGAAAGAATTTCAAATATTTTCAACAAAGTTCGGATTCAAAGCTACAAGCTGTTGAGTACAAAGCTAGAACGTTAACCATTCAGCTATCAGCTCAGCATAACATCGTTTTTCAATAAAATAGATAAGGTATTCAATAAAGTAAGATAAGAAATTATAGCATATATTTTCATTCTAAAATTGAAGTTTCCATCTAAAAACTAAAAATAATTAAAACAAGGAGTAGCAATTTAAAATAAGACTATAGATGTTTTAAATAAACAACGTCAAGAGAAGATTATATGTAAAACAAACATATCAAGTAAATAAGATTACAGCTATAAGTACCTGATACGATATTTTATTACTATTTAAATATACAAGCTGCGAAGAACTGAACTCGGCATGAATTCCGAATAGAGGAACAGAGTGAAATTAAATTGATTGTAATATATTTAAAAATACCATAAAACTTTATTGCAAACTAAGAAAGAAAAAATGATTATAATCTTTCATTTTCTTAAGTCCACATAAATTTGCTCAGATGACGGATTTCAGATATACCGTAGTTAAAGTAAATATAAATAAAATAGTGACAAGCTACAGTTGTGATTGTAGCCAATATGCATTATTCTTAATTATATTTCCATTAATTTTTTTGTTCTCAAAAGATAAATAATACTTTATTTTATTTTCATAAACTTGTCTTTCAAATTATTTTCCCCCATCATGTTAATATACTTTGATAAAATACACAAGCTTTGTAGAAAATTCGATCGGGAAATTTGTTTGTAGCGTCATCTACTGGAAATTTTATTTCTAATAATACTTATTGATATATTCGCTTTTAGCTGTAATACGTGGTCAATGTTTATAATCTTTCTCTGCTACGTTTTTATTTCATTCATTCATTCATGCCTCACCGATCACATTCGGAAGTAAAAAAATTTTCCTCTTGTCATTATTTGGAATGTGCTCCTCTTGAAGACATCATTGTGTATGGTAGTGACAGTGTGTGCAAATCTCTCTGAGGAAATGTGGACATGACAACAAATTTATTACTAAATCAGACAGAATCAGATTTTCTTCTATACCAGCCTTGTTTTATTCGTGTACCTAAATAACGAAGATGATCATCTGCGGTGCTTTGATATTTTTAAGTATACTCCATGCAAGTAATTGCTGGACAACAGAAGATATGGAACTTTTTGATTTGGTTGAAAATACACCTCAAAACTTTTACGAATTGATGGGTGTTGATGAGGTAATTTTAGCAGTTTAAATTTAGTATTTATACATATATTTTTAAGGAAATTATTTTTCCATTATATGATCATTAACCTAAGTAAGTATTGATCATGAACATATGCTGAAAAGTTTATGAAATATAATGATTATCAACTATACTTCAAAAGTGTCATTTTAAGATTAATTAAATTTATTCTAACATATTGAATTTGAAAATTGAGTACAGTCATTTTATTTTTCATTTCTAAAATATTTCATCTTTAAAATGAAGTTATTGATGTAAAAGAAAATTTTATCATGTACTATTGAAATATTTATTATGTATATATTTATTATTAGAAACAAAAGCTTATATAAATGGAATTATTATTATTATTGATAAAAAACTTAGATGTGGTGGAAATAATCATATATTTAATCTAATGCTATAGTAAATATTATCGAACATAGTTTAAGATATCCGTGGGGTGAACAGTGTAAAAATGATAATAAATAATAGAAAATTTTACTGTATGCATTTATCTGAGTGTTACACTATAAATATTTAATTTCTGTAAATCAAAAATACATCTTTTGATAGTAATTGCAAATTGTTTTCCTTATTGCTTATGCAAAGCAAAAGTCATTTTTATGTTTAGTTTAACTAAAATATTGGTTTTTGTGTTTATTGTAATTATTTCTATATGATAAATATTAATCCATAAGTTCTTAAAAAATTAAACATTCAATAGTTAAATTGTTGAAAATATGAGTTTATTTAACTATGTGAGGTTTATATTTCATGGTTAAATTTTTCTTTTAATGTTTCTTTAATGTTAGAGATTTATTTTTATTGCTATTTATGCATATTATTAGAATAATAAAAGATTAATCTAAAAATTATGTTAATCAAATTTAAAATCAATTTTAGATCTAATGCAGAAGTAACAGAAAATTGTCTGTGAAATACTAATAGTTAAGAAATAAATTTTGTTATTTTCTTGTTGATCAAAATATTTAACTAATATTTTTGTCTGTAAATTGTTAGCAGTCCATGTTTAAAATTAGCTTATGATAGCTGAATCCACAAACATAAGCTATTATAAGCTCTAACTTACAATTTCAATATTCTTTGTTGAAGACTTATGAATTCATTGATGTTCTCAAATTTTGATGCATCTAATTATTTGATTTCACTGTGAAAATGAAATTGTTTCACAGTTTAAGATCAAAATAATTTGTAATTATGTTAGAGAATAGTTTTAAATAAAACTTGTGTCAGATATATTTAAAATATATGAGGATGATTCTTATTAATTTTTTTAAATTTTATTTAAATTAGTGGCTATAAAGTCCTATTTTTTCTAGTTATTGTGAGAATAGTGAAATTTAGTTTCAAAAGTTTTTTTAGAATGAAATTTGCTTAATTTTTTCTTTTTATAAAAACAATCTAAAATATTTTATAAGGAATGATTAAATTTAGGATATATATTTTCTTTTGCTATGTTCCCCCTTAAACAAAAGGTTTTCTTTCCATTCATTTTTCATTCCATTTAATTATATAAAAATTATTACTGTCTGAAAGAAAAGCCTAGAAAACTTAAATTTATTTTCTCAAATAAATGAAAATATTTTGGTATGATGAAAACTAACATTTTTACATTATTTTAAGTAATTAGAAGTTAGTTTTTTTATTAATTACAAAGAAACAAAAGATTTATTTTCCAGTTATATGGTAGATTTATGATTGACTTTATATATAGTCAATCATAAAAATAAGGACTTTAAATAAACTTGCACTTATTTTTTTTTTAAAAATATTATTCTTACAAATCAAAAAAAATTTTTTAATCAATGCTAAACACTTAGTAAGCATATATTTTATTATAAAATTTAAAATTAACAGGCTGAATACAAATTTTTCATTCAAAGACAAAACAAATGTTCAAACTCAGCTTCATAATATTTATTGCAACATTATTTTTTTTTAATTATGTCCTTATATAAGCTCTTTCTTGAGCATCATAAGTCTTGCAGTCCAATAGAGAAATGAAGCAACTATTGCAACATTATAGATTATTCTCTTCTGAAAGCAAAAGGTAAACTGAGAATTATGAATGTAATATAGTTTCTTTTATTTAATCATCAGATCAAATTTTAATTTTAACAATGTGTGATAACATAAATGCCAAATATGGTTTTTAATAAATTATAAAAAAATAGTATTTTTATAAAAATTAAGTTTTTTTATGGCATTTTAGAATACACATTCTGTGCTTATATATTAAGCTCAGAAAATTTATTATTTCTGGTTATTCAAGCTACATATTTTAAAAATAGTTGAGATAGAATGTCTAAATTTTAAATAAAATTAAAGAGGAAAATAATATTTTCATCTTAAAGTTGAGGAAAATCATTAAATAAATGAAATTGCAATTGAGATAAAATATATGTATGAAATTTCTAAAAATAATCTTTAATTTGCATGAATGAGCAGGATGTTCTTACTTTTTCCTTTTAAAGTTTAATTTCATTCTAAATAAGGGATAATTTAATTAGAAATACAATTTATCTATATACAGTTAGGTAATTTTTTCTTAAGCGCTATTAATTGCACTTGCATTTGTGCTTACTACTGAAATTAAAATGTGATGAACAGAATATTAAAAATTAGAAGCTTATATTATCTGTAATAGAAAAGGAATGCAAAAATAGTTTTAACTTAAATGCTAATTTATTTTTTATTTTATTAATTTTTCAGAAGTTATTTTAGTTTTAAAATAAAGTTTTTTTTAAATAATTTTAGTTTATCTGTTAAAATTTATAAATTTACTTATTATAAAATTATAAATAACTTAAAATTTTAATTTAACTTAGGTCTAATCTTCTATGATTAATAAAAGGGTACAAATGAAATTCTTTTTTTGAAAAATTATATTTTGTTGACCCATTTGAAGAAAGCCTTATTGAGTCTTCTGAAATTGCAGGGGAAAAAATGTGGATGAAAATAAATCTATGTCACATCTGTAATGAATTATGTTTACTATGTAGCTCATTAAAATAAGTAAAAAAAATGTGCTTTCAGAAATTGGTTTTATTTACATTTTTTATTTTTTTTAAAACTTTCTTTTCTGAATATTTTTTATATTTTACTTATTTATATTTTATTTAATATTATTTTTTAAAATGTTATTGAAGTAAAAAATGTATTAAATCAAATTTGAATAATTAAAAAAATGATTTGTAATGTAATAACCATTTGTTTAATGTAAATCTAAAATTCTTTTGTTTAATATTGGAAACAGCTATTTTACTATTAATTAGATTTTCAATATTTTTTATCAAGTAGATATTTTATTAGAAGCAATTCAAGAACTTTTGTAGAGTTAAAGTATAATAATAAAACTTTTACATCAATTTAAATTAAAAGGGTTTGTTTCCATAATTTATATTTATTATTCTGATTGAAATAATTACTTATATAATTTATTATTCTTTAGAAAAGAAAACAGTTTTCTTAGTTAGAGGGTTGATTCAGTATTTGCTCATTTAGAATTTTCAAGTATTCTATATTACTTTGACCTATCTACAATTGGCTTGAGATATCTAAACGATTTCTTAATTTTAGGACATAAGTTACTAGAATTTTTTGTTGATATACTTTATTTTAACAAAATAATAGTTGTTTTAGAATGTTTCAGAGTGTATTACATTTGCGAAGACCTAAAATTTTAAAGATAGTTCTATCCACAAGAGGAATAATTTTGCTGTTCCCATTCTTTTTTTATTTTAATGATAACATATATATCTGGAGAAAACCAAATGTTAATATTAACTTATTTGAAATTTATAGTATTTAAGAAAAATTTTACAATATATATTTTTTATTTGTGCTCAATATTTTTTCCTATCAATTCTACAACCTATTTTATGTAGCCCATCTAAAGTATTTAATATTACATCAGGAAACAAATATTTTTCATTTATTATATATGACTCCAATATGCCTATATATATATATATATATATATATATATATATATATATATATATATATATATATATATACATCCTTGTTATTTGCTTTTATATATTTTTTTCTAAATATTGATTATATTTTTAACTTAAGTCTTTGTAAAGTAGATGCATGCAAATAAAATATATGAGCAATTAAGGATAAGTAAGACAATCTGGTTAAAGTAACTTTCTTATACCTGAAATTTAAATGATATTTTAAATTCTATGCTGAAAAATATTTTAACTGTAAACTTTTATTCAGTAAAATTTTTAAGTGTGTTGCTGTTTTTTATTTTATTAAGTAAATTTATTAATTTATATTTTCTGTTTTATTTCTTCATTAAAGTTAAGTTTTTAATTTATGAATAGCTTTCATGCTATTTCTTAAACGACTTTATTTCCATAATTTTTTCATTTAGTTTCTTATTTACTTTGTTTTTTTATTGCAACCATATACTCTATTTTATTTTCCTTTTTTTATCATTGAATGCTTTAATATATAATAGATATATTGTTTTAAAGCCTGTTTAGTAGCTGAGTTGTTGTGCTTACGAAGATTAATTTATATTAAGATCAATTACACAAATGAGATTCCTTTCATAAATATGTACTTTTTTTAAAATTATATTTCTAATATTTTATGTATTTTTATAATATTTTACTTAAAATAATATTTTTCTTGTAATTTAAGCTGTATTTTTCTGTGATACTGTTAATTTAAATTATATTTTTCTATGATTTTAATAAATTACAACTAGTTAAATTATTTTCACCCTAAATGTATTTAAATTTTAATGCAAAATAAAGTGTTGTTATTAATATTTAATTTACCTATTTAAATATTTTATTTTATTTTGTTTCTTTTAATTTATGTTGTGGTTTTCTTTGATATTGATAAATTGCAACTATTTAAATTGTTTGTACAGTTGTTCATATAGTATGCTTTAATGATTTCTTATTTTGACTTTACTAATGAGTTATATTTTAATGAGGCAATGTTTCTTTAATGACTTGTTTTCATCTGGTTTGTGCAAACATGTATCCCAGTTAAAATGTTCTGTTATTTTTTGTAATAGTGGAATGTTTATTTTTCATGATGTTTGCTTAGATGTTGAAGTTTCTTCTGGTATTTTTGTTGCGAAAGAAGCAAACTTTTAATCTTTCACCTGTTTCAATGTCTTATAATTTTTGCCCAATTTTTCCTTATTGTTTTGCTAATTGATGATTTATTGATTACTTTATATTTTTGTTCCTAAGATGGCCTTGTAAACTTTTTAGTTCTATAATTCTTAAGTTTAAAAGAAAGTTGGCTATCCAATGTTTAATTGTTGTATATGAATTGTTAGATGTGCTTGTTATATAACTACTTATCACAAATTAATTCTATGTGATTTAATAATTTTCCACACCCTATTAAAAAATAGAATGTTTGGCAGTAAAATAATGTTTGAAATGAACACTTACTTTTAAAAAATTTATGTAATGAATGAAAAAGAAAAAAAATATTTATGTAGTGTTAAATAGAGAAAATCCTTAGTATTAGTGTACATTTTATTATTTTCACAATTTTTTTGATCGCCATATTATATTTTTAATGTTTTAATTTGAAATATTCCTTTTAATTTCCCTACTGTAGGAAGTTAAAAAGTTACACTCACAATTTATTAAAACCCATGTTTATTAAATTGAATAAAATAATAAATAGTAAAAGTGTTTTATGCATTTGAGTAAGTTGTTATACTTCATATTTGCTTTGGATTTACTAAATTTGCTTATGTATTTGAGATCTTAAAAGTTACTTTTTAATGAGACTGATAATCTGTAATGTGTATGTTTTATAGTGGTTTTAAAGTAAATTTTGCATAAAAAATTATTAAAATTTTATTAAACTAATTCTTTTTTGAACTAAAGAAAAGTTTTAAAATCTATAAATGTTAAGTAATACATTTTAAGCATGAAAATATCACTGCCAAATATTGATTACAGAATATGATTTGAATATTGTTGTTTGAATTTAAGTGCATATAGTAAAGAATTTATGTTTCTAAAATTAGAGTTCCTTAAAAAAAGTTATGATTTATATTTAATGTTGTGTAAATATATATGTGTTCTATTATCTATAATTATCTTTTATAGCTGTTTCATTTTTAGAGGTTATGAAAAAATATTTAATTAGTATAACTTATAATCATTTATACTCATTAAATATTACTTTTTGAAAAGAAATGAAAATTAAATATTTTATAATAAGGAATATATTGAACATTTTATATATTTTTCTATTTTTAAGGTAGTAGGGGATTATAGCCAAAAAAGTTTAATCTTTCATACCAGTTTTAATACAAATACTAAATGTGTTCAAATCAAACAGAACAAACTAAACATATTTGAGTGTAATTGCTTATGTTAATTTTAGTAAGCAACATTCACAAAGTTCATATTAAATTTGTATGAAGTTTTTATTTATTCAAAATCCAGGTACAGTTTTTGTATCTACCTTTACATCTTGAATGTACATTTACCTAAAAGTTGCCAATTACTTTTTATTTTTATAGCTTTAACTAAGTAATTTATTGCATGCAAAATTGTTTCAGATTCTTATGCAATATTTAATCACATATAATTCTTGTTTAATATGGCTAAGTTTATGTATTGCTTAAATTTTAATTTTTTTCTCTTTCTTTTCAGAAAGCATCTGCTAGTGACATTCGTAAAGCTTATAGAAAATTATCTACTCTTTATCATCCTGACCGGAATAAAAATTCTAATGCAGAAGAAACATTTAGAACAGTAATATCTCATTTTATATTATAAACTGAATTACAAACTGTAATTTATTGTTCGTTATGGTTTAATTATATTTGTTATCATTATCATTTATATTATTAATATGTTACATTAATAGTAAATGTACAAAAATGATTTAGTAAAGTGAAGAGTACAATTTTTCTTATATAAAGGTAAAATGAAAAAGCAGTAATATATTTTAAAGAATGAATGTGGTTATTTATTGGAATTGTAATCGATACATTTACAGCTATAAGTATTCCAATCTTATATTTTTTATTTGTTTGTTGATAGTAAATAGAGCATATATCATAGTTATAAATATTAGTAAAATGCTCAATATAATGTCAGAGGGAAATATATTTGCCAACTTGTACGGTTTTCATTTAAATTATCTCTTAAAATATGCAATAAATTCATAGGAATTTACGGTATTCTCAAATTAGACTGAAAATATAAAACTTTTTTTTCAGTTTAATATATCTGGTTAGTAATTTGAAATACGCTACATGTATAAAAATAACTTTATGGAAGAGAATGCAGCAATTGTCTATATTTTTAAAATTCAAAGGTGATTAAAATTTTTTCTTTGGAAATGACAGAAATATAATTATTGATTATATATTTTTTCAAAATTTTAAACTAAAATTAATCAGGTACCATTACTTAATTTTTTCATTAATTTAGTTAAAAATTTTTGAGAAATTGTTAAAAAATCATTAGGAATGAAGCAATGAGCAAGGGTTAATTCCACTCAATGAAAAATATTAAAAATGAATTGTATTATTATGATAGGAAATTCTTTTATCTTCCAAGACATTTCACATTTATATTTACTTATATGTTTAATTGTGTAAAATTTCATGTTAAATATATTCCCATTATTTTATCCACTGGTAAGTTTGTTCTTGAAGCTCTTTACGATTGACTTTTTTAATTTTTAAAAGGCAAAGAACAAATTTGTATTTCATATTTATACTAATTTTTGTATTCACATGCATTGAAGAATAAAATATTCTAAACATACTCCTAAAACTCATGGCTTAGAAGAAATATATTTAGATGTTTGAGATGCATCATGTAATAAAACTTATTACCAATTAAAATTTACAAAAAAATACAAATGAAAGAAAAGAAGGTAGCTTCAGTTTTATTGCTTGTTAATGATATATTTAATTTCATTTAAAATGCTAAATCAGACAACCAGCAATTCAAAAATCATATTTTATTATTGAAATTTCTTTGTTGTCAATAATAAATTTCTTACTGCATTATGTTACATTTAATATTCAGTATGTTTTTAATTATTAATGTTTTAAGTTTTATATACAAATTTTTGATATAGGGTATTTATATTTAAATAGTTTCTGTATCGCACTGATTTACATTATTTATAAATTTATGTAATTAATTATAGTATAGTAATATTGATTTATAAAAATGTTGTATGATCACAAAACTTAATTAGAAATATTTTATTTGCAAATTAGAATTAAAATAATATTTTCATTTTAAAGCTTGCAGCTGTTGCAGATGTATTGAGGAATGATGAAAGAAGAAAAATGTAAGTAAAATTTCTAAATCAGTGTTTACATTTTTATTAAGTACAAAATATTTAAAACTTAATAAATTCTTAATTTAGAACTTTAAAACTTAATTAATAATAACATCAATTCAAAAAATGTTCTGTACTTATATGTATGATATTTTTTTAATGTTCTGTGGTTGTGAAAATACTGAAATTTAGATTATTCAGATTAGATTCAATATTTTAATTCATTACTAAATATAATTTCATGTAATTTGTTTTTTCAATATTTTTTTTATTATTTAAGATCATTTTGATTTTTAAAAATGAATTTTCTGTTTCTATTTTAAATCACTTCAAATTCCTGTTGACATAATAGTAGAACTTCTAAGGCATTTGTTCGAGAGTTGATCCATAGGCGGGGTATGGTTGACATCCTTTCATCCCTTCAGTGGGTTGATAAAACTGAGTACCAAGCATGCTTGGGAATTAAATACTGGGAGGGGGTTATGTTGACCACCTAACTCGAACATTCTTTGTTCCTCAGGGCCTTTTGTTAAGAAAACAGATATGCAGATATATGTAAATATTGTTGGCTTTGGACCTGTTGTGCCATTGAGTTTTAATTTAGTAAATTCATGCAATATATGTATATAAATAAATAAATAAATATGTATATATATATACTTTGTAATAAATTGTTGTTTCTCTTTAATTATTTTGAGCAAAAATATAAAAATATATTAAATTCATTATTTTGAGAATACTTTTTTTATTAAAATATTTTTTGTGTTTAGTCAGAAGTTTATTAATGTATTTTGTGTTCTATGAATCTTCCCATTTCTTAAAGGTATGACCTCATCCTTAAGACTGGATTGCCAGATTGGCGTGTTCCAATATATTATTATAGGCGAGTAAGAAATATGGGATTATTGGAAATGACAATATTTTTATTGTGTTTATCTACTTTGGGACAGTATCTTTTTGCATGGTCATCCTATTTAGAAAAGAAATATGAAATAGTAAGTATATTGTTATATGACTTTTCCAATATTTATTTTATATACTCTCATCACTTTATATTATTTTAAATTTGCATTTAAAGTTCACTTTTCAGGTTGCAGAAACTTAATTTGTTGCCGGGTATATCTGCTGTATATTAATATTTTTTAAAGTGTTACATAGAAAAAATAAGGAAATTACTAGTAATTCTTTGTTCATATTGTGCATAATTGATATTTATTGTGGTGAAACATCTTAATAATTAAATATTCTGTAAAATTAATAATGTATACATTTCTTAGGTATTTGTATAATTTGTGACTGAAATTTTTGAAATTATTTCCTTATATAATTAGTTTTATCAAAGATTGGTTTAGTTTCTTTGTTGTTCTCCACAAGAGCTAATTGATGTGTATTTCTGACTGAAAGTGTATGGACCACTGCAAATACATCCAAGGAAGGAATTGATCCCATAAACTACTATAGATCTAAAAATTATAATAAACCACCTCACAACTTAAAAAATTCTCTTGAAAATATTTTAGTAATTTTTTTAAAATATTGATTTGTTTATTAAATTTTGTCTATTTGTATAAATTGTTTTCAACTTAACTGTTTTATTTTGAATAAAAACATTAACTTTCATTGCAATATTGATGCAATGAAACACAATAGGATAATATATTTTGATTTATATCAACTATTTAATTATTTATAAAACTTTTCAAGATATAATATAATTAATTATATATATACATATTAGATGTAGTATTTTATGCTTAAAATTGTATGTCTTATTTATTACAATAAATCAGTTTTTATTAACTAAACACTGTGAAGTTTAAAATGAGAATACATCTGTGTGAAAAGAATTCCTCCCAAAAATGTGAATGGTAGTTTGATATTTCTATTTATCTATTTACTTGATTGTATTTCTCTAATTTGACTGCATAAATCTTAGAAATATCTAATTATTTAATTTTGTTTTTAATTAATAAGGATTCATAAGTATGACTTTCAGACATATATTGTTTTTATGTGAAAATTAGTTTCACATTAAGAAATGTATACATGTATTTTATTTTAAATAAATATGTTTGTGAAAGGCTGTTAATCTCTCCTGATTTTAATTACAAATGATAATTTATAATTCCAAAGTTTAAAACAGTATTGATTGTAATTTTATAAGTGATAATTCATAAATTATGACTGTAAACTATTCATTATATTTTTTTGTTATTTATTGTTACTACTGGATGGTTTTATGAAATTATATATTAAAAAATTCTATGTGTCTATGACCATCCTAAATGGAATAGGGGTGTTAAATTTTTTTATTTATTCTTCTCACCTATTTAAGAACAGTTTAAAAAATCTTAAAATTTATGATAATTTTCCTCTGTTACACATTTTCCAAGGTACAATTTGCATTCTATCCTAGTTTAATGTGTTACTTGCCGAGCCAGTAAGCCATATAGTTGTCATTCTGGCTTTTGATTCAATATTTCAATTTTTACTCTGATGTGAGTTTGAATCCTACCTCTTGGATAAAGATTTTGCAGTGGTTTGAAATTTACTTCAAACTATAGATCCCATTCTAATTACCCTTTGTGTATAAAAAATGACTGTTGAGCGACAACCCAAATCAAAAGCTTAATGCGTTAATTGTCCCATTATTAATTACAAAGGAGCGTTGATGAATATTTATTTTCTATTTTAAATTATTTTTAAAGTAATTGCTATAAGTTTTGTATATTTCATCCATTTCAAAGTTTCATTTGCTGTAATTTCTGATCATGAAACAATTATAATCAAATTTTTAAAAATTGCAAATAGAGGATTTTTCTTTTGAATCTTGTTTTATTTTAATCATTCTATAATTAAATTAATCTGTATTCCAAATAAACTTATTATGTTTTTTATTTTTCAATGCTGCACTATCTTAATTCTAAAGTTTTTCAACTAAGAAAAATCTGAGAAAAAATCTTTTTTATTATAATTCTTTGATTTTTTAAACTATTAAAATAAGCTCATTAAGTTCTGCATTTTTCTTATTTTTAAAAAATTTCAATGGGCACTTGGGCGTTTAATCCTTTGCCTCAACTAGACCGGAAACTACTACTCATTTATCGTTACCCAATGGGCACCTGTGAATCAAGTCACGGATGCGAGTAGCACAAGCCTGTTTTTAAGATGGGTCACATTCATTCATCATAAAAGAAAGGACAAAGAAGCATACATGTCCAAACCGCAACTTGAACACAAAACCAACAGCCTAGGAGTCTGGAACACTAACCAATCAGCCATCAGCTGGCTATTCTAATTATAGATTTCATTACTTCATATGTAAAATATATAAATATTAAATTCTAATCTGTTTATAACTTAATTTTTAATTTCATTTTAAATACATATTGATTAACTGCAAAAATGTATTTAATATCAAATAAATAATGACATTACTTTTAAGATTAATACCATTTTATGAGTATACATATTTCATAAAAAAGAAAAAAATATTGGTACCTGCATATTGTAAACACTTTTCAACAATGTATTCAATTCTTTTTATGTTGAAATTTTCCAATCTTGAAATGTTTACCATAACAGGTAATGAATATAATATTTAAGCAAATTTTTTGTAAGTATGGAAATAATTGAAAAATAAAAATTTTCAACTAAGGATTAAATTTTATTACTGAGCATTTATAAATTTTCCTATTATAGAAAATAGCTGACCTTCATGTAGAAATTAAATTTTTTTTTATAAAAGTATCAATTAAGGAAAAATTATTTAAATATATTTAACTTTAAATTGTATTCTAAATATTTTTTTCCTTGATTAACATGTAGTTATACTTATAGCAGTCTTTACAGAAGCTCTCCCTTGATTTATTATTTTGATTATTTGTTAATGGTAAAGTAGTATAAATACTTTTTTAATAAATTTCTCACTTTCATTGGAATTATAGATCATATTATAAGCAAAGTATGTATTTATTTCAATAATTTGATAGCAAATAAAGAAATGGATAAAAAAAAATAGCAAACATTGAATTTCTGCTGCCACGAGGGTTGTCAATTTCAGTCATCATTGAACTTGTGTGTGCAGTACTTCTTTAAGTGCAAACTTACAAGACTGGTATAGTTTATAATAAGCATTTGATTGTTTTAATAATAATAGGCCTAGTTATTTATAAAAGTATTATAAACAGTTATTTCAGTTTTTTCTTTTTCTGTATTTGGATTATAAATCATAAATTTTTATTTCAGGAAGAAGTTGTGCTTTCAAAAGTTCGGAGAAAAGCAAAACATCAACGGAAAGGAAAAAATGCCAAAATTGAAGAAGAAGCTATAGTTTCTGAAGTTATGTCTGATTTGCAAAAACCTAGGTTTGTAAAATTATCCTATTTTATAACTACTATGATCCTTTAAAAAAGAATTCAACTCTTAAAATGTTATGTATCTTTATGAATAAGAAATACTTTCATGCATCTATAACTTGTTTATTTACTTAAGTTTATACTTTTTACACTTTTTCAAGGCTTTCTGGTTTATTGTAGAAATATTAAAGTTTAAAGCATATGTACTTATATTTCTTAACATACAATAGATTAAAATATAACCTTATTAGAGAGCTAATTTTATATTTAAATGTAAAAAAATAATGTTATAAAAGTTTTTTAAAAATTAAAAATAATAATGGAAATGTTGAAATTTTGAATGTTTTCTGTTATTTTACAAACTAAAAATAGGAAAAATAATTGTATCTAATATTTGTATCTGAGTGATCATGATTTTTGAAATATTTTTTAATCAATCTAAATTATGAATTATTTTAACAATATGAGAAGTAGTTTTAGTAATTTAATCATTTTCTGTGCCAAGAGTAAACAATTTTCTGTATAAAATACATTTGTTAACTTTTTTAATTTGTAATAACATTTTTTAATGAAAATTTATTTAATTTTTTAGGATTTAAATTCTTAATTCACTTTTGTATGTTTTTTTAATTCAGACAGTGAATATAATTTTAGTTTTTCGAATCAGGATTTTAATCAATGCTTGTTTATTTTTACTACATTGTAAAATTTAAATGATATTTTTCAAATTTAGGTAAATATCTTATTGAATAAATAATGTATGGAAGACAGTTAAAGTCATACGTTTGTATTTTTATATACAGCTCTAGTGAAAACAAAATATCAATTATTTTTTAATGTTTTAATTATTTTTTTATAAACTTTAAGTTACTTTCTATAATTCAAAATTATGCAAATTATATTTTTTCTTAAATCTTGTCTATTTTTTCCTTAAGTTTGCCAGGGTATAGTGATATATTTTATGAATGATTTATTTACTTTTTTATGTAATATATTTTGTATTTACTTTAATCTCTTGTTTTCTTATTACTGAAGGCATATCTTATTGTTGATTTCTAACTGTCTTTCCAGATGTCAGGATTTATTTCCTGTCCGATTATTTTACTTTATTATTCATCTTATCAAATCTTCACCTTCTTACATTGCATCATGTCGAAACATTTTAAAATTTCGCAAGGTACAGGAAATAGAAGATGAGGAAAACCAAGATGACGAACGGCCTCAATGTATGAAAATTTAATTGTTATCATTATCATTTTAATTATTAAGTTAAAATATTTTAACATATATTAACATATTTAACTATTTTTAATTAGAAATAACTAAATTTTTCTTTATAAATGAAAAAGGTCTTAAACTTAGTAGATTTGTGAACATTTCAATTTCATTATCCATATATCCAGCAAAATATATAAATATCTGTTTAAGATCTCTTTATTTATTGTGATTCCTAAATCTTTATACAACCATTTTATATAAGCTATAGTATACATTATTTGATAACATTAAATTTATTTAGTTAATATGCATAAAGTGAGAGTAATATATTATGTCAATAAATTGATAAAATTTTGTTAGTAATAGAATAAATTTTAATCTAATTTTAATAATTCATCTAATTTCAAGAAAAATGTTAAAAAAACTTGAATCTTACCAGTTTTATTTTAGAATAAGTTAATAAATATATAAAACGAAATAAAATATTTATTTTTAAAGCAAGTTAATAAAATATTTATTAATCTATAATTTGCTTTTTTCATGTGCATTTTCATCTATGAGTTACCTATTTTTTTAAAATTATTCTTAAATTTAAATTTCAACAGTTTTTGAAAGTGAGCAGTAAAAGGAAGTATTATTCAAAATTTCTTATTAAGAGGTTGTTATATCTACTCATTAGAACATCATTCAGATTCATTCTTCTGCTCTGAAGATTTCAGCATATACCTAAAATGCAATTAATGTTAAAGATAACTTTTTGCATATTTATAATCTCTCTTGCCAAAAATATAACTCATTCTTTAGTCAAGCATTTAATTAGGATTTTTTTGTGCAAGTATCCAGAAATATATAATAAAATTGCTTTATACTCAATTTTAACTGTTCACTTAAATTATGTCATTGTAATTGTTTTAAAAAAATTTAAGTTTTTTCAATATAAAATGAAAGTTAAGCTTATGTTCAGTTTATTTTTAAAATATAAATTTGTGGTAAAATATAATTACTTTGATTTAAAATTCAGATTACCTAATAAATATTAGGAATTTTTTAAACAATTTTCAAAAAGTCTTAGTAAAATATAAGCTAACTTTGTCTTTCATATTTGATCATTTTGTCTAATTAATTTTAATTTAAATATAGTGGTTGTGTAAATAATGATCTATAATGATTTTTAAATTAAATATTTTTATGTTTCCATATACTTTAAATTAATTCAAATAACTATATGGCCTCTTGTGAATTAGTCTTATTTTTTCAACCCAATTGCAGTTAATAATTTTTTTAATAATATTTTTAATGTGTTTTAAAAAGCTCATATTTCATGTCATGAAATTTAAAAATCTATACCGAATAATATATATCTATATTATTTTATTTGAGCTTTATGTGAATGTTAGTTTTTTGATATCATTAAAATGAAATATGAATATCAGTAATAAAAATTTGAAGTGTTTGGATTCATAGTAATGCTATTTAATTTTTTTTAACCACTTATATTTATATTGCAGACAACTGATAGAGATTGTGTACTTGTTTAGTTTTGTATCCAAATTTAAGGAATTGTTATTAATTTTAGAAATATAAAATAAATTGTCACTCAAACCATTTACTATCACAATTTTTCCAATTTAAAAAAATCAATAATGTATTCAGAATATTATTGAAAATGGTACCATGAAATCAAATCCTTAAGCAGATTTCTTAAGTTTTTATGAAAATATCTTTATGTGATAGGAGAACTTTTAAATTATCATGAGCAGAATGTCTCAGAAGTTCTAACATTCTGTTAAGAATTTTTAAATTTTTTTAGCAAATGGTAAAATCTATAAATTTTTAATAATTTTTAATAATTTATACTATTAGCACATAGTATGCTATTCTTTATTTAATAATTAAGCATGCTAAAATCTTCACTTATTTAGCTAAAAATGAAGTACCATTAAAATATTTTCATGTCTGTCCAATATTTTAAAAAATTATAATTTTTTTAAATATTGATTAAAATTATAATGTTTGAAATTACTTTAAAAATTTTATCTTGTAGTTTAATGATTATAGTACATGTGATGTGTAGTTTTTATATCTTGATATATTTGATTAAATGATATATTTAAATAACAATTATTTTAATTCTTAAAATGTGTATATAATGATTAATTAAACTATCATTACTTAATTATTTCTGAAAAATGTATCAACAAGTTGATTGATATTTTAGATATTATACTATTCTAATTAAGGTCATTTCTTATTTACATCCTTCATTTCTCTCTCTCACTCACTTTGTTCTTAGGCAGAATGGAACTAAAGTAACTTACTTTTACTAAGAATTTATATTATAGTGGAGAATTCTCTCTTAAATTATTGATCGTCAAAGTTTCAAATTATATATATATATATATATATATATATATATATATATATATATATATATATATATATATATATATATATATATATATGAGTGTGAAAATAATATATATAAGCAAAAGAAAAGATCTATGCACTGACAAGTGACAGGAATGTTCTTTAAAATTTTTATATTTTTTTATAATTTATTACAGTTACCCGAGTTAAAAACAGAAAAGCAGTGAAGCCAAAGATTCCAGATTTCACAAATATTCCTTCATATGATTCTACTTCAAATGTGTCACACTCACCAACAGAAGAGGCAGCTAAAGAAGAAACAAAAACTAATGTAAAAACCATTAATAGTTTCCATGTTGATTAATATTAGAAATTAAAGACTATTTTAAATAATTATGTTACCAGATGAAGATTGATTGTTTTAAGAAAAAACATTTTAGTCTTTAAAATATTTTTTTATTCCTTATAACATTAATTTATTAACAATATTTAAAAAATTATCTTTCATCATTATTTTTTAACATATTATTTAAGATGTATCAGCACAAGTGTAATATAAATTTATTTATGATTATATAAAAAATAATTTTTGAAAACATCACTTATGTTGTAAAAATTTAAGTATATTCTTTTTTTTTTGTAAAAGGTTATTTAGAAATTATGTCCTCATTTTTTTATTTTTAAGCATTTTGATGTCAATACTTTAAAATAGATTTAAATATACTGTTAAATTAATATTTTCTTGTAAATTTAAATTGTGCAATTCTTAATCTTGTAAACTTTCTTTTTGACTGTATTACATCTGTTGACAGACTGTCAAATGGAATTTTGAAACATTGACTGAACAACAAATGAATGAATTTAAGAAGGCTTTGAAGAAATTTCCAAATGGTACTTTGCAGAGATGGGAAAAAGTATCTGCTTGTCTTGGATGTTCTGTGAATGAGGTAAGTTTATTTCCCAATTTAATTTATAGTTAGTTCTGAAATTTGTTATTTTTATTCATTTGAAATAACAAAATTCTTAAATTTTGTTGCTCTGAATGGATAAATATTTTTATATTTTTATTTTAATGTATCATAATAAATAATTTGTTTTACTGAGTTAACATTTAGTAAGCTTTAACTTTTAGTTCTTTGACTTAAGTTTAATAGTTTATGGGTTCAATTACCATCTCTGGCATCCACTTTAAACTAGCTTATACTCAAATAAGCCCTTTTATCCAAAAAATGTCCATAGAGCAACATGTAAACCTAACCAGCTGATTTGTTTAAAGCTTGAATTAACAAGAGGTATGAAATTTACTGAATATAAGTTTAATTTAAATTGTAATCAGTGTTATAATAGTGTATATTGTAAAGTAAATATAAGGTAATATTAAGCTGAATTTCATTGGTAGAGGATTCCCACTTTTGATTTGAAATTTTGTTGCATTGAAATAAGATAGTACATCCAAACTAAAAATTAAAAGTTAAATAACAAATATCAAGTGTAATTTAAAAAAAGGTCTATGACTCCAATAAAAAACAATATTTTTAAATTTCATGCAAAAAATACAATTATTCCTTAGTTCTACAATTCATGCAAGGATTTTGGCCTTCCTTACCAAATAGCTAATTTTTTCCCCAATCTTTGACCTTTGTCTCCCAGTTTTTGATTTTCATCTTTTCCAAATAATCTTCCACATCATCCAGCCATTTCTTTCTGAGACATCCAATCTCTCCTTTACCCTCTAGTCTTCTATATATCTCTATATCTCTCTCTATATATGTACAGTCTCTCTATATATTCAGAATGACTTTCTGAATATATAGAGAAACTATATTATATTTTCTTTATAGAGCTTACTTCATTCTGAATTACTACTAATCCTCTACATATATCAATCTTATGCAAAAAATATTCAACTTAATTTTCTTAGTTTCTTTGTATGAATTAGATTTTTGTGTATTTTTAAATCAAATTTTGTTACTAAGTAGACAGCAGTATTTATATATAACACAGATTAAAATATAATTTTCTTCATTTTCATTAATAAAGTTATTAATTATATATATTTCTAACAAGACAGATTTATTTATGTAATTTTAGTTTTGTATTTTGATTTAATTATATTTTCATATTTAATTAAACTTATTGAATTCATTAAACAGTTAATTGTTTAGATTCTCAGTCAGTGTAGTTATTTATTATAGCATATAATAGGACATGAAATAATCTTAGCTTAGAAAAATATTTAAAATTTTGACATACATTAAGAGTAAGTATGTATTTTAATGAAAAATATTCTTGAGTTGCTGAATGATCAGCACTTGGATTTTTCTTTATTATTTTAGGAGTTCCCAATTACCATTTTGTTCTCCAAATTTTACTGGTCGGAAATTCCTTTTAAGCTGTAGATTTGCTTTGATTTGCTGTCTTTAATTGAGTGCATGTGTTAAAGTTCCCAGCTGCTTTTGATAGTATCATTTGAATGCAATCTTTCCATTAACATACTAATGTCAAGTTCACTGCAATAATGCTGTTTAAACAATGAAAACTATAATAATTAGAAAATTTCAAAGTACTGCGAAGTTTTGTATCAATGTTTTAAATATACATATTAAAAAAATCTGTTAGGCTTAAAATATAGGATTTTTAAGAAAGATTTTACATAAGTAATTAGACAATTACTTTGATTTTCTGAATTAAATCTTATTGGAATTGTTTCCACTTTTATCATTAACTGCTTAAGCTGTGAACTTCAAAATTAGTTCTAACTATAATTACTGCATATGAACTTTAAAAAATTAAAATTCATTGGGTTCATCATTTAATTTTCTTTATTTGAAAATTCTAAGTTGCTTGCATTGTTAAGCATTGATGTAATGTATCAGTTTTGTGAGCAATAATTCCATTTAATTTATTTAAATATGTTGCTTTATATAAATCTCGAAAGGAAGAACTAACGATTAAACTGAATCATTGTATTTGTATTCTGTAAAAAAAGAGATGAATATGCAATGTGTTATTGCTAGAAAAATAAAAGTGGTAATAATACGATTGCTCTCCTCTCATGAAAATTTGAAATAATTAAGCTAACAATATTTTATTGTGTAAATATATGTTTGGAGCAAGTAGTTGTCAATCAGTTTTGAAAAATATCTCTTTTTCTTGTTTCAGCAGCTATTTAATTATTGCAATAGTTATGATGAAAAAATATCAGCTAAAAGTGTTTTAAACGTTAAGTTTTTTCTTTCGTCCATTTTATATATTGTATTTTAAAAGCGTTTTTATTTATTCAATGTTTGATTGCAATTACTATATTCTTTTAATTGAAAATCTTTTTAATTGTAATGCAATTTTTTGATAATGTTGCATAATTTAGAATTATAATATAATAATGTGATGTTTGTGATAATGTACAATGTGATACTTGTACATTATCACAAACATCAATTGGAAATTGATATCAGGAAAATTATTAGAGGCCATTCATACTGCTAGTCATTAAGCTTTTTTGTCTTAGTTTTGAAATTTCAATAAAGAAAATAAATTGTAATTACTTGTGCTTGAATTGTTTTAAATTTTTAATAAGATAATCAAATTATTCCATCATTATGAAAACAGATAATTTTGATTTTCTTATAAGATTTCAAAAATTTTTAAATAATTATATTTCTTACTCTAAAATTTTTGAAAATAGATAGGAAAAAATTTTTTATCACAAAAAATCAAGTTTGTAAAAATGTAAATTTTTTAAGGTCTGAGCAAAGCAATACATAAAATGTACTAAATTTAACTATAGTAAAAATGTTAGATTTTATGTAAGAGACGCTAATATTTTTATTGTGACAAAATTTTAAAAATGTTTAAAATATTTTATAGTTTTTGTGTTATTATTTATGGACATAATTGATAGATTTTTTAATACTTTTAAAAAAAACTTTTTCTGAAATTGTGGTTTCTGTATGTAATATTTTATTAATGTTTATTTAAAATAATCAAATATTTTTGCTGATATTATCACTTGTAAAGTAAAGGTATTAGAAAAGTATTAAAATTGGAATATTAATGAAATCTTTATCTTTATTGAGAAGAAAACAATTGAGTTTTTTTATTTATTGATATAAGAAATAAACTGCTGCAATTTACTGACTAGAATTGGTGTGACTGACTAGAATTCAATCTTAATCAAGATTGTTTGGTAGGATATGTTTAGCTATTACCTATTTAATGAATTAATGTGGTGTGATTTCTCACAAGATAAAATGATAATAATTATATTCAGAAAACCCAAAATTTTATTATAGTTTGTAAAAAAAATTACATTGATAATGCTGTGTGTAATTAGTTATTCCAAGTGCAAGTTTTTCCTCAGAAAATTTTTAGCTTTGTTGAAAATATGAATATCAGGAATAAAAGACTGTTACAAAAAAAGTCCAGATTTAAAATCATACTTAAAATTTACAAATTTATGCAGTTTTTTTTGTTTGTACTAATATATATTAAAAATTTTGTTTTTATTTATCTTGGGTTATTAATATGCATTTAAATCTAAGTATATAATGCATATTCAAATAATTGAGATGATATAACCCCCAAAAATGTCTGTTTAAATTGTTAATTTTGTTAATGTATTATGTTTCTAACAGTTAAACACATTTAATTATATTTATAAATGTAAAAACATATTAATGTAAGTGATTAAAAATTTTCATCATGGATTTTAATTTGTAATCTCCAAAGTGTATTTAATGTTTTGAGAAATAAACCATTTTCTCTTTCTTCTCCTTAAACTGATAAGTTAATTGTAGAATAAAATATGTTTTTTGCTATATAAATGTTAATAGCAACAAAGCAACAAATAAATATGCAATGCATATATTAATGGAATCTATTACCTATTCTGAAAATTTTGTTTTCAATATATATATATATATATATATATATATATATATATATAATATATATATATATATATATATATATAATATAATATAATATAATATAATATAAAATTTTAACTTAAAAATGTGTATTCTGTAGCATTGTGATGTATCATAGTTATATATGTTATATATTGCATTGTAGAAAACCGCTGTCTAGTCTTACCAAACAAAGTTTTTAGCTTATTATGTTGATTCTTTTGTAGGTTGTTGCAATGGTGAAAAAACTTAAAAACCAACAGTTTTCTAATGGAGTGCCAGCATCTTTGCAAGGTATTAATTACTTTAAATTTTGTGAAATTGTTTCACATTTTAAACATGAGGCATCTTAGTATAAAGTCAGTATCTATAAATATGATATTTAAAAGTATATCTTAAATTGTTAGTATTAAATTCTAGAACATATTTTTACATTAAAATATATTAATGAATAGTCAAGTAAATATGCACAATGATCTTTATTTTTTTTTCTTAATAAAGTGCTTTCAATTTCTACATGTCTTTTTAAAGTAAAGATCCCAAGATTGTTTTAAACAACTCCAATCTTCTGAAATTTCTAACACGTATTTCCATTTATATATTCTCACATGACTGGAAATATTCAATTTACACTGCTGGAAAAAATTAGGACACTAGGTTTTTTCCAAAATAATTTCATTCAAGCACTTTTAAAAACTTTTTTACAATCAGATAACTATATATTTAACATGAAGTAAGAAACTACTTGCTTATTATAGTTAAAAATTAATTTCATTCACATCATACTGTGTGAAAAATGTAGAAGGACTGTTCAAAATAATGAAAATAAAAATCTTGTTAATAAAGAATTATTCTGCCACACACATTTGCTTTAACTACTTCAAAGACTCTATTTGCCATTGAATCATACAAATTTTGAATTTTAGTTTGACAAAAATTGTCCAAAACACAATTCACACAAAGCTTCTTGAAGTTCAATCAAAGATTTATATTGCATGCCTTTGGTGTAAACATGCCAAACAGTTATTGACCATATATTTTAAACAATATTGAGGTCTGTACTTTTAGCAGATACAGGCAAAACCTGAACATTATTCGTTTCAAACCAATTTTTAACGCTATTGGTGGTGTGAATTGGTGCTCCATATTGCTGAAATATCCAATTTTCTCCGCCTAGCTCAGCGCCATAGGGAAGAAACTGAATTTAAAATTTGAATGTAATCTGTATGTTTCTGTCTTTCATCCAGAAACATTAAAGTGGTCTTTCCAACGTAGTCAACTGATATCCAAACCATTAAACTGCCTTTTGTCTGTCAGGTAAAATAAATTTCTTCTTGTGTACCCAGACAATGCCAATAATATTGACAAACGTCTGGGCCATATAAAATTGAATATTTTTTTCGTCAGGAAAAATAACTGAAGTCCATTCGGAGTTCCAAAACATGTGTTCTTTGATCCACTGTAGTTGGTGCTCAAAGTACCTTTTGTTCCATTCAGGATGATGCTTTCTTTTCTTGAATATAAATGTATCAGATCATTTTATTTAGCTGTAAAGTGTTTTTCTGGTTACAGGTGAGATTCCAGATGGGTCTTGTGCTTTTCCCATGTTTCCACACGTTTTTTTAAGTTCTTTAAAGATTTTTCCTTGATTATATAGAGTCAATTTTTAAGTCTAAAAATCATTGCTTTCCTCTGAGTATTTAGATTTTTCAAGAAGTTAGAAATAGCATTTGGACTGATGTGTAAGTGCTTTGAAATTTATCTTACATTTTTGCTTACATCTTTATATGCCACAATTTGCCGTTTTTGAAATTCACTTAAAGGTTCCCCCCCTAGGCATTTTAATTGTACAAAGAGTGAGGATTTTTTCAACAAAATATATCGTTTGAAAGAAAGACAGTATAAAAGAACGATGTTTTCGACATATTAAACTGCTACACATTCCAAAATGAGAATATTTGTGCAGGTATCCTACTTTTTTCACTGATCAAAAATCCTTAAGTACTGTATAATATTTTCTTAGTGTTAAATAAAACTCATTCACACAAAATAAGAGAAAAATTAGTCTAATAAAATTAATAAGAAAAATTACATTAATTACTCTAAAATTTTAAGCATAATTTATAAAATATACTGTCCTACTTTTTTCCAGCAGTGTATGAATAAATTCAATTACATGATTATACATGCATGTAAGAATAAATTCTTACACGCATGTAACATTTTAATGCAAACTATCATAATAAAGCACATAAACCCAATATATTTTATGGTTATAAATGTAATATTTTTGTGATTGTATTATGTCATAATACTTCAATGAGCTGAATCCATTGTAATATTCTACATATTTTAATCATTTTAATAATACAATTTTAACAAAATACTTAGTATTAAAAATGGAAGAATAATTTGAACTGATAATTTAATGGTTCTTCTACTTTAACGTTTTTTAAGATCAAAATTATTAATCCTATCATTTTTATAAAATAACTTGATAAAATAATTTCAATTATTTAATCAAATAATTTAGTCTTGCTTAAACTTTAACTCATTTTTTTATAAAAATAAAATGAAGGGAGATTATTTTTTACTTAATAAAAAGTAAGTAATATTGATTTGATTAGTGAGAATCTTAATAGAGAATTACTACTAGAGACCAAATAATAGTAAGATGAGAAATTGGTACTTTTCAGCCTACTAGATAAAAGGCAACCTCACTAAAATATAAATTATATGTGTATATTTTATAAACAATATATTTTATGCTCATTCTTTTATTCAAAAAACAAGTGTAATCATTTTTTAGAAAATTATATTGTATGCATCATTTTGTCAATGTATTCTATTTTTTTTTAACAATCTCTTTTTGTAAATGATGATTTATTCTATATTTATTTTTATATTTCTGTTAGTGAAAAGTTCTGGAAAAACTAATATAATGATAGTTGACATAAACTTTTGTTTTCTTTATTCTTGAAGGATACAAAAAATTGTGTGTAATAGGAAATTTTATATTGTGTGAGGAATGATAAGTGTAAATAATAAATATCAGCTATAAAAATAAAGACGTATTCTGTTATCAATAATTTTGTTTTTTATTTTTACGAGTAAATTTATACTTTAACTATTGTTGATTCAAGCTATTCAGCACACCAAGTTATGCTGTTATATTTTTAGCATAAAAGTTTTGTTACTTTAAGTTCAGTTTATATTTTTTTAGCTTGGTAAACAATTTTTTCAAGTAATTTCAATATGAGATCTATTTGCATAAAAAAATATGAATCTTTATTTTCTACATTTGTATCATTATGTGTTTCTTTCACATTTATTTAATCATTATTTGTCATTAATTTCCAATCTTTGGCATATATATTAATAAGAGCACAGAGCAAGCTGCTTGTAAATTAACAAAATAACTTGGAAATATTGAAATTTTGGCTTGATAAAAATGTTTATTTTAAAATCAGGATTATTTTGTAGTAAAAAATAGATGTAATCAGAGAAACCGTGCTTACTTTAAAATTACTGTATGACAAGTGCAAATATTTTTTCTTATGGAAAGGGTAGGAAAGCTTTCTGTTGTTATTAATAATTAATATTTCATGTCATGTTAAGTTTGCATTGTCTATTTATAGATTTTTTAATAGTGTAATTCATTATTTTTTATTATAAGTACTTTTGTTTAACCCTCCATGTAGTCTTAGTTTTTATATTTTCCAGTACTGAAATACGGGGCGATTTTCTTTATATTTTCCTTATCTACATATGTTAAAAATCACATCCCCATCAGTTTTAAAATATTACAAATTTTTTAATAGCTTTTAAGTTTTTTAAAAAAATATGACACCTGCTATTTCTCCGGGCAGGGCTTATAAGGTAACAAATTCATGCAATTTTTTTTATTTTCAGATAAATAAAGTTTATAAAAATTTTGTCTTGAAAAAATTACTGAAATTCTCACATAACATTGCTGACACTTAGCAAATCCGTATCTTTCATAAATGTTTATCCCGCTATAAAAAATGATGCAAACTCATGTGAAAAAAAATTCAAGCAGGAGAAAAGAAATAGCTGAACTCGCTAGTGTCATCTAACAGCAAAAATAAGTATCAATTGATGCATTTTTTAATCTACATAGCAGAGTCAGTAAGGGAAAAAATTCAACGTCTGCGATTTTCACATGACCTGTAGTCGAGGACGAAACTGATATCCTTCTCATACCACATTGGCTGTATGTGGAGGGTTAAATTAAAATTTTTTCATGTATGGATTTTGGATTTATGCTATAAAATATGTAAATGAAATATATTGGATTACATATGTAATGTATTATGAGAATAATATTTACAACCAAAAATTTTTTATTTGCTCCTATAACATCTAAAATATTTATTAGAAAATGCATTGATAATAGAACAATTCTTTATTATATTTTACTTTTAGGGGTCACTGGAACCGAAAAAGAAAATTTTGGTACTGAATTATATGAACCAAAAGACCTTAAAGTAAAAAATGGTGGTAGTCTGTTGACTGAACGAAAAACTAATCACATTAATTCAAACAATGCAAATCACAGTGTTTCTGATAAACAAGAAAACTCTGCAGGAATTGAATCAGATAAGTTATGGAAACAAGAAGAACAACGTTCTTTGGAGGTAGCATTGCAAAAATTTCCTAAGGACACTCCTGCTCGATGGGAGAAGATTGCCAATTTTATATCAACTAAAACTAAAGTAAAATTATATTTTTTGTTAATGTTATGTATGAACATTTATAATTTTAAACATGTTTCATTTTAGAGTTATTAAATTATTTCCATTAGCAATATTTGCTTCTGTTCATTTCTAAAATTTGGTCATATTACTGTTGAAAATTATATTTATATCCCCACCCAAAATAAATTTGTTTAAGCTTTTTCCATGTAAATTGTTTTCATTAGTATTTAATTTGGGAAAGGGAGTAGTCAATCATTGATTGTCCATAACATAGAAAAATGTATCATTTTGTTTTCTATTATAGTAACATAAATGTTGCCATTAAAATTTGAACTGTGAAAGTAGAGTATTTGTTTGTTTTTAAAGTTCATTGTAAATTCTTTAATGTTTATAATTGTGTTTAACTACATTCCAAAATTGAATTTCACATCTGAGTAATTTTTTTTTAATCAAACATAAGGAATTTGGATATTTGTTTTGATTTATTATAATTCCCTTCCAGTCAGTGGTTTGAATCTTATTTTAAATAATTTTAATTTAAATTTTTTTCTAAAATATTTTAAAAATCTGAGGTTATTACTTTAAGTGAACATTTTTTTCTGAATATTACAATAATAAGTGATATATTCAAGAATTCGTTTTTTTCATTGTTTTAGATGTTATATGTATAGCAAAATGTTTTTCTCAAAAGTTATGAATACTGAATTATTTTTTGTACAAGGAATTGAAAAAAAGTTAAATTTGAATTAGATTTTTTTTACATCTGTTTATTAAAACTCCTATTTATAATCACAATTATTTATCCTTTTTCTTCATATGAATATTGTATAACTTAAAATATTTTTTCATTATTTCAGGAAGAATGCATAGAGCGATACAAATTATTAGCCCAACAGGTTCGTATGAAGAAAGGAAAAGCACTTTGATAATTTTATTTATTAATTCAGTTAAAACGATTGTAATTTATGTAAGAAAATATATGGTGGATATGAATTTATGTATATAAGAGTATTTATTAAGAAATGTAATATATCTTCGCTGCTGTAATATACTATTTGAGGATTTGCAATAAACTTGTTTCTTAAATATCAATGTCTTAAATTATTACAGCATTGAAAAATAATTTTCAGATTAGTTGTCTTCAAATATATTTTAATTTTGTTATTTATAATTTTTATTTAATTATTTTTTTGTAAATTTTTTTGAAATATTAATAAAAACATTTATGTGTGTGCTGCAAAGTGCTTTGAATGATTATTTAAAGGTATTGAATTGCACTGTGATAGTTAGTCAGATAAATAAAATTTTAAACTCAGGATTTATACAAGTTCTTGTAATAAATAAATTTGCATACTCAGCAGTATTTAAAATTTAAAAACATCACATATGATTGTTCTTTCTATTGATTGTTTATTCAATTTTTGACAATTTTACATTAATGGTTCTTTTGCGATATAACACATATTTGAAGATAACTATCATATACATATTTTAACAATAGAAGATGAAGCCAAAAATAGATATAAAAGGAATAAAACATCTTTTCTTAAAAAAGAATATTAACTAATATAAATAGTGATTACAAATTTCAGCATTTTAATAGGTATAACTCAGAAGTTCTATCAAAAAAAATTATCTTATTATATTCATACTTTTTTCTATTTTTTGATTTCAAATTGTCCTAAAAAAGTTAAAATGATTAGATTGCTGAGATTTATTTTACTGAAAATTTACATTTCACTGATCTCTTTGTAAAGAAAGTCAAATGTATGTATTTTCTCATTCCACTTGATATTCAATTTTATATGTTATAAAAATTGTAACAAAAATGTATCGATTAAAAATACAAAACCTAATTTGAAGTTTTATATAAAAATTTTTCAGTTACTATAATCTTTTTTAATATCCTATATTTTCTAAGGTATGCTTTCAATCATTGCAAATATGTACCCATCAAAAAGTGGAAGCAATTGGGTGTCATCAGTTAGTTCTTCATATACTACTCTTGTCTCAAATGCATTGCAGTACCTTTTGAAATAATACCTAAAAAACATAAATATAACTATACAAAAATAATTTTTACTGATTTAAGATAATAAGTCAACAAGGAAAACATTACGATTTAAACTTATGTATTACACACTAAAAATAATTATTTCTCTATTTCAGATTTAAAAAATAATATATTTTTGTCTTGTATATTTGTCTTTTATATATACATTCTTGTTTGCCAAGTTAAATTTCTCATCAAAAATAGAAACTAATGCAAGAGTGATTGATTAAATGTAACGATTTTTTTCCACATATTTTAAAAATCAATTCAAAATAAAATATATACAATCGTTAAGCTTTGACTTATTTGAATCTCTATATTTTATTTTTTCATTTTTCATTATATATTCATTTTCTTGCGTAAATTTTTTATGGCGAAATTGTATTAAAAATTGAAGTGAAATATGTTATTTATTGTAACATAATTCGTTTTTGAAAAATTTAGAATCATTTATTAGATGAAATGTTATTTTTATGTGTGAAATTGTGCTGAATTGTTCAGAATTGCTAAATTGTTCAAAAGTACACCAAAATTGAATATGCAAAGAAAATAATTCATAAACCATACAATTACATTTTGAGAACGTTATAAAATTTATTAATGCAATAAATAATAAATGTTTATAATATTGATAAGTGAAATTGTTACACATAAAATAAATAATTTGGGTACGAATTGTGAAGAATATTAAGAACATAATGATATGGAGCTTTTCAGCAATTAGCAACTGAAAATAGGCTCATTATGATATAGAAAAATATTTAAAAAGAAAATTAAATGCATTTAGTTATTTGCTATAATCTTTCATTGCAAAATCTTAATACTGGGATATCTAATTTAGAGAACTCTTCAACATCAATTTCTATAAAAGGAGATTCGACAAACTGACATCCTCTTGGAAGCATTTATTGATCTCATTTTTGTCGACATTGCCTCTTGTCATCAGGGTCAATCCAGTACGGGAATAAAGATTAGTCAACCGGAGTAGAGCATGATCTGCCGAAAATAACGTGAACTACTAGTAAATGTCGATCTACGATTTGGCGATCATTGATTTATAAAATAAGTTTTGTCAATGTCATTACCCACAAGGAGTACTGAGAAGATGCTGAGGGGCGTTGATTTATTGTGGGCGGTTGTAAGCGGTAAACATGTTTTGGCATTTAAACTTAAAATTCCCTATTCCAAAAAATGTGAATTGATTAAACAATTTATATCATTTATTTTTGCAATAAAATTACCTTACACGATGAATCTACTCACACAAATCTAAGAATAGTTGGACGAATTTGTATACTTTGTATGATGATCTTGACAATTACACACTACCTTTCTATCCCAGCCAACATTAGTTGCTATTATAGGATAATTCACGTTTAATCGCAATATATATGTTGACCATCCTTTCATTGTGAGTGATTTGAGCCAGGTTTCTTGTGTTGCTTATCATTCGATGTGTTTCTATATTCTTTCCTCACTTCCGATATATTTTAACTACTCGTCAAGTCTAGCATGTAAATTCGCTTGTTCATTCTTTGTTCGTGATCTTTAATCGTAATATATATGTTGACCATCCTTTCATTATGAGTGATTTGAGCTAGGTTTCTTGTGTTGCTTATCATTCGATGTGTTTCTATATTCTTTCCTCACTTCCGATATATTTTAACTACTCGTCAAGTCTAGCATGTAAATTCACTTGTTCGTTCTTTGTTCGTGATCCCGAATTTTGAGAAAGTGTTATATTTTCGATACATATTTCCGCCTTATTTAAGGATAATCTCGACTGATTGAAAACCATACATAGTAGTATTTACACGTAAATTTTCGGACATCAAGCATTCATAGGTATGAAAATTATTTTGAAAAGGTTAAAGGTTACATATTTCATTTGATGAAACTGACACCAGATGAATCAGTGACATAATTGGCACATGATAAATATAGAAAATGTGTTTTGAATTTTTAAGTACAAAGGTTAATTTATTTGAACAATGGATAACTAATTTTAAAATCCAATTGTATGTTCAAAAACGAAATACCCAAATTTAAATTATAGGGAATTTTTGCGGGCAAAATGTTTTATGAATGTAAAAGCTTCAAACATCAAATAACAAAGTATAGATGACCTCCAATGTTTTTTACAGTTGAATTAAGAGAAATTATATTCCCTTTGTGTGTGTGTCTTAAATCTTCTTGTAATTTGGTTGTTGAGCAATGAATAGAAAAATATATCCAAAGAAACGATTCAAAATTGGTTTTAAAAAAACTATATTTTTAAATGTGTAAGATTATAAAATGCCAGAAAAATTGATCATGTCAGAAAGTGATCATGAAAAAGATGCTTGAAATCTCAGAAATTTCAGGATTGTTGAGAGAAAAAAAATATAATTACACCATAAATGTGCTTTAAAAGTTTACTTGAACATAATTAAGAGATTGGAAACATCTAACCACATGTACAGTTGAAATTGTGCAGAATGTCTTTGTTAATAATATGACGAAAACAGTCTTAATAACTGACTAATGATGAAGTAGGTATATGATCTATAGAACCTGCAGTGAAATTTTATGAAACGTGATAACATGGTACAAAAGTGATATGATATGTGTGTATTCAATTAGAGACATTATATATAAATTTATGATTAATTATATGTAATTTCTCTAGAGATGTGTACTTGAATTATGAGGGAAAAATATTAATTTTATCAAAGAGAGAGATCATAAGAATATATTATTTTTATTTCGATTGTGCTATCACGCACAATCATTTGTTATTCAAGGGATTTGCTTACTTTAATATATTCTGCTATCGATTTTCAGCCATTGTAATTTTTGTTAGTTGAGTAATGTATAAAAATTAAATTATCATTTGATAAAAATTTAAGTTAGGGAGGACCCCATGAATGTTTTTTTCAACTAACTCCTCTGAAAATTACTCCAAATTTCTTTCTTGCGTAGAATGAAATTTTTAATAATAGATTGAAGTTGTAAGGAAGTCATCCTAACATAGTGAATTGACCTCTAATTTTTTACATCAGGAAGTTTTGAAAAAGAAATTAAAATTTTACTTGCTCCAAGAGATGGAACTTGGAACTATTTCAAAAAATCTTCGTAAATTAAGTTTATGAGGAAACTTATAGAGGAAATGAGCGGTGTATTGGTTTGATTTTTTATAAAGCGAAAATATAACGCTGAAAACTATTCTAAGCTTTTAATTTCCTCAATCTAACTTTTTATCATCTGGGAGAACTTTTCTCAGAAAATTGGCTATTGTTGAGGTGGAAACCTGAAAAACTTCCTTAACTTACCCTGACAGATGTGAATGCAGAAACATAGAAAATCCATCTTCCATTGTTCAATAGTTGCTATGATTGAACATGAATTGTTTCACTTTTAAACCCTTACTGTTTTTCTGCTAGTTCGAATCTTACGTAACCTTTCTGCTAATCCAAGTGAGCCTGACATATAATTTCACTGTGTCTCTCGTATTAGCGTATTACCATTTTCTTATCATGAAACTATGATTGAAGAGCTTATTTCAATACCTATACCAATGATAAAAGAGCTTAATTCGTTGTGTGTGTGTATGTGTAGGATCCAGAACTGTTAATAGATGTCGCTAGTTGACAGCGAGCATCGCGTATGGTTCCAGACAACAGAGAGTAAGTGTTTTTAGGAAGAAAGAGAGGCATAATGATGTACTGCGGACGCGAGTAGGTGCACCGCCAATAATTGTTTGATATCATATTGTTACTAGTGCGAGTAGGCACTATAGCAAAATAGCTTTGTCCTTTTAAATGTTATTGTTTGTCCAATATTTGTAGAATTAAAGTGTGTCCGTTTTTTAAAAATGTGTTTTGTTTACAAACCATTGACATACACTCGCACGCACATACGCACACACACACAGATATATATATATATATATATATATATATATATATATATATATATATATATATATACAAGAGAGAGAGAAGACAGTTCTTAATACTTGGGCATGACAAGCTTTCTTAATATAATTTTATGAATTTCTAATACAGAAATAACTATTATTTTTAAGTAAACATTAAATTCAAAATTTTTATTTACATAAAAAACATTAATTCCTTTATTTTTTTAATTCGAAATTTTAGGAAAAAAAATAATATTGCAATTTAAAGTGATTAAGAACTGGGATTTTTCCATGTAGTGGATTAATTTTTTACTATATACAAGTAATTTGTGACACAATAAGTTCATTTTATCAGATTAATATACATTTAAGTAAATTACAAGACAATGATGTTTGTGGAATTCACTCACTTAGTTTTTAGCATATTTTTTAATAATACTATGTGTATGTACCAACATAAAATATATGTTTTTAATTTCCGTTTTGATCAACAAATACATTAATGTAAGGAAAGTTAATTTTTACCTAAAATCTCCTTTTCTACAAATGAGTTTCTTGAACTGCCCTAGTGTTATCCTTTTTCCTTTTACGTTTGTGCAATAGGGAGCGATATCCCCGCGGAAGTAGTAACCAACAGGTGTGAAGTCATTTCCAATGGAAGTATTAAAAGTTACATGCTTACTTTTAGTGGGAGGTTTTGGACAACTGCAATAAAGAATAAAGAACCGGGTTGATATAAACTTCTAAAGAATGATATGAGAATTAAAGAAAAATAAATTAACTGAAGTATTCACCCATAAAATATGTTCATTTCATATTTTAATGATGTAGTTGTGTTTAATGAAAAAAGAAACTTGGCTAAATTGCATTATTAAGGAATATTGTGATAATACAATGAAGAAAGCAGGCTGAATTTCATAGATTTCATTATGTTTATTATTAAATTCATTATATTAATTTTACCACTAAGTTTACTATGTTGATTTCAATGGTTAACTAGGATATTGAGGTATGAAAGATATTGACTTTACGCTTGACAATTAACACTATAGTCACTAATATGAATAAGAAAAATCGAATGTGATATTGACTTATTTCCATTGTTATAAAACATATTACTAGAATATATACGAGATTAAATTGATTGCAAGATTAAAACACACAAAATACATAAATTTCATGTTTTAACGATAGTGAACTACCATGGTACAAAAAGAATCGAAAGAAATTTAGTTGGTTGATCAATATCTTTCAGTGGTGTTTTACGAGGATATAATGATCAACAAATTAATGGCATCGTAAATACATAAAAATAAATTCATGATATAAGTTGGTTTAAACAATCAACTGCTTAATGAAGACTTAAAATAGGTATATATCATATTTTATTGCTATACTTAATCACCACGGTGAAAGAAGAATCGAAACTGAATTGAGTTGTTGGCAATAGCAAAGAATAAGAGCATTGAGAATTTTATAAGACTAATGAAGAACGAATTAACTGCATCATTATAATAAGAAATATGCTTATTTCATGTTTTAACGACGCAGTAATAATTGAGAAAAGAAAAAGAATAATAAAAAACTGAATTATTTAAATATACTAATAAAGAATGTATTTTTTATTAGTATACATTCTTTAGGGTATTTTTTATTAGTAATATTCTTTTATTAGTATACATTCTACAGGGACAAAAATGAGTTAACTACACCATTAAAATAGAAAATATACTGTTTTCTATAAACTGTATATTTTATTACGAAAACTGAATTTATATAAATAAATTCTAAAAAAATGAACTGACAGTATCTTAAAAAATAAAATGTAAGTCTCAGCTATTTCGATAAAATATGCATTCTTTTATTGTTTTTGAATTAATTATTGCAATTGCTCTATTTTTAAATTGATCCTGTAATTTTATAAAAATGTCATAAGACAAATGAATTTTTTTGTTCTATATAGCATCGATTTGGAACGCATTGCAAATGATTCTGCATTTATTTTAACATTTCTATCAGTAAATATCTTCAGTATTTACAACATATATAAAATGCTTTCTTTTATAATATCATAAAACTTTCCTCTTTGCGTAATGTTTTATATTTACAAATTATAATTAATAAATCATAAAACATGAGTTATTAATTATAATTTGTAAGTATGAAACATTATGCAAAGAGAAAAATTAAAATGAAACGCAAAGCATATTATTTAAAATTTTAAGTGAAATGTGATTGTTTATTTTCACATTCAAGATTTTAGAAATTGATGAAATATTGAATGGAATATATATTATGGTGATTACTTAGAAATTGTAATATACATATTTGATTATATTAATTATTATTGTTAATAATTAAGGATTTATTACTGCTATAATAAATCCTTAAGTTATCTTTAAAAACAGCAATATTTTTATGAATATAAACTAAGGTATATAGTGTTAAATCAAATTGTGAGTTTAATGTTACGCATAATGAAATGCTAATTCATCGAATTCAGAAGTTGAGATGATGATTCAAAAAATAAATTAAGATAAAAAAGTTATATATGTTTTCTGAATATATTACGATTTTAAGTTTGTAAAGTAATAAGACTTCTTCCGTTAATTCCTCTGGAAATCTCCTTAAAAGTCAGAATTGTGGTGGAAGTATGAGGTAAGTAATGTACTAGGATTATTTTTGAAGTTTTTTTTTAGAAAATAATACTTAAAGGAAAAGACATAACTTTGAAATCTATGGAATTTCTAAAGATGATGACATTATTAAGCACATGAAACTGAGTAGAATGAAATGGATCTTTTGAGAATGAGTGCTGAGAAAACAGCTCCTAATGTCTTCAATGCCACTCGTTTCTGTGGAAGACCTAAAAAAATGGAGGGACAGCCTAGATGAGGTTTTTTCGAAACTTGAAATTAAAAACTGGAGGTGAATTATTGGGAAAATGATGGAATAAGAAAAACTTTTGAAGAAGCCCAAGCCCCATAATGGGTTGTCTTCCAGTATTGATAATGAATGCACCAGGAAGCAACTGAATTTGACATCTGACACAGTGAACATTTGAAGTGGAGTTAAAATTGTTTTTGTCTAGGTAAAAACAATAAAAAAAGCATTTGTTGAAATAGCAATAGGAAGGCAAGTCTGAATAGGGAATGAAATCTTGTTGCAGCTACCGTTTAATCCTGATGGCAGCTATGCAGTTTTTTTCTTATTTCTACAGCTCAGAAGAAGTTTGAAAGATCATCGTTTCGACGATATTTTCACCATCTAGCATGCTGTCACAAAGTTTCTGTTTTTAAGAATATTAATTGCATGCACTAATTATATCTATGTAGCGGGTATAATTACAGCTACCTTCCTTGTTTAAGTGGGTAGATGGCGCTAGGCGCAACTAGTGAATTTCCCAGATAAGACACTTCACTGAAGAATAAGAAGTGGTTCGTATGTTGTTCTTTTCTGAAGCTGTTTTGTCAAATTGTATGTAATGTGCCTTTACTGTTATATGTTGTGATGTGGAACTTTAATTACATAAATAAACATATGTTCCAGAAAGCTTTGTTATTCCTATTTATTATTATATTTGGAATCATGTGTTTATATCTATAAAATTGTTTTACAGATCAAATATTTTTGACAAATCTTTTATCTTGTATAGTAGTTTTTTTCTTTCAAAGATGATCTTTTATGAATAACGCAATGAAATATTAACCTAATATCAGTTCATTTTTATTCTTTTTTATTTTTATCATCATTATTTTTTCCACTCTGTTGTTTTGATCTTAAAATTTTCTTTAACTCTATCTGATAATTTGTATTGCACAAGAAAATATTTGGCGATCTATCTGAGCAAACATTTTTTTCATAAAAGTATAGTTCGATACTTTGAAATATGTAAATAATTAAAACAAGTTACAATATTTATTTTGTCAATCAAGTAAGATTATCTTTATTTCAAAAAGTAAAATGCCCTATGTTAAAAATTTATGTTACTTAAAAAATCAATTTCAAAACTCATTATACTTACCGCTCTTTGGAACGATCAACTGTTTTATTATTTGTTTGTGTTAAAATGGGCTTCTGTGATTGATTATTCTCCTGGGGTGAGGAGGTTACTTTGCTTTTCAATGCTCTTTCACGTTGTGTTTCTACTACTCTTGAGTAGATTACCTAGGAAAAAGAAACTTTACACTGTGCTTTAAATTATTTTAAATATTATTACTGCAGACTATCAAAAAATTATTTTTACTACGAATTATGATTTTCGCATTGTAATGAATAGCAGAATTTTTTTAAAAATTAAACTAAATAAATGTTTGTTTGCATAATTATCTACAAATAATGTTATTATGTTATTCCAAGGATCTTTTATAATATAAGTGAGGAAACGACCTATTATCAAAGCCTATATAATTTTCTAAGAATATATATTATTGATGTGTTAAAACTTTGAATTTAACTACTTAATTTTGCTTTTAAATGAATATAATTAAGATTATTTATGCAATAGCTTTTATAATTGATATTAACATATCTTAATATAATTTCTGCAATACTTTTATTATTAAAAATCTCTCACCTAACTCTTTTAAGATCTTAATTTTTCTAAATCAAAGAGAGTGCTTTCTTCTTTGGAGACATTTTAAAGAATTTTATTTAAAAAACTTTCATTTTGGGATAAAAAGCCAAGTTTATCGAAAAGTTTAATTCCTAAAATTTCGTACACTCTCTTTCATACCTTTTCCTTGCACATCTATCTCACACCATAGTATAAAAATAATACCCATTTTTTCTCAAAGTAAATTAATTTTCCCGTTTCTTTTATAAAATTTTTAGGAGCTGAAAAGTAAGTAAATAAAGAGAAATAACTTTTGTTTTCGAAATTTTTTAACTCAAATTACATTTTGACCAAACAGACTATAAGGGATAAAAGGGAACAAGTAAGACTTACAATAGTGACGCGACGCAAAAGTTTTCACTTAGAACATAGAAACGAACAGGTGTTTTTATTAGAAGATATATATTAATAAGAAAAAATGAAAAACATACTAATATACTTTCGTATATATATTTATACATAAAGTTCCACAAAGTTTTAAACTACTGCAATTTATTGTTGTAAAAGGCAACTCGCTTACAGAGGATTGAAAATTTCAATCAAAAATGATCATAAAGGTAAAATTAGTGTTAGAAGCATTTTTAGAAAAAAAGCTATCTGAAATTTTATTACTTAATTCTGATATGTAATATCATTTGCTTTAAGAATAAATTTAAAAAAATCATGAAATTTATTATTTATCATTTTTTTATACAGTTAAGACTATTTTCACGTGGTTCTATAATTTAGCATTACTACTATTGCAATGTGTTATAGTATCAATATTGTAGAAATTCTTTTGCAGCACCAAAAAATACAACCTCAAAAATGCATAAAAAAGTATAACAAAAAAATTAGGTTTGACAATAAGTATATCTGTTTTGGAAAATTAATTTTGAAAAACATTCATAGTAAATGTTTGTCAGAATTGTGAACCGATTCAAAAATTGCTTTCAAAACCTGCCTCTAAAACTGAATTCACAATTTTTGGATTGATTTTTGATTTTAATTAATCTTTAGTCGTTTGACATCTTCTATCTTTGAATTAAATGGATTCGTGTTTACTAAAAACAAAATTTACTTTTGGAATTTTATTGACGTTTAGTAAAATTGTCTCTGATTTAAAAACATGATTTATAAATTTTTCTTTTTGAAAAAAGGAATGAACATGTTATACAGAAATTTTCCTTTTTGTTTGGTAAAGAGATATTTTTACAAAATGAATTTACAGTTATGATGGTTCAATGAGGATTTTTAAGGTTTTTAGAGAAATTTTAGCATTTAAATTATGGAGTAAATTTAATATGGTTTATTGTTCTACAAGAGCATATTACACATGAAAGCTAATTCCAAGAAAAAGTCAATAGTTTATTGCAGATTCCATATCGCTAAATACCAATAATATTAATGCAATCAGCTACATAAATGGTGTATAGAGTCTCTCTCTTTACATTATATGTAAATAAAAATATTATTTTTTGAGATAATTCTGGCTCATATATAGAAATATTGAAGAGGCTAAAATATTTTAATGTTACTTTACAAATTCAATCAACATTTAATATTATCACTACACGTATTGTGGTTTTACAAAATGATATATTATCAAATCTCCTAGTGAAACAGCTATTACTAGCTCAATTGCGATTTTGTATTTTAAGAAAAATTTTTTTAAGTTATCAATTCTGAGATGTCCTTGTTGAAGAAAATTATTAAGATATTACAAATAATCAATATACAGAGCAATATCATACACTTACTCTAAATTTATCCAGAGATGGTCCCAAAGCTTCACGGACTTCTTGATCTCGCTTTACTTTATTTAATTTTCGTATAAGTTCTAATGCAAATGGTTGTTTCATCGTGTTTCTGTAATAAAAGGAAAAAGATAAGAATTTTCTTTAATTGCTTGATATATATAATATATTAAATTTAAACTAAATTGAAATAATCGAATTAAGTTCTTTGTTAAATGCAACCTATTTAATGCAATGGCAAATTTACGAATAATTTCACTGCACGGCAAATTTTAACTATGCAGTGAAGCCAATTACTGACCGTGTCATCATATTTCTATGCTTTTCTATATTTTGAAAATTCTACAACATCCCCATTGAATGCAAAATAGTGCAGACTTTTAACCACAATGAGTTTTCCATCTATGCAAAACATGGACTATTTTAACTATTTGTTAAATTAAAGGTTTCTAGAAATTATGTATCCTTCTACTTAATTATAAACTGCTTCTCAATTGAATTATAAATTAATGAATTCAAAAATGATCTAATATATACATTCATGCATATATTACATACAAACGCATATATATATATATATATATATATATATATATATATATATATATATATATATATATATATATATATATATATATATATATATATATATATATATATATATATATATATATATATATATATATATATATATATATATATATATATATATATGCTATCCATTTGACGCATCTCCGATTCCCAAATGTCAATACTCTATAGTTATTCCGTAAAATTAAATTAATCATGTTTCAAAAACCTTTAATTTTTAATTGGTCATGAGAATAATAATTTTAAACACCAAATTTTTTCAATTACAAACTACATACATTTTATCTACATGTAAGTAGATAAAAACTATCTATCTACTTACATATACATTAACATTTCCACCCATCTACAATCTATGTAAGTTTATAAATATTTTTTTAATCTGCTTATATTTAATAATCTGACAAATATTTTATTTTTAAAACTATAAATTACTCGAAAGTGTTGTTTATTCATCATAATTGTAAGGATTCTTAGCGATTAGGTGCTCGAAAATCTATGCAATTTTTCTTTTAAATTTTATAAGAAACATAATTTTTAATTTTTTGTCTGCCTAATAAAAGGAAGTTTTCAGTTATCAAAAGCGCTAGCTATCTAATAAAGAAGTATCATTTCATGTTCATTAAAATATGAAGACGTAAAAGCATAGAGCCATTTGTGGAACATCTGTATGTATCACATGGAATTATCTCTAAATATTTAATAAGAGTAATTTCATATTGTTAACAATAAATATTTATAAATGCATTCCTAGGTAAGACTTTTAAGTTTATAATGGTATGATGACATACTGCGCATATTTATTCATACATTATAAGGTTAGTCGTACAATCATCATAGGCACAAATCTGATAGTCTCCCCAGTTTCATTCAGTTTACATGCTAGTTGATCAACTGTAGCATTATGGCATCACTTCTCACATATTACTGTGAATGACATTCAGTTTTTAAATGCTTCTTTTACATCAATAACTCTTGATGTGTTGCTTACACGGCATCCACTTTCAATGGTATCTATTATAGTCACTTTGCACTTCAACAGCATTTAGTATGATGACAATTTATTTGCAAAATCTTTTTTGAAAATCAATGATATTTTTTCCTCAGGTTGATGTAATTTTAGGGTTACATTTTTACTTTCATGCGATGCGATATGACATTAGAAAAGAAATTATCTGCCATTAAACTAAGTTTGTAAATGGATTGGCAACTATTAATTAAAATGTTAAACAATTCTTTGATATCTGTTAAATTTTAATTAAATCATATAGCATAAATGCCCTTTTAGCGCACGCACTCACACACATATATAGGTTATGCTAGCTTAAAACAGTTAACTACATATTTTTTTTCACATATAAGCAATTCGAGTTATTAATATTCAAAAAAGTATTCGCATATTATGTTATTTATATTCTGGTGTTTAGTGATATTATCAATATGTTTAGTGAGATTTCTTATTGCCTTGTCATGATAATTAGATACCATCTCATTGAACAATATTCAGATTTTATATTAAAGTCAATGCATGAGGGTTTACTTTGACTGGTGTAATAAAATGTTTCGCGTTACATAGAATATATGCTTATTACAACGCCAAAACAATTTTCAAATTACATGTAATAAACGAATTATCTATAATAACAAATGTAAATTTACAATTAATGCAGATATTGTAGTGCCACAGTGTTCTCTGGATCAAATTGATTATGAAGAGCTATTACAGGCTACAAAATTAAAAATTAATATAAAGGTAGATTTTTTACAACAAAAAATGATTTTCTAGAATGAAATATTTATAGCTAAGTAAATTAAAGTATAAATATCTACTTACTTATAAGTAAGTAAACAAATAGTATTGCTTTTTGACAATTTTTAACAATATAAATAAAAACACATCACAATATATATACACACACATACATAAATGCATGTGTAGGACTTAAATGAGAAAAATTTGTGTATGCTTTAATTTTCAAAGATACTAGAGAGTTATAAAGCATTTGTCTTATGATTAAGGGTTATATTTAATAACTGTCCATAATTATGAATTTTAATTGAATATTAATAATTCGAATTAAATTGTTCATTTTTCATTATTTGAAACCTTTAAATGTTAATAATTAATTTTATTCGGTTTAAATTTTTACATATATTATTGGGATATCTTTATGTATGTCGAAGAAGAAAAATTCACCGTTTCGTATTTTGTAAGGAAACTAATCAATATGTAAATCTCTGATGAGTAAGGGATTTTCTTCATCAAATAAGCATAATTATTTCCTCTTTAGTTTACGACAAATTTTCCATGCTCTCTATTCATGCTTTTGAAATGCTCTCTTAAAGTAAACGCGATTAGAAAATAATTACTTACCTTCCATTGTACAGAATAAATTCCACTCTGGAATCGGTTTCACGTCATTAAAAAGTCCAGGTATTCGAAGAACGAACGACGAGTTTTATGCCGCCATGTCTGACGTCTCCATTAGTTTCATGTAGATAGAGAGAGAGACAACCTCGTGTCGATCGATCTGTTAGAGATGAAAGAGTATACCGTTTGCCTTGGGGGAGTCAATAGGGGATGCAGCCCCCGCTTCTCCGACAAAGAATAGCACACCTTTTTTTTTAAATTCAAAAGCAAGGCAGGACAGAATGAATTTTTTAAAAAAAATTGAAACGGTAGTTGTGCTTTCAAATCCGAACTTATTATGCTTTCAAAGGATTACCGAAAATTCATTCAAGGATTATGAATTTACAATGTTGAGTAACCAAACATAATTAAGCTGTGACTAGCACAAAAAGAGATTATTTTTACATTATTTATTTAAATGTTAAATGGAATTATTTGACGAATTTATTTTATTAATAAAATATTCAAGTCTCTAATGGAGCTTTGTGTAAATAATTTTACTTGAATAAATTTATTAAATACTAATGCTATCCAAATATCTCCGTTTTAGATATATCAGTTGCTTTTATTTTTACGTTACATTTTGTTTATTTAGGAGTATAGTCTTTAATAACAATCCAAATTAAATAAAATGGAGATCGTATCTAGTTTTAGATATTAATAAGTTATTTAAACGATAGAAATTAACCTCAAATTTTCAATAATAATGAAAGTTTTTCATTTTGGAATGAAGCAAAACGTTATAAAATGTCGAGTAAAAAGCTCTAAACATATGATTATTTCAATAAAATATGTATTAAAACTTTTTTTTTGTATCGATATTTAAAGATTTTATTTTTGACATTAAGTAAAATTTTCAATAAATTGTTTATATGTTATTTTTTTAAAATTCTAATACTACATTTTTTAATGATTTTAAATCACAGTCAATAATAATTAAATACAATTATTGAATGAGAATGTTAAAAAAAGTATTTTTTAAACGTAATTGGAAAAAATGATCAAAATTCAAGAAATAAAACTTTTTAAAGCAATTTATTAATAATCTGGTATTGAAGATTTTAAAATCTGTTGAATATCTAAAAATAAGTATATTTTGAATACTGGCATAAAAAATGATTTTGACATTGAAAATAATAGTTTCCCGATTTCTTATCTAAATCCAATTATACATTTAAAATAAAAATTCGTTTTCTTAAAAATACTTTTAGAATTATTTCATAATATTAATAAGAATATTACTAAAAATTATTTTTTAGAAATAATCTGTTGTTTTTCTATGAATAGGTAAAATAAATATTATTTCTTGAATAAAAGAGTTTATGTTGGATGACAAAATATAAATTAATACAGTTAAGGAACTAATATTTTTTATTTTAAATTAAAGTATAGTTATTTTTTAAAAGTTAAAAAAATTGTGAATTGCAATTTTATTTACTTCTCAAATGAACCTGTGTATAATTTAATTTTTTTGCCAAAATCGAATGTTATAGCGAAAAAGGATTTCTTATAATTTGTTATTTAACATTATATTAGTTCTTACTAATTATAATTAGTTTTTCTGCATGTTGTGTGAAATGAAACGAAAAATTTATTAGTTTAATAGTTTCAGTTAAGTTCACTTTTATACTGTTAAATTATTATTATTTTTTAAAATTCTTTTTATTTGGCGATTAAAATATGTTTAATGTTACTGAATACAATACTTTTATTGTTATCTTATTGCTGTAAAAAGAAAGTTATAAGATATAAAGTGAGATTCTTAGCAATGTATTTTATTATTTCTGTATTACTGTATTTTATTATTTGGGGAAATAATAGAGTATCTGTATGATTTTAAAAAGAGAAGATTAATTACTAATTTATAATTTTTGTGATATTCTATACTTACAAATATAAAATCATGCTGAAATATATAATTTATATAGAAAGATAACAAAGTATAAGATGCCGAGTAAGACATCTGTGGCATTTGACACTATTAGACTAGGTATTATAAGCAAATTTAATAATTTTTACTAGATTGAAGAGTAGATATAAGAATTTTTCCACTAACACATTGTAGAATAGTTCATAACAGCAAGTCAGCTTCATCTATACTCGAAACTGGAAATAAAAATAACTAGGCAATATATATTGGGAAACGTCTTAGAATTTGAGAAACGTTGTTGAAGGCAGTCGATTTTGGAGAAAATAAAGGAATGGAATGATAATGCTGCCATGATCATACCGAACATTATACAGATGATGAAAAAATTCCATTATGATGATTACTTGGAACAAACTAGACCTGGAATAAATTAGTTGGGAAATACTTAAAAATTTTTTATCTAATAAATATCAACGAATTATCTCACGGATCAATAAATGTTCTCTTAAAGTTTGCATCGAAATACCAGTACCAATGTTGTTCTCTCAATTAATATAAATGTTATTCTGTTAAAAAACCTTATTTGCATCTTATTTACATCACTGATATCATACATCTCATCTTATCCTCGACAGTTAAAAACTTTATTTGTATCTTGAGTCATTTTTAACATAGTGTAATTTACTTTTGATTTGCTTATTTCATTTATTAAATAGGCAGTACGATTCTTCTAGGTTTATTGCTAACTGTTTTAATATAGTAGCTATTTGAACTTGCCACGTCTGGCAGTAATGTAACATGTAACTTCTTATTCTAACCTTTTGCCGCATAATTTTTAATATTATGTTATAAAATGTAATTTAAAACAGCAGTGCTTGTTAAAATATTTTTGAATATGAAAATGTACTGCAGTGTTCTTCCTTTCAATCAAATATTTCACACAGTCAAGTATCAATTTAGAACAACGAAGTAAGCAATACCTTCCGACTTGGCGAGAAATAGATATTTCTGGAAAAATCCATCACCATCAGCTCTAGAACCAATATTCAGCAAGATATTCTGGAACCTTCGAGAAACTTAGCGAAACTCTTAGATTTTCACACCAGTCAAGTATAAATACCACCGCCTGGAATAGAAGAGTTAATGAAGACGATCAGTCTTGAATGCCAGTCTAGTACATAGAAGCTGTTGTCTGTCTGCGGTATTAAATACTTCTGAGATTGGAAGCTGTTTTCTGTTGTATTATCTGAATTGGAGATGCGTAATCATGATTTCTACAGCTAGAATTTCCTGTATCTTGTTAAATTTGCTAGGATTAAAAGTCTTGTGAATTTTTGAAAGATTGTTTTATCGACTCTCAACCAATACGACCCTACTGTAGCTTATAATTGCACATTTATCTAGTACTTTGTACGTAATAGACAAAGGGTTACTTTCATAAAGATATTTTTAGAAATTATTTATAATTCTGATTCTAACCCTTCTCATAAAAAATTATCTTATGCTCTAAATTTCAAAAAATGCTATGATTAAAATCTTTTTCATTTCTGATTGTCTAACAAAGGTCATTTTTATGTTATAACAAATCATTATAATAAAAACTAAATAATACGATTATTAATATTTCCTTATACTATATTCAAATATCGCAAATTTGTGTTTTATTTTGAAAATTATATAATTTATAATTAAAATAATAAGCATTATTTTGTCATTATATTCTGATATTTAATTTACGAAGACATTTTTTGAACATATCATCTACAGCTAGGAATAAAATAGTTTTTATTTAAAGAAACCTATATAATGTATCACCACTTAAATTTTATGATGAAATAATTTTTAATATTATTTCTAAGTAAAAATCTGAAAGTCTGAATCCATCACTGACAGAAAATCTAAGAATCTTGAATGCTTTCATATTTATTTCAAAATATCTATTCAAATTTAAATACATTTTGTGTTTTTTATCTTTCAATATACATTTTTTTAAAATAAATATCTGCTCTAATTCGGAAAAAAAAAATTGAACGATTCAAACATCTTAAATGGAAAGGAAAGATTTCCTTATTCAGTTCATTCGCTTGGAAAATATTCTGTTTCACAAATACATCTCGGAATGTGTATTGGAATTCTTATTTCCACGATTATTCCTTTTCTATAATACATATAGTTACACTTTTATCGCATCTTGATTTGAATTTTTATTAAATTTCTATCGACGTATTTACTTTGAGTTACAGGTTACTCACTGGCAAATATCTTTTCCTTATTTATCCTCTGGACCAATAGATAAGGAAATAATTTCGAAGCAAAAGGAAAAGTAGTATAAAAATTAGAACATCAACCGTCAACGGAAGGAAACTAATCTTCTCTTTCGCTCGAAAAATTTCAGAAATAAATAAAATTTATTTTTATACGGATAACTGATTACTGTATTTTCCAGCAATCACGCTATTTTACAGACGAAATTGCATTTCAGTCTTTTTTGTTCCTCCTAAATTCGCCGTAGTAGTAGAAATTGGGCGTAAAATTCAATTTACTCCAAGAGTTTCGAGAACATACCTCTTCACTTCAGTTCATTATGCAAAATTCAAGAAAAATGTATTTCGTACTAATAGTCTCTGTATCACATAATCGTTGTTTGCTTTCATACGTGGATGGATTTTTTGCCAAATCTAAGGGATGGAGCCAAATGCGAGTGAATACTTCGCCTTCCTAGTACTTCGTGGAATGTAGTCTGCATTTACTTTTATTCAGTGGATTTGAGAAATTAAATTATTTCAAGTAGAACTCTTATATATTATGGGCACAATTTCAGCAATAAGATTTCATTTAATTAAGTTAGCATAATAAAATCAGGGAGCAATTGGTTGTAATTGAATTATCCACTATAAATTCTAAAAATCACTGCACAAACTTCGAGTAAACAACGTTTGCTATGAAAATAAATAATATTAATATTTCAGATTGTTTGATTTTATGCAATCAGGTGAGAGAGAGAGAGAGATAAACTCGATGCTTTTTACTTTGAAAACTCAAAGATTCATTGAAGAATATTATCATCTGTATTAACAAAAAAATATTGAAAGTCTCTTTTTGGTTTAGTTTTCCTTATAAAAGATAGGAATTTAGAATCCTAAAATATTTTACATATGGATGAATTTGAGCGTATATTTTTAAACTCAAAGGTCAATTTTTATTCTGTTCTTTGTCCATTTTATATTTGCTGTTTAAATCACAAAACGTTCATAATCACATGGACGTCAAGATGTTAATCATCTTAGTAAAATCAAACACAATAAATAGCCTTTCTGTTATTTATATCAAAGCAAACACAAGAGATTTCATTATTGAGAAATTGTTTTTAGAATGGAACTTCTTTTAAACATACATCTTAAAAATTAAATTTTTAACTGAAATTAAGTCTAAAATTTTGAAATTTTCAAGAAAATTTTATTGTTTGAATAATTTTAGGAGCTATAAAAATCTGATAACTATTCATGTAATAGTTCATTTACTATAATCTAATTGTAGGAAGAACGTTCTCTTCGGACTAGCGGACAGGAAGTAAAAAAGGTTCAATTCTATTTATTATTGAACAATCAAAGATAGATGTTAAGTTTATGTTTTTTATACTTATATTTACTAAGGTATTGCTTGGAAGTTATCCAATTTTTCACATTTGTGATACGTGATTATAGTTCACTCATTTATGAAAACGTTTGTACGACAAGAAAGATGTGATAAATGTTTAAAATGATTTATTACTGTATAAATTTGTTGGGATATTAACAGTGCTTTATCAATCAACCAAATCAACTACAGAACTTTATTTATCAATCTTCATCTAAAAACCTCTTTTGAGCCTCTGAACAAAAATGACAGAGGAAGGACTACATAGCTTTAAATATACCTTCACATCAGACTAGTGGTTTGATATTTTTAATAGTCTTAAAGTCTTTAGTTTATTCCTATACATATTCTCTCTCTCTCAATTTTCTAAAATAGAACTCAAATAAACTGAAGACATTATTCTTAGAAGCTAAGCATAGAATAAGAATTACTAATGAATAATGCAGGATGAGTGTTAGGTTCCTGCTCACTACAAGCAATTATAGGCACCTGCATCCATTATGTTGAGTGTTTATGAAGCTTTTGGATTTTTTTGCTATTAAGAGGAAAATACTTTCCATTATTTGTGAAAAGTCCTCCCGTAGGCGAAGATACAAATTCATCGGCTTTCAGTAGTTAAGATATCTACTATACTGTGTTAAAAAGTAATTCATAGTTATTATTCTCCTTACACATAAATCAAGATCTGGAGGCAATCGAAGCTAGAATCTATTTTTCTTTTATTTAACTCAAACTTTAACCATAAAACCTTTAAATATGCAGTTTTTCTAGCCATGCAAATCCAAACCCACACATTTTTTCCTCATTTGATATTGAACAAAGCATCTACAGAAACTTCTTTTCAAAATAATTTCAACCATTATTACCTAAATTTAGTAAGTTTTTAAGTTTATTTGATGTTTAACATCAAGTGTAAAAGGTTGACACACTATAGACAAAACTTAAGCACAAAACGGTATCTTCTACATTAAGGATACTTTATTTTAAAAGCTTTTAACCATGATAAACAAATTCTACCTTAAATTTCAACACTTACGGTTGTAATTCCTTCGCAATTCTTATCAAACATATGGGCTAAAAATCCAAATTATAACCATTTCAATAGAAACATTGTAATTGCAATATTACTGATGAAGGCAACATCAAGAATTAACAAGTAGATTCTTTCGTTAAATTACTAAAGACCTTTCCTTTTTCCTGTATTCGGATATGAAATATCCGAAATAGAGGATACAACAGAAAACTAAATTAGGCATTAGTAATTTCATTTTTGCTCTCATAATTGCTCTCAAATAATAGTTCGAATAGTTTTAGCTTAAGAAAAACAACCGCCATTACACTAAAAATTATAATTTTGCTGAAAAAAATTCACGTGTTTATAAAAATCAATCCACAACAATGAAAATAAGAAAATGTACAAAGTTAAGGGATCAGAGGACGAAGCACGTACTTAGAGTACGCAGTGGAAAGATAATTTTATTTTTGCATGGCAACTGCGGAATTCTTTGTAATATGAAAAATATTAACACGAAATAAAATTTGTGGAAGTGCAATCTGTGGCTGCATTATATAATTATATTTTTCCTCATTGGCGAAAATATTTTTCAAAAATTGACCTTACTTCTAAAATTTTTTAGTTTTTCATTATTTGCTTTTGTTCTTGTACACTCGAATGAAAAAATGAATAACATGGCGCTGATTTCTTAAAACTATCTTAATTAAACGAGCAGACAGCTTTACTGTTACTTTTATTTATCGATGTATAGGTTTTTTTTTATCTGACATTATCATAAAAATAAAAATCCCAGATATTAGTTTCTTGCTGTAAGCTTCAGCAGCATATTGAATCATTAGTTTTGCATCTTTAATATCAAGAGTCTGTGACTTTTCATAGCCAAAAAATTTTCCAATTGCTCGGTGAGGGACTAAATGAGAATTTTCAACATTTTGCGATTTTACATCGTACATAGGATTACACAATTTGTTCACTTGCAAATATTCTGTCTACTATACCCAATCACCGATTTATATATGAATAACAAGTCAGAGGCAGTTTTACATTTGTAATAAAATGACTTAATAATGAGATTCAATAGATTTTCATTAAATAATGCAAAATTAATTTCATTTAATTTACTACAAAATCATTGCTTAGCTATAATCTCTCATAACCCTTGAATTGAATAATCGTTTTGCATGCTTTTTATTGATTGTGTATAAAATTTCCATTATTTCATTTCCTATCATTTTTTTAACTGTCTAATAAATTGATATCAATTAACTTTTACAAAATTCTGTTTGGGTTTCTTTTTAATTTGATGGCCAATTTAATTATTTTACTCAATTCCATACCTTATTTTTCCATTGTAGGGAAATGAATAAAATGAAGGATGCAATTATCGAATTTTGTAGTCTTCTACTTTTATGTTACAGTGATAAGTTTGTTATATACCAGTTCATGACAAGAACATAGTAAAAAAACGAAATGAATCAAGTTTAGAGATTCTAAGGTAAAAAATGTGAAAATGAACTCATTTGTTCTCAATATGTACATTATAGTGCCATAATTCCTAATAGACATAATCAATAGGTTGTGAGGCTATAACTTATGCAAGAATTGAGAGTTATTCTGTATGCAATTGTCCTATATAGTACTCCTTTTTAGTTGGATTTTATGAGGAAAATTTTTAGCAACATTACATACATGCTGAATATTGATGTTATGTTGATCCAACTAGATATGTAATATAAAATTACACATTGATACATTTTCGGCAATAAAGATCTTTCTTTAGAAAATTTAGTTAAACTTGTGGATGGAAGTAGTTTATACGATATCGAAATACAATTTTTAATACAGTGTGCATATCTGCGAGACATGACTTTTTGATATCGAGAGCGGTTGTGTACGATATCGAATCTCTAATGATTCTCGTTATGGAATCCTTAACAAAACTATGTTATTTTTAAAGCACATACTCTGAAGGGAACGTTATTCGGAGTGGAGAAACATTAAGGATTCCATATCGCCAGATGATAGCTATTTTGAGTTAAATAAAATGTAAGATATATTAATATCAATATTAATAACAATAGCAATAAATATTTAAAACTTTAATCACATGAACACACTGGTACAAAAACAACATCTCCTTGATGATATTTAAATTCGATGTCGCCTTACACGGCATCTTCTGAAAATGGTGAAAACAAGACAGAATGTCAAGCAAACGCATATACCGAGTCCAAATCCAATTATCCACCAATAAAGTCTGAAGCTATCTCTTGGTAAAACACAAAGAGTACTGTCCTCATCTGCTGTGGTACCTATGCCAGGACAGTTGTTGACACCATTGCAGACTAAGTCTCTCGTCAAACAGGCCATGGAAGTCGTGCACAAGAAGTCACAGTCTTTTCCCAGAGACACCAGGCTGTCAGGACTGGTCCTGGTAGGCAGCATCTGTAGCTGCGTCCACCTGACTGTGAAATTTGATGACTTCTCAGACAATCGGAGACTGACCGTCACGTCCGACTCGAAGATGTCCTCTTTGTGGAGGAGTATCTCCTGGACTTCGTCACTGGGGCAGAGGACGATGCTGCTGATGACAGCGTGATCAGTGCTGCAGTTGCCATCATCTGCAAGTCCCTCTATTTTCAGAAGGACGTCCATTCTGTGGAAAATCGGAATCTTCCACTGGCAGAAGATGGGACTGTCCGGGCATAGTCCTTCTGGGCAATTCCCTACGCTCGAGATGAGTGGTGGAAAAGACAGCACACCTTGTATGTCTAGTTCAAGACGCTCAGCTCCACACCTGGATTCTGAATAAAAGACGTAACTTCCATTGACAACGTGCTTCTGCGGGAGCTTTTTTTCCCACGATGATTCAGCATGTAACGACAAATGCATCAACGGACCTAATGATGTTAAAGTGTGACTTCTGTGAGTTGAAACCTACAATAAAAATGTCAATACAAAAAATTCAATTTTCATAAAAATTATTGGATGATAAAACTAAACATGTAAGGATCATTACAAATAATTTACGTAATCAACATATATATATATAGTTTCAATTCATAAGAATTCAGAAATTCATATTTCTTATATGTAAAATTAATGCAATTTATAAAGGAGGAGATGTTTGTATTTTTATAAAATTAGTTTGGTTCATATGAAAATACCTTCTGTAGAGTTCTTGTTTTCACATTGTAAAGGCACACGAAAAATGTTGCTAAACAAAGCCTGAAAAATTCAATATTGCCTAAAATTTATGTAAATATTTAAAATTTTTATTTGGACAAGATAAATATTTTTTATTTAGTTAAATTTTGATTAACTTGATATTTTGTATAAAAGAGAATTTAATGATTTTGAAACTATGAAGTTAGAAATTTGCAAAACTAAAAAATTTTAAGAACAAAATTCATAATCTCTAAAGTGTTTTTTTTCTTTTATTTTTATAAAATTTACAAAAATAATTGCTTGAACAAAAATGAAATAAAACGAATTTATTAGATATGTATTAAATAGCAAAATTTGTTTTCAACGTGAATATAATTGTTTAATTTCTCAAGTGTAACAAATAAGTGCAACTTTTGCTTTTGAATTTCTGCTACGCTTTTTCCGTTCGCTAACAGTAATCTGTCATAACAGTGGAATATATATATATATATATATATATATATATATATATATATATATATATATATATATATATATATATATATATATATATATATATATATATATATATATATATCATATATATATATATATATATATATATATATATATATATATATATATATATACATACATACATATATATATATATCAAAATAGTATGTATGGTGTACTATGAATCGAGATAAAACTACAACTTTAGGTTCTAATATTCCAATATTTCTCCGTAAGTATTATATTTTTCTCAATAAGCCCTTCCCCATAAAAACATGGTAGTATAGCTTAATATACAAAGAAAAAATGTTTTACTAAATGTCTAAATCCATTTTATAAAATAAATTGCAAAGTTGTTTTAAAACTACTGTAGCGTAACAATATAATCTTGCTATTGATAGAGTCACCTATTCTTTTCAACAGTGGAAGGTCCCAGAATTGAAAATAGTACATGTTGAACAACAAATGATACTAGTTGCTTTTTACATCCATACTTGTTGGATGGTTGTCGCAAATAATTTCAGAACCATGCATGCGCATTTGACTGCGCATTTGCAAACATTGTTATGAAATGTCCTCCAGGAAAACATAATGCAGCATATGTTTAATAAGAACATTTTAAAAGAGATTTCAGCAGCCAAGATATTCATTAAGTAGTTTTTAATTAATAAAGAAAAAAAAGAAACGAAAAAATTCTTTAAAAGAGAAAATCGCAGATTTGATCTTAGGGTTTGAGCAACAGAAGATGAGTTATATTTCTGCTTTGTTTGCACTCACATATGAGGAGGTGTTTGTGAGTTCATCGGTTTCTTTTCCACGCAATAAGTAAATTCTCAAACTGCACAAGTTAGAAATACTAGAGTCTCTTTAGGGAATTTCTTTAATTTCAAGAATAACAATAGTTATATAATAACTTCTAAGAAAAAAATATATATAACCCACTAACTTTCACGGAATGAAACGAATCTTAGACAATCAAATGCACTTATTATTGGACTGGGCTGTTAACCACATTACTTGTTCTCAATATCGTTCGTATTAAGAAACTAATAAATTGAAAAAGATGATTATCCCTTCTAAAATAAAATTCAAATATCCTTCTAAAATAAAATCCGTAAATGATATTATACCACGCTTCAGGGCTTGTGCTCGTTGAGAGTCGATAGAACAATCTCTTAAAGACCAAAACACTTTTATTCAACTAAACATAAGCAATTCCAATTGTAGAAATAACAGTTAAAAGCTCCCATATAGTTAATACAACGGGAAACACAATCACAATCAATCACAAAAATCTCTAATACCCCCGACAGACAACAGCTTCTATGCACTAAACAAATATTATTCAAGACTGTTCTAGAGCTTAAGTGATAGATTTTTCCAAAACTATCTAATTCTTGCCAAGTCGCCAAAGGTTGCCAAGAACCTCGCCAAAATGTTGCCAAATACTTAGAAATGCCGCTTTTAAAGTAGTACACACCTAAATTGCACATTTTTTGAATATTTCCGAACTGTCTGAGATACTCTATGATAAATACAATGATGTTTATAAATTTGTAACAAAATAAAAGTTTCCAAAATATTAGTTTTACAAAAGAGAGTGCAAGAATGGAAATGGGGAAATATGGTTTCTGAAATATACGCGTGCATTTATTTTCAGTGAAATTACAAAATTACCTCTTATAAAATCTTATATATATATAATTTGAGACACAAATTATTATTGAAATTTGAAATGACTTTCTAGATAAATTTAAAAATTTACAGCTAATAAAATTTAAAATTACACAATTCTATAGTAACTATACGTTAAAAATTATTTTCATAACTAAAAACTTACTTGTAATTTTATGATAAGGAAAAGGAATTTATCAATTTTTTAATTACAGTAGTTTTGATAATATAAGTGTAAAAAAATGAATAACTAAAATAAAATATTTATAAATACAGTCAATGAATCAAAGCACTTTTAGCACAACTGTTTTAAGCATTTATATCTTTATTATTAAAGGAAAAAATGATCTTTTTAAAAATGACTTCAATAATTTGGAGAAATGAAGCAACAAAGTATATATAATTTAGAAAAAATTGTGTATGCTAAGAAAATTCTTGGAAATATTAATCTTCTTTTCATTTTTATCCCAAGTATTTTTTCTGCTTATAGAAGTGTAGATGGAGATAATAAAATGTTCTAACTAATTGAAAAACTTATACCCCAAGGCTGATATTGTGATGAGCAAATATTTGTAGAAAATATAATATGCATTTGCTTATCCTCGTTTTCTCACATCAAATGGATTTAATTTGGTTTTTCTGAGAATCAATAATAAAAATGAAAAAAAAAGACGTAGAATGTGAGATTGAAACTCTCTCAAATTTCGATTTCCACTTCCAATTTTATTTGGTCGTATTTAAGTGAGAAATAAAATTTGAACGTTTCCATAAAAGTTAACACTTAGTTTGATTGAAAAAACTTTTTCCTATAAAACTGCGTGAATAAATAATAAAAATCTCATAATCTAAAAATTTAAAAAATATGCTTATAGTGCCTGGTTGTATTAAATTTCATAACACTTGATAAAAAGTAGAAATTTTCATTTTTAATATTTTTCAAAATATGTCAAAGAGAATCTAAAAATGCAAAATTATTTACTTAAAAAATACTTTTCCTTACTAGGTATATTTTTGAAATAAATAATATGCATCAAGATGTTGAATTTATCCAGGTATTTGTGTGTGTTAATTTATACTTAAATATTGATTAAATTAAGTAAACAAATACCAGTAACCAGATGATTGGATTAATTAATGTTTTTGCAATGAAATCAAAAATATCACATGGAATATTTTGTAACTCTTTAAGGTAAAAAATATACAATTATATGTTTAGGATAATATGAGGAAAATATAGTATCAAGATTATATTATTTGTGTTCATGAATGACAGACATAAGCTAGTGAATCATGGTGTCATATATTGTCTAAATTATATTTTCTACTGTGAAATGATTAACATTTCTTTTGCCAGAATAAATTCTATGAAGCACAGAGAAATATACTAATTACAATGATTAAAAATAACCTCAAAAGTTTTTATACACACTCTTGTTGTTGTTATGATACTTAGACAAGTCAAGCTCGCTATGCCTTGGCTATGCGCATTTAAGTCAATAAAAAGCGTCTTTCGTTATAATCAGAGCACCAAAAAGGTGAACGTACGGCTTTGCTTTTTAAATCCTCCGATAGATGGCACCACCAAAGGATCCACTCTCTCAATTTTGACATTGATCTGAAGGGGAAGGAAATTTTCTCTAGACCATTGTACCCATGGTAACCGCTCATGACCGACCACAGGACTTTCGATTCCACAGATTTAACGAGCACGTATATCGCATATACTCGGTGGGTCTTTGGCGGCATTGGGAATCGAACCCCACCCTTCCGGATGGAAGACTGATGCCCGAATCACTAGGCTACCACGGCCTTACACACTCTTAATTCGTTATTAATTAAATATATATTTTGAAAATATTTGAGGTGACACATTTTATGGTAAAAATATTTATAGTAATTGTAAGCATAAAGGATGACTATGAATCACTGACAAATACATCATTATAAGGATAGAATGATTTATGTTATGAAACAATGTAAACTGCATAAATAAGAAATCTTATTCAGTGAGCATTTACATTTCTTGTCTAAGGAAGGATACAATGGAAAACTGACTAGTAAACGTTAAAGTAGTAATTGTTATACAAGAAGTGTTTACATTTATTTATTTGCTGAAGAAACAGAATTATAATAAAACACTGCAAAAGTACTCTTATCTCAATAATTAAAAAGAACGAATGAGTTACAGTAATGAAATGAAATTCATAAAAATTACAAGTCTTATTTAAGACGTCTTAAGACATTTTAGAAAGAAAAAATACTGGAAAAGCTGATAATTAATTTTCTATTTCTATAATTCATAAAAACTAAAGGGTTAAATGATTTTTAAAATAAATGGTTGCAAAAATCAGTAGTCTTAATCTAATTAATGCATAAAGAGTTCACAATTATTTAAAAAAATATATTACTATGAAACATCAAGAAACTTCTGTAATCTGGGATTGTAACTAACAATACTTATTAAAAGAAGAATGATTTGGGAAACTAGATTAGTCTAATATTTGTGATTGCTAAAAATGAATGAGTTTTGGAAAAAAAAGGAAGTTTCTTATTCGAGAAATGCTTACATTGTTAGAACAATAACTATTCTCAGGAAAGAAGGAACAATAAAATTGACAAATAGAGTGATATGTCTTTACTACTGATAACATTAAAGATATCGATTGAGATACAAGAAATGTCTTTGTTTCTTAGAAAAAATGAAATACAATAGAAAATCAACATATAAATTATTATCTCAATGAATGAAAAATATGAATTAATGTTATATTGTTGAAAAATACTGTTGAAATTATATACATTTCTGAAGTCAGAGAAGGAGCTACTTTTTGAAAAGAAATATTTTACATTTTTAGTAAAAAGAACAAATAATGTTTCATTTGCTAAAAATATTTCTTTATTATTATTATCATTGTAACGAAAAATTTATTCGAAAAAAATAGATTTTAAGGAAATTATAAAAGTATTATGCTTATGGTAATAACTTAATTTGGATACAGTAAGAAGTTCTTTATATTACTATTTCGAAGTATAGAAACCATTTCAAGGCGAACCATTTATGCTACGAAGCGGGATTATTTTCTGAATAAGTCAAAAGATTACTTAATTTGTCTCTGATCGGCAAATTTTATGCATGAGATACTATATGAAATATTATGTGATTTTTCCCATATTACTGAATTTTGCATCACATAAAATATTTTACTGTTTTTCTATTTCTTTTATCTGCAATATTTGGAAACACTAATGATCAAAAAAGTGATTCCTTTTTTATTAGATAAAATATTTTTTTTATGAGCTTTATTATAATTTTTTCGAAGGTAATCTTTTCTTAATATTGTTAAACATGCGTGTAATGATTTTAGAAGTAAACAAGAATAAAAAAATAATGCACAGAAAAAAATATTTTCCTGAATTATTTGAATATAAATTTATTTTTTAAGCGGAAAGTGAAGAGTGATTAAAACCTCATCGGCAGATAATTCTTTATAAGTATTTGATTTAGAAGCATATGCAAATGAGATTGCTAATTGCAAAAACATTATTTAAAAAATAAGTTAAGCTCTTCTTTAGTACATGCATAAATTTATGTAAAGAAGAGTGACTTAACTAATTTAAATAAGTAATTAGAAAGTAAAAAAAAAACTTAAAAATATTATGATGAGAAGGAAACACTGCTTTAAATTTAGCCGTTGCTTACTACATTTTTTAGGATTCACTATAAGACTTTAGTGACAAAAATATGAAAATTTCTTCAATTTATTAAGTTAAGTGCTCAATGTTTATATTTTCCAGACTCCAGTTTAAAAGATTTATAAGTGTGGTCTATTTTCACTTAAAAGTAGTACTTTGGTAATGTGTGCATTTTATGTGCATATTTTCAGGTTTATATTTGAGCAAGTTATCTTTAGCAACGAAGAAAGTAAAAAAATATTCAAGTACTGATGTAAACGAAGCATGAATTCATACCAAAGCCAAAAAGAGGGTAGGACTTACCTTGCAGAAACAGACTTTTTCTCCAATTCCAAACAAAACTTGAGCATACAAAGGCTCTTGGCGACAATCTGCACAGTTGGCGGACTTTCTGAGGGAAGTGAAGATGACCAGGCGGATCCTGCCTTGGGAGAGTCGGGACGCATCGAAAGTGTAGTTGCAGGTCAAGGATGAGATGTTCGTCTCACCGAAGGAATGTCCGGTTAAAAGTCCGGTCATGCCTCCCTCAGGGGTGAAAATGCGACTGCAACTGCCACCGTTCAAAGTGTTTCTGCGAGCCACGATGTTCACTGGCCTCACTTCAAAGGCATAACTGATGGACGCTCCTTCTAAAGATCTAAACACAAGCATCAAAAATTAAATGAGCATAAAAAATAGCTTAGTTTAGTTACATTAATCTATTTTAATGACAAAAATATATGAAAAAGATATAACTAACCAAGATACTAGACAACTATTGACAATGAGCTTATAATACAGATATTGTGCAAGTAAATGAAATAAATACATCACTTTATCGCAGAGTACTGGTATAATTTTGATTAGTTGAATACTTGCTTAATTGCAATTGTTCTAAGCATCTCAATGCTTTGATGTTTTTTTGGCATATTTTAAATGCACCAAATGCGTGTAACCAATACCGAGATCAGGTAAACTTTTTTCTTTTGAGTATTTAATTTCTCTTTCTATCGTAAAGATTATTTAAAATTTTATCTGTCTATTTCATTTATTGTGGCCATATATTCTTTTAATTTTATTCTTCCAATATTCTTCTCATAGAAGCATTGGTTCAAATAGGCAATCCATTGAGAATTTATTCTAAGCTAGAAACACTTATTACCTACTTTTGACCCTAATAAATAATATTCTTCTCTATATTCTAATACCATTCCTTATACACAATTTTGGATAAATTTAATTTTTAATTTTTTACACACATAAGGAATTATTATATGCATATACATTTAAAATGAATCAAAAAAAGTTTCAGAAAATACTAATTAGTACTGATTCTTTGATTATTTAAGAGAGTCGGTAGATGTTTGAAATTTTCTTTAAATATCAAAATAAGTTCCAAATGGGAGAGAAATTCTGTTCAAAGAGAGATTTCTAATAACTATTATAAAATGAAATGCAAGAATTGATTCATACTCATGCACATAACCACAGCTGAAATTTTAAAATTGTTCATAAATGTTGTTCATAAATGTAAACTTTATGCAATGTTCTTTCAGACAGTAATGAAAAACTGACATTAGGTTATTATGTTTATACAACAATAAATTTACTGCTTTTATCAGTTAATATTTTATTAGAAAGAAGAAAATTATTTTCTTTCTTAATTATTTTAGAATAAGAAGACATTTCCATTTTCTTCCTAATAAATGTTTTGGTTAAGTAGATGATTTGATTTTACAATATGAATTCTTAATGATTCAGATTTAAAAAAAAATTATAAAATATTAATTTAAATAAATATTATTTTATGAAAAGAAATGTTTTCTTATACATTTAAGCTTATATAAAATCTTACTTATCAAAAAGTTTAGTTTTAACACGTTTTTTGATTTTACGAAATGAAATTGTCTAATACGGATTCATTTAAAAAAATTATAAAATAACATTATTCCTATTTATATTTAATTAGCATTTTTGTATAGAAAAATATAACTAGTTTTTCTCTCTTAGTAATTTTTACAAAATGTGTGTTCATTCTTCATTTAAAATTAATTTTAGCGTTTGTTTTGATTTAAAAGATGGTTTATATTTTAAAATGTAAATTATATAATACAGATTTTCTTCAAAAATTATAAAATTACTTTCTTTTTACTTTATAAAGTAAATATTTGCGCGTAATACAAGCTGAAATTTGGTTTTTCCTTAATCATTTTTTAAAAAAATATTTTTCTTCTATATCTAAAAATGCATTTTACTCAATTTTTAAAATGAAAAAATATTAAGGTGAAATATTTTCTTTAATATTTTCAACAGAATTATGTAATGAGATACATAACGATCCTAACTTGAGAAAGATTAATAACCCCAATCCTGTTGAATCTGTGATTACATAAGGAATAACTTCTATTACTTGTAAATATTAAAAAAATAAAAGGAAACAAGTTTATTATGTCAGCAAACCGCATTATGTGAGTAATTATATATGAATTTCAAGAATACACTGAATGTAAAAGAAAATATTAACACATGATCCTCACTTTTGCTAAAATTTAAAAAGTATCCACTTTTGAATTCATTTTTTCATGAAACTTTGGCATTAGCGAAATTATTTTTTGCACTCCTTTTACAAATTATTTATTTTCTTTGGGGGACATTCAGAAATTAGCGGGAAAGACTGATTTAAAAATCAGTCGGTTTTATATATTTTGACTGTACATACTGGGAAGAAACTAGTTTAGAAAATTTTAGGATTATTTTGAAATTAAGAGTATGGCGAATTTATTTTGATTCAAAATCCATCCTATATATTTATAATTTTGTTAATAAATAAATATATAGATAAACTTCCTTTATATATTGCATGTATTTATAACTTAGAATTATTTTCCTGTTTACTTTCCTAAATTGTGTTATGTACAGAATTTTGCATAGTTTTTAAAACATAGGAATACCAAAATACGTCAGAAATACGTAAAGAGCATATATAACAATAAATTAAAAGGATTGAAGACACCAGATAATGTACCCCATTTTACTGACGAACTCCACAAAGAGGCCGGGTCCAGAAGTTTCATACACAGATTTGGGCTGCTCGGTCCGTGGTCGATTGATATCACAGAGCTTGGATATGATTTTGGAAGGGTCCTTGTATGGACTGTCGTATAATTTGAGAGACTCGTTGCACAATGTGACCCTCTCCATTCGAAAGAACTCAAAAGTTAACTTCAAAACTTCATCATCTGGAGCAATAAACCTGTTGTAGAGAAAATATTTTATAAATCGTCATTAAAAGAAATTAACTTAAAAATTTTAAATTCTTAGCAATAAACCTGAAATACAGGTAATATTAATTTGAATCCATGCTCATTCAAAATCAACTTTAAAAGAATATTATCGAAAGAATATGTCTGATAACATTCTGGAATTAAGCAGATAATCGAATTCAGATAGCTGGCAAACAAAAAATAAAGGATGCTTAAAAATAATCAAAATGCAAACAATTTATATTTAACAATAGCAACGATACTCAGAGTGGAAAATACTTAAAACAATTATTTTAAATATTAAACGATAAATTGGAAAACTGTTATCGATATTATGAAATAGGTTAACATTATTTTAATTATTTTACAATGGAGAATGCTACGCAGTAATTTAATATAAATTTATGATATTGTAATATCATAATATAGATATTGTGATTGATAATCTTAATCAATAATCAACAAGCAATTAGTGTTAACGATGCAATAGATAAAATTAAGGAACTTATTCGTTTGAATTACTGACATTATTGCAGGGTATGGCTGGGTTTATTGTAATATGTTATACTGTAATGCCAGGAGAGAAAAAAACCACATTAAACCTTACAATGTAAAAATTATTAAAATACTTGTTACTCAAGATACCCAATCCATTATTTATGTTTTTTAACAACAGAAATTCTGTTTAAAATCGTAAATATATTTCATTTAATATTTTGCAAAAGGTTATTCTGTAGACTTTTAAATGATAAAACACGAAATATTGTATATTCAATGTTTAGAACAAGTATAGCTGACATCTCAATACATGTTTCAAAGTATTCAATATTTACCTAACCGCAGACTATTTAAATTTTAATTAATTTTGAAAATCTTTAGCCCCCAAATGACGTTTTATTTTGCATTATTACTTATTGCAAATAACAAGCAATGACTTGTGCTTTGAATCAACATCATATATGAAATATTAATAAAAATTATAAAACATCAATAGTCCCACTGCTTTTTATATGCTCTACACTCAATTCTACAATAGAATACTTTTTCTTTTTTAATACATAACCAAATTCAGATAAAAGATTCAAATTTGAAATCAAAATAAAATAATGCATTTAGAGCACAGATTTCAAAATGGGCAACTGTCCAACTTTCCATTCTCTCCCTGAACTGAACCACGTACTCTCAGAACTTCTCAGAAAACGCTCACAAGTAATATAAATTTCCAGAGAAAATATGCAGACGTAGTATTATGTTTCTGGTAAATTCTCAGCGGTACGAATCGAAATTGAGAACGGAATGAAATCCATCTTTTGAACTTGATGAAGAGTCGATGGTGAATCCGATGCGAAATTGTGAGTGTAATTCGAAATGCAGCAGTGCATGATGAGGTAAATAAAATTTCCTTTTTTGCTTTTGGTGGAGTTCCTATGCCTTACGAAAAGATCTTTCATTTACATTTATACAAAATTGTCTAAGAATATTTGTTACGTGACTTTAATAATTTTTGCCTGTTGTGGTTGCCTGATTGATATACTTCATCAAGACATGTCCCGACAACCATGGAACACTTTTGTAAAATTTGCTTCACAACAGTTTCATGTAATTTTATTTCCCTATCGTCTAAATTTTATTAAATCCATGAAAAAAGGAAAATTACAGGAATATTGGGCTATAAGAAATATTTGGTTTTTGTGACAAAATGAATAACTAAAGCTCCATTTCAAAATTTTCTGAAACGAGAAAAAAATAGAACCACAAAGGAAAATCTTAGAAAATCCAAAGCAAATAAATCAGGAGTTTTAGTTAAATTTTAAAATCAGATAAAAGGAGAATGACCATTTTTCTTTCTGCTTTTTAGGCCTCGATCCTTGAGATTTAATGGAAAAATAATGTGGTTCTCAAGCTTAAAAAGTTAGAGATCTCTGCTCTTGAAGCCACAAATTCATAGTACTCATTTTATCATGCGAATGACATAGCTATCAATAAAGCAGTTTCCCTTAAATTTTGAGTTGAGTTATTTTGCTAAGTTTCATTTCAATTTATAAAAATTTTGTGTGGGGACTTACTGTGGCTTAGTGGTTGAACAGCTCTATTCAAAGGGAAAGTTCCCATGTCCGATCCCAGTCAATGATGAACAACGGGAAGTGGATGTTGCGCTTATTGCATTTGTATGTATGATTGTCGAAGTTGGTGCTTGACAGTTTTCTGTGCTTTCTGCCTTGCAACGCGTGAATAATACTCACTGACTATGATGAATGAAAAGTCTTCCCGGAATAGGGCAATTTATACAGTGGATATTAAAGTGGCCGACAAGGCCTTTAAATGTTTGGCTATCCACTAAGCAGAATAGAACATTTTATATTATTGATTAATTTTCATCATATCTGCAATATTTAATTTCTCTAAATTCAACTCATTAATTTTAGTCATTCAAAATTTTCTTTAACTGGTAAAATTATTTCATTAATTTTCAATTTAATTTTGCTAAAAAACTTAATTAAATTTAAGAACACAGATTTTATGTAAAATAAGTTCCTATAAAAATAAAGGTTACAGTAAATGTTTTTCTTACATTTTTAAAATTTTAATTGAAATATATTAAATTTTTTGTTGGTACATAATATAATTATTAATTCAAGATCTTGAAAAACAAAAAGTTTACAATATTTAAGGATTTGATAGTATATTTTGTTTTTATTAAAATTTTTATGATTATGCGTTACAACACAGCTATTAAAACTGAATATTAATTTAATCGACAGCTCAAATATAACTAAACCGTCATACCAATAATCTTTAAAATACATTATAATAGGTTCGACAATTTCTTTTTCGTGTAATTTAACTTGGATTATACATACATGCATCGAACCGAATTTGACCAAATAGATGATATAATGATTGTATTGGCTGGTATATCGATGGCCACCTTTTATACCAGAAGAGGAATTTAACTGGACATAGGAGTTAAAATTGATTTCTAATTATTAAAAAGGGCGCCATACGCAACTATAGGGAGAACCAGACACATAAATTGAAGATTTGAGCACTAATCATTTAAACACTAGTACGAAAAGTTAATATGATTTTTAAAATTTTACCCATCGCTGAAGGTAACAAAGTATCATGTGAATTTTTTATATTTCAATATTTTTTAACAAAATTAATGTTCAAGAAAATGATTTATTATTCAAGTGACAAAATGTGTGACATATACTGCAAAAACTATAATTTTTTGATTTCAAATGCAAATAAGTATATTATTGAATATAATACATTAAATATGTTAAGATAATATGCCCTCAAATATGCAGGGCATTGTTCTCTCGTGTCCAGAATGTAAAGAGCTTATTATTCAATTTTGCTGTCAAGACTGTAATTTTGACACATTGTTCCAATTTTTCCTCAATGTTTGGATGGAAAAGTGGATTCTCTGTTTAACATCTAACTTACTGACCTTATCTTTTGGCCATGATATGAAATTAGAAGTTGGTTGAGAGTTTGCCAACTTTGGAGGAAAGAATTAATTAACTATATTCGCGTGCGAATGCAATAAAATAAATAAAAACATATCGTTTAAACCCGAGTGCAATGAGGAACAAAATGGTGGAATAATATTAAATCATTTTTTACTTTAATATAATGTTCAAGTTTATATTTTAAAAATTGTTTGTTTATGGAAAAACATCATTATTACAAACTGCTTTTTTAACTATTAAAAATATAATTTTTTTTAACATTTTAAAATAATTCAAGATTTAATAAAATTTCTTCGGTAAAAAAAGGCATCCAATACACAGTTCGACAATATAATTCACTCTTTTATTAAAAGATTAACGCAAGAAATTTTTTTGCTTAAAACGGGTATAATACTATCTTAAAAATTTTAAAAGCTAGAAAATACTAAGTTTTATTAAAATCTTTCGCGACATAATCACTTTTGTCGATTTAACCATACAAAATTTAACCCCATTTTATTATCTGTCATGTGTGTGATTCTTGTGTTTACATACAAAGTTTATCCATTTATGACTGTTTTTATCTACAATTTTTAATTAGATAAGAGTTTAAGACTTAATGATCCAGAAGATTGATCAATCTATATTTCAGAGACCCATTATGAGTGTTTTGAAACACAAATTAATCGGTGACCCTTCGATACCATAGGTGGTTACATGAAAGAAGGTTATTATACTCTTTAATATCACTATTTATAGCCTACATTACTGAGTACAGCCTATAGCACCAACTATCGGTTGCATCAAACATCTATGAGAAATTTCTATAAAAATTTTTGTACTTTTACTGAAGACTCACCAATTTTTCCATATTAATATCGATCACCTTTTGTAGGTAATTTTGTTAGTCCTTAATGAAACACATACAATTGTAAGTTTAAACAAATAATGTAAAACTTTAATTCATAAAGAGAATGAAACATAAACGCCCATTTTTCTTACCTGTAGGTGCAAGTGGTGTTGACGGGATACCAGGACCTGAGATGTCCGAAGGTGGCGACATCTCCTGAGCGCATGTGCTTCGTGATCGAACAAGTTCCGTTGCTGTCTAGACGAGGGTACTGGTGTTCAGTCTCAGATTCAGAGTGAACACTCTCTGCCTTAAAGTGGAATCCCTTGTTCAATAAAGGCCCGGCAGGTGACGTGACGAACTCGACGAGCATCTCTGAGCCTGAAGCGACTATTTGAGACTTAAGCCTGCCTCTCCCTAGATTTAAGACAAAAACAGATATATAATATATATAGAAACAGCGCTTATGAAATTATAATTTTATATTTCAGCAGAAACATGATATTTGACATAATATGCTTGAAAAGCATGTTGAACAAAAAATGCTGAGAATATCGGAGATATTTGAATAGTTTTCCCACTTGTAATTCTCACACTATTAATAATATTTCTTAAACTAAAATTTATCGTTACTTTCCATCGATTTAAATTTAAGTACCAATCTGTATACACATATTAATACACATATTAATGTTACACAATATAAATTAAATCATAGATGTATAAATTGCTGAAGTATATCACACACACACACACACACACACACACACACACACACACACACACACACACACACACACACACACACACACACACACACACACACACACACACACACACACACACACACACACACACACACACACACACACACACACACACACACACACACACACACACACACACACACACACACACACTATACAATTAGTATAACATTACTATGAAAGAGAATTCCAAGAATAAAAATAATATATGCGATTGAATAAAACTTTATTTATGTAAAAAGTTTCCTTTATTAAATAGTAGAAAAATCATGGAATTATTTATAATGAAAAATAAGTAATTTTAACTTAAAAATTTATAAGTTCATAGTTTACATTCAGAAACTAACTGTTTATTATCTAATTTTAGCCAGTTGTTAAATCCATTGAATTCATATTTTGCTTCCACTCGGTATCGCTTAGTCCAAATTTTAACAAAGAACATCCAGTAATATATATTAGTAATATTGTCACTAAATAATTAAATATGATTTATTTAATGCGTTAACAATGAACTGTTTTGTTAAATACTGGAAACAATTTCTGAAAAAAATTTGTTGAGCGCATTGTAATAAATTTGTATACATTTATATATAATTTATAATAAGTAGACTAATTGCACGAAAGAGGTTATTCTGCCGTCAGAGAAATAAATTCAGACATCATTTAGCAAATCAGGTTTATTGGAAAGGCTTATGCAGGTTTATTAACGTCATCTTAGTATAGATCCCCATTTGAGGCGAAATTCAAAGAAACGTTTCTTAACTCAGATTTCAGCTTTTACTTTTGAGATTAATTCAAAATCATAAAGTAAATAATATATTTAGTGATTTTAAATTAGCAAGAAAATGTGAATTTTCTTGTTTTTTAGAGTATTTATAAAAAATGTTTTTTAGAGTATTTCCAAAGCTCTTTACAGTTAAGAGATATTGTCAAAATACCTTTAGCTTAGAGGTGATAAATAATAAAAATAAACTACATTAACAAAATAAAGCATTATGAAAAATAAATAAATATTTATACTGGTAAATTAAAATTTATATATATATATATATATATATATATATATATATATATATATATATATATATATATATATATATATATATATATATATATATATATATATATATATATATATATATATATATACAAATTGGATTTTCACTCAAGTTCATCTAAGTATAAACTTTTTTATGATTTCCTGTTTTGACTGAAGCAATTACAAATAAACATTTCTACATTTCTAAATATATATCAAGTATAGAAAAAATTCCAGGAAACAGATATATTGACATATATTTATTGTGTATTTATGTTAAAAACGTAACACATTTCTATCATTTCCTCCTACTTCAATATAAAACAGTTAAGTCGTTTGAACAACCAGTTGGATTTCCAATTATGAATATAAAAAATGCATTAGAATCATTGAGTTATTTTTCTGGGAGATTAAATACCATACTCTATGTAATTCGAACTCAAAATTCGATTATTATTATTAAAAAAATTTCTTGCTATAAAATAGTTTAAACATGATGAATAAGGTAAAAAAATAAATACAACCGTCAGTATTAAAATTTTATGGAAAATGTATTCACAAGAAGAGGTACATTATGATCTAGACTTAAAATCTAGTCATGGTGCTTCAAAACTATATCTCTTCAATCGTAACCAACACTGAACAATCTAATCTGTAATATTGCTTTTATGCTCTCTATCTGCATTTATCTGGAGGTGAATGTGCTTTAGTTCTCCGAATTTTCCCATTTAATATTATCCACACGATATCTACTAACTTCTTTTAGAAATCCATATGCGGTAGATTTTGAAAGGCCTTACGAAATCCTTCAACTGTTAAACTACGGGATATTTCGTTCCAAAGAACTATAAATTGTTTCTCAATTTCTGACTCCATCATCAAATATGTTATTCAGTTTTCGTGATGAATATGCATGGCAGTGAATTAAAGCGCACACACACACATAAATCTCAGAAAGGACCGACATTTGAAACGAGTTTAAAATGTACATTAAATTTTTTTTACAACATTTAGATTACGCATTTTCGGATTAAAACAAATATGTGGACACTCAGATTATTGGAAGCAACTCTTTTCTTACGAAATGGTCTTACCACATAACGTAACGATGAGGGGACTTTCCTCTGTCGCTCCATCATATATTTTGACGTAGTCGAAAGGACACTCGCTATTGTCTCTAGTCACGGGTCTGGGAAAGCAGAGAAGCAGGTTGTCACATCTCAATCCGTCCACATCGAAGGAGTTCATATCCAAGGCCACGAGGCTCCGAGTGACAGACAATGTATATCGGCAGCGAAGATTCCTATCGAGAGAGAAGATAAATGTGAGGATAAAAAAATTTCATTAAATTCGTCATTTAAATTCTTTTATTCAGTTTATAAATTTGAAGTATAAGAAGTGAAATATATGCTGAACTTTTTTTGTGTTAAATATGCATTATTCCACTACCAAACCTAACCACCACTTAGTTATAAAATGTGTCACCTCAAATATTTTTCAAATATATATTTAATTAATAACGAATTAAGAGTGTGTAAGGCCGTGGTAATCTAGTAGTTCGGGCATCGGTCTTCCATCCGAAAGGGTTGGGTTCGATTCTCAATGCCGCCAATGACCCACCGAGTACATGCGATATACATGCTCTTTAAATCTGTAGAATCGAAAGTCCCGTAGTCGAGATCGTTGAGCAGTTACCATGGTAATGGTTTGGAGAAAATTTCCTTCCCTCCAGATCAATTCAAAATTGATGGATTGGATCCTCCGATGGTGCCATCTATCGGAGGAGTTTAGAGCAAAGTCGCACTCTCACCTTCGTAAGGCTCTAATTGAACGAAAGGCGCACCCTACTGACATAAATTCGCATAGCCAATGGCATAGCGAGCTTGGCTTGTCCAAGCATCATAAGTAACAACAACATTTCTTGCAATTTTTAGAGTATTAAAAAGAATTACGAGGTAACATTTTCGTAAAACATGTATTTAAGTAAATTGTATTGAATCACCTATAGCACTGAAATTATAACAAATAATGAATCATATGAATCAAGCAAAAATCATAAAGATTTATATATTTCATAGGTATAGTTAATAAAATTTTAGATCAAAGGAAAATTAGATGGGAAAAATCTCATAAATTTATTAATAGTAGCATTATTGGAAACATAAGATGTAATACATGCTGTATTATATAGGCTGGAGTATATTTCAATAAAATCAATTATACACTCGGGTCATTTCTCAACAGTAATTGTGTTAGTTTAATTTAGCTTAGGCGTGAATTTAAAATGTTAAGTTTAGCATCTTAGTCTTGCAAATGTTCCCTTAAAACCAAATCGGGAAATCAACCAGGTAAGAAATATAAGAATCTAAATATGACACTGGGTAAAAGTAATTAGTGTTATTAAGTTATATTAAATTTCATGTGAAATACTGTCTTTTACGTATCTTCTAGAAATTAACACATCAAAAAATATAATAAATAATTGATATGTAAAATCAAAACGAGTATAAGTAGAGCTTTATTGAATATTCTTCTATAGGCTTATTTTTTCATATTCGAACCAAGATACTTAAAATAGATAAATAAGATAATTCAAAAAAGAAATGAAATAAATAACTGAATGAGAAAGCAAATACGATGCTCGATATATTGCAAGGTAATAATTTTTTTAATCGAAAATATAGTTTGAAATGTTTATATAATAAGTTTGCAGATAACATTGAGTAAAAGAGCTAAATGTATGCATAATTCGATGAAAGTATGTGTAATCGAAAAGCAGATAATAAATTTTCTCTAAGGAGGAATTAAGGAGATCTATAAAAAACTGCCATATCCTATCGAAGGAATAGGAAATGAAGAGACATATATCATCATAATTTACAATCTAATGAATATTCCAAAGAGGAAATAAAACAGAGAAAAATGTAGGAAATTAGAATTTAAACCAAACACATCAAAAACTAATAATGTCCTAGTAGTTATTCTTCTTCCGTTCAATATTTATGTGTATCTAATTAAATAAAGAAATATGAGAAAATGTGGAAATCATTACAATATGAATAGATATAAATTAATGAAGTTACAAATAACTGATAAATAATTAAAATTCATTTAATTATGCAGCCTTAACTATGAATATCGTGTTTCGCATAGAGTAGATTCCATGTTGCATAACTTTAAATACATATACAATATTTAAATTTCAATCTCAATGAAATTCTTTTAATTTTATGAACTAGATGTTCGTGACTAATTTTATATTCAATATAATATTTCATGACGCTGGAAATTTATTCATTTATTTTTCCAAAATAACTTTTCATAAATTTAATTATGTTGTTGAATATTCATTGAACGGCAAGAAAGACGTTATAATCTCTTTGTGAAATTATTTAAGAGCTTTTCATATGAGAAAAGTTAGCACATAATTATCAGAAGAAAAATTTTTGTTCATGTATATGGGAACTCCTTATACAACTTATGGAAACTTAGCGTAAAGATTAAAGAAAAACAGAAACGAAAAGATTGGTAAAGTTTTCCATAAAGTTTTGAATTTATGCAGCAAAGTCTAGAATTTATATTTCAGAGATATTTAGCAAGGGTTGTCGATATTTATTTGCGATGTTTACTTAACGGAAAATATGTTTTCATTTACTAAAAAGATGCATTCACAGTTTAATCATTTGCATATAATAATAATAAGGTTTATGTAAATAGAAGCTTACATAATCCATACCTTGTTAATTCTCGGAAAAATGTTATTTTAAAACTTTGTGGATAAGTTATTTTTTCAATGTTGTTTTCATACTTAGGAGAATTGAATAACATACATATGTATGTGTTTCCTTAAGAGAGTTGAATAAACATACATTTACATATTTTTTAAAGAAAACACAAATACATGTATGTAGGGTTCTCTTAATTTAAAATATATGTATGGTTATATATATTTTCAAGGGAATATACATTCAGAGAGTAACACAATATTTCTTTTTCATAGGCATAAATATATTTATCTTATCTTTCTGATTATTCTCTTATATTCATCAAATTTCCTTAATTCATTATTTTTTTTATAGTATTGTTCTTATTTACCATCACACTTTCTTCATTCCAATTTCTTAACTTAATATCATAATGTTTATAATGACTTATAGTTGGTTTATCATTTTATTTATCACAGTTCTTTAATTAATTAACAATTTCTCTTTACAATAATTCTCTGACTCGCTATCATTATATTTAAAATATTTCCCAAATTCTTCATCATTTTCATTATAACATTTTCTTGATTCGCTATCATATTCATCAAATAATCCTTTGTATTTTATCGCTTTTTGCGTTACAATTCTGTGATTGGTTATCAGATGCTTCCACATAGTTTTCTAGTTCATTCTTAACAAATTCAGCTCATTTTTCATTTATGATTCATTTTTATTTTTCGTAGTTCTTTTATACATTGTTTTACTAAAATACACTCGTTACTAATTGCGAAAATTGAAATAAATTGATAATTTTCTCATAGTTTAAAAATTATGTTTATCTTCCTATAGTTAAATAAGTGCCAGGTTGATGTAATATAGCTTGATTTTGACAGTACGCCAAAAAATTGCAATCAACTAACAAACCATTAATTTATTTACGAATGAAAAAATTTTTTGTAAGAGATTTAAAAAATTGTCTTTCATTCTTAGATGCATTTAACAGTAAATAGCAAATAAAAAAAATTTGATTTGAGAGTATTGAGTCCAAAACGAAAAAAAATATTAAATTTCTAAATTAAAAGAAAAAATTCCTTTATCAAGATGACACTGCATAAAGAAGCATTTCTGAATTTGCTTTAATAATTGGAATGCATATCATGTAATGGAATATTTTTCTGGTTTATTTCTTTTTTGTCCAATTACTAGAGGGAAGTTCAATTTGAAGATAAGGTTAAAAATATTTTTTTCATTTGAATTCTTGGTATATTTTAAACAGCGGATGCCATTAATTAACATTTTGTAAAATAAAATAAGATTTTATTTAACGGTAGAAAATAGAAGAGATTTTTAGAGCTGTGTTTAATTGGGAAAAAGAAGCTCCACAGATAAATTCTATTTTGTTTATAAATAACGATTGCTAGATGCGATGATATTCAATTAGAAAGATAAAATTATAAAATAATGATGTCTATCAAATAATAGTTTGTGAAGAAATAAAATTAAATTACATTACGTCAACATTAATTATCATTACTTTTAAGAAAATAAACATGTTAGCATTATTTCTTTCCTGCAGTAATATAAGAAAGCAGGCATTTTAATTTAGATTATGAAATAAAAAATGTTTATGCTTATATATATGAGTTTCATAGTAGGGAAATATTAATTTCAAATTAAAATAAATAAAAAGTTTTCAAAACCAAGCATTTTGCATGATAAATTATGAATTATTGATTTATTATTTGTGTCTAGCAAAGGGTGATTGGTAAAGTGGTTTATGTTCTACATGCACGTCTACTGGGGAAATAATTGGAAGTTTTTCAAGTTTTCTCCTTTTTGACAAGAGAATATGTTCCACTATTCATGGAAAACCATCCAGCGAAGGTATATGTAATGGATATTCAATGAATTTTACAACGGTCTAATAGTAAATTTCTTCTGCTGAGTTTTCCGGTAGATGATGTCAAATTAAGCTGTTAAGACTCGTTCTGAAACAATGACCTTCTTTGATAAGATGACCTTTTTTAAAGTATAGGATTATTAGGTTTGATCCTAGCCACTGTTGTAAGCCATGTAGGTTTTCGTTCCTTGCATTTACATCCAGCTAAATAGATATTAAGGAATTTTTTCCTGGTTTCCTTCCTTACGATGACAGCTAATAAGAAAAACTGAAAAATCTTCTAGTCAAGCAAAACGCGCTGCTCATTAAAATATCTCACATGATTCAAATGTTAAGCTATATACACTATATGATATAAAGCATGCTTCATTTGTTAACTTATGTGTTTCAATATTGCTTAGATTTCTAAGTTTGCGTTTTAATTGTTAAGTTATATACTATGCTCTATCAAATTAAGTTATTAGGGCTTATCATGGCCGAATGGTAGAATCTTATTTTTCGCAGCAGAAGCTAGCAGATTCGATCTTAATTGCTCACCGTCAAAAAATAGAAATTAGGTATTAAGTTTTTACCTTCTGCATGCATAAATATCTGAGTATTTGCTTTGAAACTCACTGAAATTTTTTTCATAAGCTTGTTGGTCCGACTCATTATTTTCATTGTAAAAAAATATGTATTTCTTTGCTCAATATAGAGAAAATTATGTAAATTTAAAATAAATATATTGAAAAAAGCTAAGTTAAAATCTTTTAATGTATTTAAGTTGTTGTGTGTGTGTTTTTAAGTTAATTTATATTCCATTTTATGAATATATTTACTAACAATAAAATTAGAATAAAACGACAATTTATCGTTAGTGAAATTTGTATGAATTCTATTTCGTTTTTCAACTTCAAGTTGTTCCCATCTCATTTTATAAAAAAAAAGTTTTATAATCACAGTCAAACAAAAACCAGACGATTAAGATTATAAATTCCCACAAAATCATATCAGTGATGCTAATCTTTTTGAATTTGATTTTAGTGTTATTTTTTTTATTCAAACATACATTTTTGAATACAATGGTAAAACAGCTGAGTATTTTTGAGACGTTATTTATCTTTTCAAGTAATAATGTACTAGTTAATCCTTTTGTCTTATGTCGCACTATTTTTAAATAAAATATGAATTGTTTTGATCAGAAAATGAATGCGGATTTTTAGCTGTTAATGCTAAAAATTTTTTATTTATTGATATTAAATACACATGGACATTTTATTTAAAATTAATTTAGAAATTCTTAATGTATTAGCCGATTTTATAACTTATTATTAGCAAATTCATTATTTATGAAGACTGGTCGATTTGGTTACTACAATATAAAGAAATTAATATTTTTCTGCACGCAGAGAATTTAACAGCTATTAGTGCTTCAGATAATTAAAAACATTTAATGAAAAAAATCAAGAATTAATATATAGCTAAGATATCGAACAAGTTTTCTTGCATAAAAATGTGAACCTTGAGAAAATTTATCATGCAAGACAAAAATTACTTATGCGTTCTTAAATATTTTATAAATTTTTAAATGACAGGTAAGTAAGAGAAATAATGCTAATATAAAAATCCCATAAATGTCTCGAACTAAATAACATCACAATTTATCCATTAATCATAAATTTAATAAAAATATTTCTTTCAGAAAAATGTTAGAACCTATACAGTTTCTATCTTTATTTTATGTTCTTTTATATACATTAACTTCTTTTATTTTTGAATTAATTTTTAGAGCTTTCGTGGAATTCATAAAATAATGAAAAAAATTTTTTTTAATTATTCATAAAATATTAAACAGACAAATTTTTATTTGACGTTGATCATAAAATCATTTGTATTATTTATTTTATGGTAATAATAGAGGACATAATTAAGATTTTTAAGTACACAGTAAATGGAAATATTTCAGATAATGATTAAAAATTCAACTATTTTACAAAATTGTTTAAGGAGACGTTTTAAAGAAAAAAATTATTTAGACATGCTAAAATTAATGTTATGAATAAAAATTTCATAGTTTGGTTAAAAAATAACTAATATAGATGAAATTTTGAATTTGAGCAAACTCTGAGTGTGTGTACTTAATTTTTATATAATCATTAAACTGTTAATACAGACATTGCTTAAATTTTTATATAATTGAAATATTTAAAAAATTAAGAAAAAAATGTTATAAATGAGTGTCTTTTTCTCGGTAGAATTATCCTCAAAAGTAAATTTTTCAATGGAAGAAATAGTTTGTATTTAAGTTGATAGAGGGCGCTATATATTAAAACGAAAGGTGGAAAAAAGGTTTTATAGAAAGGCAAATAATTATTACAATAAATGTGCTAGAAATAGGGTATGAATGGTAGCAATAATTAAATGCTGAAATATTATAAGGATATTTAACATATTTGTTTTAGCATAATTTATAATTAAAATATAATACACTGAGCCTAATATCTACAATGAAAATGGATATTGGTGTCTTGTTCAATCTAAGATTAATTTGAATCGTTAATTGGAATAGTAATCTTTAGAAAACAAAGTTGATTAGATAAAACATGTTACTATTGTTTAAAGATAAGTAAATCATTGATTTGCAAACAAAATTGAATTCTAATAAAATATTTTTGTATTCCATTTTTTTAATATATTTATTTCCCTTTTGTGTTGGGATATATTAATCATAAAATGGCTATGTTTATAATTTTTACCCAACGCCGTTCAATATTATGATTTCACTAATTTGAATATCAAATGAATCTTAGGTTCATGTTAATAAATTTAGAAAGAATACTGTAAAAAAATATAGAAAACATATATTTCTAGCAATTTACTGCCTCACACCATCACGTCATAAAACTGTTTTATGTTATATTTTATGAGCCAAAGATTTATTGCCTACTTATTGAGTACAGGTACAAGATGTTTCTGCGCTGTAGCTTCTGGTAAAGCTTGCAAATAGAAAATGATTCGGAAAAAATTTATTGCAGATAAAATTGGTGTAATTTTCTGTTTGGGAAAAGTAAGTAGTATGTTATTTGATTACTTACTGATATATATATGTTTTATATACTTACTGTGATAAAATTATTTTTGGAATGAATAACTTAAAATATATGTATGATGGTTGTCATCTGCAAATTTTAATAAAATATTTTATAACATATAAGCATCTGGAAGCACTCAGAACTTATTTTATTTTTTCAACTGAAATTATTTTCATTTCAAAATTTTCGATTTCTTTTTAAAATGCATTATTACTTTTATTTAATACAGAAACACTTAAAATACCAAATAAATATTGTCCGAAAGTAAAAGATATAAAAACAACTAATCAAAGGTCTCTTAAATCACTTTCTTTACTTAATTTAAGTGCTCAATATTATATTTTCATTACCAACTAGTAAAATAACGTGAAAATTAATTTTATTTAAGGCTTTTTGTAATTTGTGTTATTTTTTTTCTTATGTCATGCAGCTAGGAATATTTCACTTTTCGTCATAACAAAAATGTTATTTCAATTGATGACATTCCATTTAACGGAGTTTAATTAATTAAAAGGGTTAACTCCTAATTGTTTAGAAACTAAGACCAAGAAAATTGGTTCACCAACCCAGGAGGTTCGTTCCAATTAACAAGAAGAACGTTGGGACCACAATCTGTTGTTGTTGCTTATCCCCGACTGGCGTGACAGTACCATCACACCAGCCCCATGAATCCAAAAATAGTCAGTCTCTCAAGCACCATCTCCGGTCTCAACTCCATGTCTTCTCTATCACACCCAATGCACTGAAAAATATGAGATGGGGAGGCCTGAACGACTCGACATTTGGGACAGAGAGGGTAGACCTTGGTACCAGGGACGTGTCTCTGAGCAAGCAGGTGGCCACTTCGCAGTCTTGTCAGAGCCGTTTGGCTGCATCTCTTGTGTTTACCCACTAGTGTGGAACCAGGATGTTTTTTGCATAATCAGTCACTATTAGTAAATACGATGTATTATTTGAGTCGTGTACAAATCTTGCTACCTTCCGGTAAAGAGATCAACTCCATTTTCAATCAGGCTCACATTCTCTGGGACGATAGCTTCTATAAGACCAATGCCTACATGCCCATATCTGTTTTTTTGACCAAAGTTTCTGGGGTGCTTGAATATTCGGTCACCTGTCCCGTTTAGATAAACAGCATAACACGAAATTCCCACCGTTTAGTTCTCAAACCTGTTTGGTGCTGAGTTTCATCTACCCAACAGAGGGATGAAAGGCTGAGTCAATTTGTCAATGAAGTAATATATCTATAAGAATTATATAAGCCCAACCAGAGGATTGATCCTCGTACACGCGCCTTGAAAGAGGGAAGTGCTACCACTAAGCACTCAGACTTCTTATTCATACATTAATAGCATAAAATACTATAGCTGCACAATGTTTTTATGTAAACGACATGATATTAAATTCTAAAAAAACATTTAGAAACATGTTCGGACATAATCAAATAAAGTGCACTATCGTATAATACACTGGGGATTTAAATCTAATATATGTAATGGGAAAACAAAAGCTAACATCTATACAATATGTGAGTTAATTCATATGATGATACAATATTTTTATCTTTTAAAAATTACGAAATCGTTGTAAGGCTTTATGCGTTCAAGCAATCTACAGCTTTCCGCATTTAAGTAGAGTTCCGTCTAGAAAAATACACCTATGAATAATAAATCCAAGAATTAAAAAATAATTCCCTAGATTTCATACAAGTAATATGGCAGTAGAAATTACAATAGTAAATTTAAATTTTTCTTTCATCAATATATTAGGAAATTGAATATTCCAATTTTTCTTAATAATAAATCAAGATAAGCTCAAAGAATTCAATTTCATTTCTTTTGTTCTTAACTTTATAAAGGAAATTTATGACTAAACTGAAGTTAGGAAAATAATGGAAAAGTAATATCGCTATATAATTTTAAATTTAAAATTTAACATAATTTTAGGAAAAGTAGTAATAAGAAAAATTAAGAATTATTATTTTTTTATGATAGATTTATTATATTTTATTTACGAGCACATAAATAAAATCAAAATTATTGACATTAAAATCACGTTTAAATTAGTTTATTAAAATCTGATATTCTTGAACATATTAAAAAATCTATTGAGCTCACATTTTCAAAGTATTTGATTAAAAGGTACCTTGGATAAATACCCGGAAATCCTGGAGACTGCACGAAGCAACGAGTAGGGGCGCATCCATGGAAAGCTCGATCGCAGTAAGACCCGGGTACTGGAGTGCCCCGCCTGGTAGGATAAAGTTGAGCGTATTGGCCATAGCGAGCATGAACCTACGGAAGATAAGACATTCTTTGCGTATGAAGTTCAGTTTTTGGTATCAGGCTATGCATAAATTTTAAAAAGTATAAACTATAAAATGCAAAACTTTTAAAATAAATAATTATTATATTAATAAATTAAACCTAAATAACCAGATAATTTGTATTTTATATGTAAATGTATCTGTATGTATTTAAAGTTCAAAAGATATTAAAAATGCCTTCATTGGTTCAAAAAGTAATTATTTTTATAAGTAATAAAGGAGTAATTATTAAGTAAGTCAAAATGAATTTTGATTGATTCTCTTGAGTGTCAATAAATTATTTTATATCAAAAATTATACATGAATAATCCTATTTACATGCATCATTTTTTATTTCTTCCTCTTGATATAAGTAATTTAATCATAAATTTAGGGTAAAGTAATTGTGTTGATTGGTAATGACAGTTTTAAATTCCAATGCGGAGCACTGATGCTGAATTCTTGCTGCGTATCATTAGGGAACGATGCTTGCAATATATATATATATATATATATATATATATATATATATATATATATATATATATATATATATATATATATATATATATATATATATATATATATATATATATATATGTGTGTGTGTGTGTGTGTGTGTGTGTGTGTAATTAATAGTATATTTTATAAAGTGAATAATCAAATATTAGATGGAGAATGATACAATGAAAATATTAAATGGAGAACAATACACTGAAAATACGAAATATAGTAAAAAGTTGGAAAAATGTTCAATATATATCTCAAATATAAAATGGAACGAAGTACCAGCATGGCCAGCTTCGTTAGGGGTGTTGACCACATTGGCACAAAGTACGGCTTTTCCACACTGGCCCAAGTCACAGTCTTAAAGAGAAGCCAGTACACCACAAAGCTACATCAAAAGTTCAAACCAAAATATAAAGCCAGAATAAAAGAAGTAAAATTAAACTGAAATATACAAGCCAAAATTCAATGTTGCGAAAATACATTTAATTTATGATAATTATATTAAAACCATATCCAAATACAAGTCCAAATCTGCAAGAACCGCACCAAATACTATATATAAGCCAAAAATATACATAAATTAACGACCAAGTGTAATTGCTATTGGCATTTCAAGCTTCTTATAAGACCTTTAAGGCTTGGGTGACCCTTCTATTGTATAAAACTACGCCTTATTTCACTCTTATAAGCAATGCTCTACTAGCCAAATAGTGTTTAATAAATTTAGTTGGAATGCCATTATGAATTAGAATATTTTGTAATCTATATATTTGTTTATTGATATTGTTTAAATTATTACATATATTGTATATTAAGTTGATTTATAATATTTTTATAAATTTTAATTGAAATGTCTGAATTCCATTAAATTAGTTTATTAACTTTGAAATTTAAATTATTAGTTTTATCATATATGTCAGTAAATGTGTGGTTATCTTTTATCATGATTGAAATATCTAAAACTTAGTTTTTAAGTTATCAATATTAGTTTTAATTAAATTTAATTCCTCAGGATATATATTATTGTAAATTTTATCAAATTCTAAGCAATTGAAAATTATAAAATCGTCAATATATCTGTAAGCAAAAGGCATTTGTATAATAAATGATTTTTCATGGTAGTTTAAAAATAAATTTGCTAATATACTTTAAATTTTGGAACCCTGGGGAATGCCGTTAACTTGTAAGCATAAATATTTTCTCCATAAGAAATATAATTATTATAAATACAAAATAAACTAAGGTCTTTCCAAAAATTTATATCGATATCCAATATTGAATTAAAATCATAAAAATAAAACATAATAATATCAAAAAGTTTTTCAAGTGGAATGCTGGTGAATAAATCTTTGAAATCATAAGTGGAAACAATATTAATTTTATTGGCAGAAATAAATTCAATAATGGGTTTATTATTCTTAATTATCCATGTATTATTTAAACTAGTAGTGTTATTTAAAATTATATTTAAAAAATAAGAAAATAAATTACCATATTTGTCTGCATAAGTGTTGTATCCACATGTAATAAACCGAAATTTAACAGGATGTTGGAGAAATCAAGAACTGTAGTCAGTATTTCAAATCTAGGAACTATGATTAGTGGTATACAATTATTAATGAAAACGCCTAGCGATTTCTACTTTAATACAAAGAAAAATTTTAGCATTACTTGATGAACTCTTAAATTCATTTGGAGATGACATTAGAAAATAGCTTATGTTGTTCGATCATTGCATTGTGCGATGAACATTTATATTCATTTCGAGATTACAATGGAAAATAGTTTATTGTTCAATCATTGCATTGTGCGAAGAGGAATCATTGCTTTGTGTGAGGAAAATTTAAATTCATTTACAAAAATTACAACGGAAAATATCTTTTGTAATTCAGTAAATTATTAGAGTATTGAATTTTCTTTGAACTTTGCGCAATTTTTACTTACTTTTTAATTCTTTAACAAAATCTCATCATTCACTTTTTTAAAAAAAAAATCTGGTCGAAATACCATAATAATTATTTTAAAAGAAAATTCATATTATTCAAAATACTAATGAAAAATTACCTCTTGCTGTTGCTCTACATTGGCTTCAAACTGCAAGAAGGTGTCGTGGCCATAGCTGTCCACGTGCAGCACTATTTTAACGTGAGGTGTCTCTGATACAAAGGTTTTCGGGGAATCAATTTCTCCACAGTAATAACCAGGTTCTTCCTTGTTAGTGTGGTTCGAGTCCCTGTAACCATCGATAATCTGAACGTAGCCACCCAAACACCGATGCCTGTCATCACTTGGCTCACCTACCCTCATTCTAATGAACCGGACGAAGACGACCCAGTCGTTCCGAGCGGGTCGGACTCTGATACGATACGTGCAGTGCAAGGGCTTGTTCCTGTTTTCGTCTGTGATTGGAGGACTGGACACAGCCTGGTAGATATCGACTGTTCGGTTGCAGTGCTCATCTTCATCTAAGCCAAATTAAAATTGCCTTAGTCATGATTATTTATAAACGATTTAATTTATTATTAAACATCTAAAATGGAACCACAACAATAAACTTATGCTTAATCAAATCAGATACGAGTTAAAAGTACTAATTTCGAAGAGATGATAAAACACAAAAAAATAAATATTAACTCCGATCTATATCCCCAAGAATTTTCCTATGATACCTTTTATGAAGTTGAGATAAACAGCATTCAAAGGTCTGCCCTTATTGTAACCTATAATATTTTTGAAGTATGATGTTAAATAAGCAAATATAGAAAAGGAAAAGAAATTATATTTTGACACATTATATCTGATTTCAAAAGCGTTTGTCTGGAGAAGGGAAATGAATATAGAGAATGAACTCTTTCCGTTAGATCCCATAATTGTTTCCCATTACTCAGGGTGTGTTTTAAGTGAATTGTGTTTTGAAGTCACCTTTCAAGTGCTATACAGCTAACAATATCTTAAAGATATTATATTACATAGTTATAGCTACAAAAACGAATTTAAAATTAATTTCTTTAATCTGAATACTGTTTTCCAAAGCGAAAATTACTTCTTAAAATTTAAAGTTTTTTTTTTAGTAAAGTTTTTAGTTTAGTTTAAAGTTTGGGATTATCTCACTATATAATATTTTTATCTTAAAACGTTACGTCCTGCCTCACACGCGGACTTAGTTTTATAGTTGAGGAATATTTTAACCCCACAAATAGGAATTATTAATTTTTATAAATCACTAGGAATTTTGTCATTTCATTTTCTAATCTTAAACTGAGTTTATAAATTCATCACTATCAAAATTTATAATATTTCAAGAGAAGACCAATATTTAAACAATCAGTAATTAAAACTGACAAACTTAGGCAAGCTAAATCTATATTAAGGACGCTAAATCTAGAGAGACATTCAAGGTGGAAAAAAAAATTAAACACGAGAATAAAACACAAAGAAATATCACTATATTATTTTCAGCAGGATATATATATGAATTACATTTTGAAATACCATCCCAAAAGGGTATATAAAGTTTTAATAACTTTTGAGACTCATATTTTAGATTTATATTTTTAGTAGAAAATGAAATGTCATTTGTAAAAGATTGCCCATCTGTTTCAGAAGTAAGGAACGAGCTTTGTAAAGACTTAAATAACAGGTGGCCCCCAATTATGGTGGACCTAGTTAAGAAAGAGAATTTTGAATTTTTTGTAAAATTTATCCATGCCGTTATCTAATTCATTTTTGATTTTTATATCTCTTTCTTTTTCTCTCTGCCTACTTTTATTATTATTATTTTTTCATCTCATGATTTATTTGGATTTGTTATGTAGTACATTTATTGTACCTTCGGGGCCTGTGTGGTATTCCTTGGTGCACAGGGAAATATTTTTGTTTTCCCAAATAAAAAAAAATAAAAAAAAAAATTGTAAAGGATACAAGGTTTTGATATCATTTCTAATTTCAAAACATGTTATTTCACATTTAAATTAATATTCATTTAAATATAATAAATAATGTATTTTCAATAAAATCAGCCAAATATTAATGGTGTATATAATAAAAGATTTCCTATTGTACACATAAAATTATTTCTACTTCTGATTTCTTTCAATTTCAGTCTGTATATCCTTTTTTTTTAATAGGATGTACCAAAATTTTGCATTAAATGTACTGTTTTTGGAGTCATTATCATGCATGAATATAAAAAAAGATTACTCAACCTCATATTTTGCTTACTGGAATGTAAATTATTTTGTAAGATATTTGCGTTCATTTTGTATTCTATTTTGTATATATGAAATGTAATATTCCATTTCCTAGGAAAGATATAGGTCCATTTAAAAGTACTAACCTATTTCCATACTTGACTTTAGGAAAGAAATTATTTTTTACTAGTTTTTATCTTATTTAAGATCATTCATACTCTGATATGATCTATTGCAGTAGTTTTTATGCATATTTAAGTTATTTTTTACAATATGAAATTTTTTTTCTAATTAATTTTTGAAATGTAGTGTTTTTTACACATATCATATTTCTTGTACGCATAACTAGATTTATGAAGCAAATTACTGTTTGTTCACCAGTATTTTTATTATGCTAACACTTGAAGTAAATATTTTTTAAATTTGCATAACTACATAACCTTTTATCTGCTTACTCTAATTTGGCCAATCTATCTTTTCTTTGTTTACTTTCACAAACTGGTATGTTTCTTAATATCTTTCAACAATACGTTTTTACATTTAAAATTTGTGTCCAAATAAACAATATTTATATTTTCCAGCTCGGGCAGAATTGCTCAGTGATAAAAATTTTTTTCCATTGAGTTTTTTACATTTTTTGAGAAATCTTTAACATCTAATTAATAAATTAAAACAATTTAAAATTCTATTCACTATAAAAGATCAAGTAAATGCAAAATTTGAAACTGATTTTAAATTTAACTTTAAATTTGAATTTTTAAGCTTATATCTAACTGAAAATTGTTGTAAGAAATATAGAAAGGGAAAAATACTTATCTCACACCGAAATGTGGTTAATTGGCAATTTTTGTTATTTTTATTTAGTTATTTATAACATTTTTAAAATTTTGATATTGTTTTGAATTTTTATTATCAAGCAGATTGAATAATTGACTGTTAAAATTTTCCTTATATGATACGACATACAAGCAAAGAAAAAGTGCTTATTTGAAACATTATAGACAACTTTTTTGTTTCTGTTTATGATTGTGAACTACTTTTTCTTAAGTTACTGTGTAGCGAAGAGTTAGATCTTAAATTTTTGCTTTGGATAAACTTAATTGAGGGAAAATCTGTAAGAACGTTAATTTGATTTAATATTATCAAATTCTCTATGTGAAAATTCAACAATTTTTTTAATGTTTTTGCTTATTAAATAACAATAATAGGTATTACATTAAGAAGATAAAAATTTTATAGCCTCATTTTGTGAGTGATCACCATAAGCTAGATTAGAGATTGGTTCAACATTTGATGTAAAATGAACAAAATTAATCCATTACCCGACATTTGCTCCACTGCGCAAAAATCATTCGCCTTCGAAGAAGAAATTACTTAAAACAGTAGGCGTTAGCAACATCGAATATTTTCTTTCAGTAGATAACCTGTCAATACAAAGTGCCAAGACCTCGCCAATGAACCGACAAAATGGCTGGAAGAGAGAGAGATACGAATCCCATTTTCTTAACGAACTTTCAGGAACCTATCACTTTTCTCTCGTTTTTTTTCTTCATCAATTCTCTACCTCTTTTCGCTCATAAACTAACTTTCCTAATCACGTTAAAAGGAGAAAACCTCACGAACGCAGGCAACAAAATTTCGTTAAGCATGCTCCGTTACACACGGATAAGTGGACGAAAAAAAATCGTTTTCACTTGTTTCACCGAAGAGTAAACAAACTGAAGTGAAGCGAGCATGAATCAAAATCCTGCACTTAAAAGTCTGGATATGTTAATTGAAGTTCCTGTCATTCGCTCCTTCTAGAAAACTTCTCGAAAAGTTTACGAATGGAGAAAAGTTTCTGCTATGCGGGAAAGATCGTTTTACAGTCTTAAGTGAACATTGTTATGCTAGTGCATTGATTAAATTGAATAACTTTTTTAAGACCCGTCTGAACTTTGTCAGGAAACTAAGAATCAATACAAATATAATGAATCCTGCTTAATAAGGTGAATTTTTAATTATTGACAGACTATACTGAATAAGAGGATAGAATTGTTGAAGTTTTTCGATTTATTGAATCATTTCAAAATGACTAACATTCAAAGTAACACTTTTTAAGAACAATTTTGCTTATATCAAATAATCTAATGAAATATTTCAAATTATACTTTCGATTAGCTTATTAAATGTTATCTGAAAAGAATTAAATTTTTTCTCAAGGAAAACAAAATTTATTATTCTTATTAACTTAAAACATTAATTAGCTACAAAATAAAGTTCAACTGTCATCAAAGATTAAAACTTAAAGAATTCAAAATATTTTCTAGAATAAATTTCCAATAGTTTCTAAATCCAATCTTTAAAAAATTATCGAATATTGATATAATTTCAAACTTAAAAAATTCGAATCTTTCACAAAAATCAGAACCATGATTCTCTCACAATTGAAAGCTAAATAAATCTGATAGAATGGTAAGCAATGATAAATGAAACACAATAAAGGAAATCTATTTTTAACACTAAGCAAATATTCTTAAAAGAACTGATTTCGAAAAAAAATTTTGTTTTAAAACGAAAACTAATAATTTAATTCATAAAATTACTTCTTATCATGACTGATATTATTTAAGACGAGGTGGTTTTGAGCACAACACTACTGTTAATTGAGAACGATTTAGATAATTCATGGATTTTTAAGAAATTTATGTTCATAATCATCACAAAAAATCTTGCCAAATTTCCTGAACTATATTATAAATAATATAAGGCAGAGTAATAAAATTTAGTTTTGAAAAATTAATAAGAATATTATGGAGGCTGTATTAAGATAATGAACTCATTTCTTTTCTTTATAAAATACTAAACTATAATACTAAAAATAATAAAAATATTAATAACAGTACAAATCATGGATAATCAAAAGATATCAATAGTCTTAAAGTTGATATTTTGTCTTGTCTTTTTCATTTTGATTTTTTTTTGCTCTATTGTCAACGTGTTAATGGCTTGAATCAATAGAAAACTGCTTCTTAAACCGATGCTTTGGTCTTTTTGTAAGAAATCATTTTATAAACAAAATAAACTTCGACTATGTTCTCAAACATTCTATGGTCAACTTCGCCTTCTTTGCTGCCGCTCAAAGAATGCAATTTGAAGGCAGACAGCAAGTTCATCGTGGAGTCGGACTAACGACGCTATCTCAATACGATGTCGTAATTAATTATGTGTGACGTAGATGAAATGTTATCTGACATCATGCAACCAAGAGAATTGTAATAAAGTAATGTACTTATGAGATCTCAACTGGAAAGAAAAAATAACCACTTTAAGGTTAATAATTGTATACGGCTTTCACTAAATTGTTAAATAGTTTTCTAAACAGAAATATTCAAACTTTTTTACATAGGATTGTGCTGCAACAAAATTTAACAGAAGTTTAACAATGTTATGAGAAATCAAAGCAATTCCATGATTATGCTGAATTTTCCGCTTAGTGCAGACAGTATTCAAATATTTTCACATTTAAACCTTAAATATAAACCTTTTATATGCTTTTTTAAAATTTATAGCTTTCTAACTCACTGTTTTTAAGTAGCGGAGAATGTTTCGTCTTCACAATGAGGGAAGCTCAACTACTTTTTAAAAATAGTTGAACTGAGAAAATTTTGTTTTTGAATAAAGAATTGTTGAATGATGTACTCTGGCTATTCTTAATAGAATTAGTTTAATAAAAATGTTCGGAATTAGCAAAATTTGGAATTGAAATTTTGAAGAATTTTTTTTATTGATATTGGAAATAATTCATATTTCTCGTAGAAATCATATCTTAATAGCCAAAAACTTTTAAAGGACGTTCTTTATAAAATGTTCTTTAGAGTTTAAATTAAGTTACAATTCTATATGAAACATTTATTGGATGCTATTAAAATTATTAGTATCAAAATTTTATGAGCAAATGTCCATAAAATTGAAAAGGATCTTACTTGATAAGTAAAAGGTAACACCATTTTTAACTTCGAATAGGGAATTTTTCAGATTTTGAAATAAGAAAGTAAAAAAAATATATAAATTTGTGTTTTAATTTATATTGATATCAAAAGATTTAAAAGTTTTGATTTCTATTAATATCAGTTTCAGAAATAAACTTCATGAATCTTAATTTATCATTTACCTGTTATGTACAATTATTTACTAATTAATGTCTACAAAGGCATTTATGTATGAGAAGTTTATTGATTTAGTGGAATTCAATTTTAAAATAAACTTTCTCATCTAATATAAAAACTATTATCCTTCATAAATTGTGTGCATGTTTTTGAATTTTATTTTGAACTTATTTGATTATAATATTCTATGTTTGCTTAAAAAAGAAATAAAGAAACATTTAAAAATAGTTCAGCAAATTGTTCAATAAAAATAATTGAAAAAATTTTAATGCATACAAAAAACATTTATGTATTTTTTCTTATTATTTACAAGATTACTATAAAAACATATTTAACAATTTTCTGGTTTTTATTTATTCTATTGGAGGAATTATATATCTGAAATGTAAATATGAAATTATCAAATAAGTATTTGCATTATTGAATATAAAGTTTCTGAATGGCAACCAGTATTTTGCTTTTTATTATTCAAATTCTAAAATACTATCAACGATCAAAATTGGTATTTTTAGACGGCCTCCATAACATAGAATATTATAGTTCATTTTAGAAAACAAAAAAGATCACTACGTTTATTCGTTAATAAATACACGACAGATTATTTCTCTCACAAAGCTAATTATTTTATGAAACGCTATAAAGTATCAAATATATTTAAAAATAAAATAAAAAATAAATTTTTTCTTCATTGTATACGTTTCCTGTTGACTTTCAGAAAACTGAAGCCATCGCATAATTCTGAATCTTGATTGAATTAACATCCTCTTCACACCATTCTGTCAACATCAGTGAAAACACATTGGAGCTTGCAGAACACTCAAGTTGAACATACCCTTTCAGCAGGATTCCTTCAGATTCATATATAATATCCATCCTGCATAAAGTCTTTCCAGAAAAGGAAGGGTCTTTTTGCAGCAAACAACTGCAGCCTTTTCAAAACAAAAAATGTTTAGAAGCTATATCTATGTTGTTGATGTGGCTTATCCTCCAAATATCTGACGAAGTCAGACAAGGTTCATCAGACCGTTGGTTTCTCACCGTGGTCTAAGGGCAAGACAGTGATCATCTGAGTGCAAGTTCCCAGGATCAATCTCAACAATGGATGAATGGTGGAAGATGAATGTCCCGTTTCTGCCTGAATGAGTACATGTCGGATTGAATAATGAAATTTTATGAGTTTCCTATTCTTATAAATCGTGAATAAAGCCCCCAATCTATTAAAAAATCTGCTAGAAGAGCCATTTTTTGCGGTCGATACTCTGATAAAATGCCTTAATAAACTCATAGGCTCTTAGACTATTAATTTCGTGGTTCCAAACTCAAATTTAATTAGTGGTAGAACCACACACTCCTCAACGTGAAAAATCTAGGGTTCGATCTCAGCTATTATTGTACTGTGACAGAAAGGTGTTTTTATAGCTTCTCTGTGCAAATCTGTCAAGGTGAGTGTTTGGAAGTTTTCAATGCTTTCTCCTGTGAGGAAAATGAGCATGGTCCCTTATTTTTGAGAAAGTTCTTCAAAAAGGGCAGCTTAAGATGTGGACATAAGTATGCCTTACAACAGGCTTTGTCCATTAAGTTATTCCCTATTTCGAAATGTGTATTACTATATCTTTCATCTCTATGAATTAATATAATTTATAAATCATTAATACACTACTGGCCATTAAAATTGCTACACCAGGAAAGCGGCACACCACACACGTGAAATTTGCATGACATGTAGAACTTGCTGTGATATGCAAATGATTAGATTTTCAGCGCATTCATACAAAGCAGGCGACAGTAACGACATCTACAATGTGTATAAAACCAGAGATTTGACAGCAGTTTTCACATACGCAATTTCCGTTTCAACATTGTTTTCGGCAAAGAAAGTTGTTGTAACGCCTCGTGTAAAAAAAGAAATGCCTATCAGCACGTGTCTGACTTTGATCGAGAAAGGATTATAGCCAACCGGAATTGTGGTTTATCGTACCACAATATTGCTGCTCACGTCGGTCGAGACCCCATGACTGTTAGCAGAATATGGAATCGATGGGTTCAGGACAATAATACGGACGTCATGCAGGATCGCAGCGACCCCCATCACTAACAGCAGAGAAGACAGACATCTTATCCGCATGGTCCCATAGTGATCGTACAGCCACGTCACGAACCCTGAGTCGAGAACTGGAGTCATTTGCAAGGCAACAAGTTTCTGCTCGAACAGTTCGACGACGTTTTCAGCAGCATGGATTATCTGCACTGCGACCATGGTTTCGGTTACCATTGACGCTGCGTCACAAACAGGAGCGCCTTCAATGTGATCAGCGACGAACCTGGACATGGAAATGGCATCACGTCATCTTTACAGATGAATCTCGGTTCTGTATACAGGACCATGATGGCCACATCCGTGTTTGGAAGCATCGTGGAGAACGTGCATTGCCAGTTTGCTTTGGATATTGCCATACTGGCTCATCTGCTGGAGTGATGGTATGGGACACCATTGGATACACGTCTCGATCACCTCTTGTTCACATTACCGGTACTTTGAACAGCAACCGTTACATTTCCGATGTGTTAAGGCCCGTGGCTCTGTCCTATCATCGAGGCCTCCCTAGTGCTTTGTTTCAACAGGATAATGCACGAAATCATGTTGCCCGTACTGTTTTGAGCTTCCTTGATACAGAACAGGTTCGACTGTTACCCTTGCCCTCCTGATCTGTCACCAATTGAGAACGTGTGGTCAATGGTTGCCGAGCGATTGGCACGCCATCACTCATCATCTACTACTGTCGATGAACTGTGGCATAGTGTTGAAGCTGCATAGACTGAGATCCCCGTACATTCCATACAATCTCTGTTTGACTCCATGCACTAGGCGGATAAATGCTGTCATTGCAGCCAGAGGTGGCTGCTCTGGGTACTGATTTCTCAAGATCTATGAATCCTAATTTCCTGTAAATCTATTCACTTGTTCTTTCCACTATAATGTATGTGTCCAATAAATATCGTTCTGTTATTTGCATTCCTTCTTGGTGTAGCAATTTTAATGACCAGTAGTGTAATATTAATTAATAACTGCTGATACATAAGAGATGCCACTAGTTTCAACCAAATTTTTAGAGCATTTTTTTTAAAGATAAAATTATTTGTTTACAAATTTTCACTAAAATATAAATATTTGACTTAAATTTTATCTTCATACTTTACAAATTACTTGTAAAATATAATCAATGATAAGGAAAATTTATAATTATTAATTTTAAGCGATTTATAAAGTTAAAGTTAGCATTGTTAAATTTAAATGATTGTTAAAGGATTGATTACAAATTTCTGAAAAAGTCATTTATGTTTTCTAATAATCAGGAAAAGCTATTACTAAAAAGCATAAATAACTATATTTCTGATATTGTGAATTTAGTTTGAATCCCAGGGAAAAATATACAGTTGTAGATTAAAATTGTACTTCTTCCAGTCACATAAAAAATCTAACTCAAATGGATTTTTATAATGTAAATTAAATTGTTAGTAATATCCCATTGAACAGCTCTAAGTTGATGTTTACATACAATTTAAATTTACAGCAAAAGAAAGCAACAATTCCTTTGTGTATGTACCTAATAGATATTATACATACAATTGTGTGAAATTTATTTCCAATTATTTAAATAGTATTATACATTTATGTAGTTAATAATGAAATTTAAGCCTAAAAATGTGTTCGAAAAACTTTAATCTTTGAGATGAAATCTCAAATTTTAAATTATTTCTAACACAGTAGTGCCAAGTTGTAGCAGTGCCATGTTCAAATACAAATAGCGTAGTGTGTTACAAAAATAAAATGGTGTCTAAATAAAAAAGTTGCAATTTCCAAATATGTATCAGCGACTGAATGCTTAACACTCCTGCCTTTAGTTCAACAGTTTAAGGGTTGGATTCCGTCTTAGGTATGGATGTTTCTAATGATTTCAAAGGAATTTTAAATGTTAGACCTGAATCTAATCATCTTGCTTTATTATTAGAATAGTTTGTGCTCTGATCTTTGCTTTAACTGATCATGAGTTCGAATCCACTCTTGAGTCTGGATGTGTAGAATGGTTCTGATTCCGGTCGGTCTTATCAACCTTCATATGTAGAAAACGTGATTACTGAGTGACAAATAACCAAGCCTAATTCAATAATCTCTCGTATTCAAAGCGTTGATCGACTAACAAACCAAACATTTCTATAAAAAATTTTTTATTTCAAGAAATATATCGCAAGTATGCTGGAATGCTTTTATCTAATATTAGTTTAACTTTAAATCGATAGACTATTATAGAAAAATATAAAATTGCAGAATAATGTAATTGCCTTTCTTAAATTTAATTATTTTCTAGAAACTCAGAATTTGACTTCAGAAAAATCATTAAATCAAAATTTTATTTCTAAAAAAATGTATCAGGCTTAAAAGTTTATTATGTTCTTTTTCAAAACTACAAATAAATCCGTGTAACATTCTTCAAGAATGTTATACTCCTGGAAAAACAAACTACTGCAAATATTTTGAGGATTATATATCTCATTTCGATCTGTCATTGTCAAAAATTCCATTTATTTCCTTGGGACTGAAATGACTGTTTTCTCCGTGACCAGTCATTTTTCACAAAAGTTCTTCGATTCTTTCCTCTAGAGTGATTAATAATCTTTTGCTATTTTGCAATTGTTTTTATGTTTCTCTGAAAAGCTAGATTATCGTCTCAATGTCTCAGAAAAATATTGAAATAGAAAATTAGACAGAAAGGTTAAGAAAAGGAAGTAGAAAAGCTTATGTGACTTATAATGCATTCAAACACATACACACATCTCTCTCTCTGTCTCTCTCTCTCTCTCTCTATCTATCTATCTATCTATCTATCTATCTATCTATCTATCTATATATATATATATATATATATATATATATATATATATATATATATATATATATATATATATATATATATATATATATATATATATAATGGCTGTTGAAATTTCTATCACTTGATTTTTTGATTTTCTGAATCATTCATACTGTTAGTATATACTTAGATGCTGTTATAATTTGCATGATCTGCAATACACGATACGTTCCGAGTAGAATCAAATGGAACAAGAAGTATGTAACTGAAACTGTAACTAAGAATGTTATTATCACTATAAATACATCACAATGGAAATGATCTGTTGCTTTAAATACTGCCAAGAGTACTGATATACTGAAATAACAATAAATATCGTTGGTAGTGTGCATGTTATATATTTAATAGCTTTCTACTTCGAATATATCTTAATTTTTTGAATAATCACAATCGAGTACATAATAATAGCCATGTAGGCTCAATTGTAAACGTGATAAAGTATTCTCCCAAACACATTAATAACTTCAATCTGACACATAATTCGAAAGAAGTAATTATTACAGTTAAATTTATTTCTAGCATCAAAATCAATATTATGAAAGGCTAAGAGTAAATTAGTTAAATCTATGAAATACTGTTATAGGTGGAAATGAGTTTTCTCGATGTTATTAGACAACTGTTAGATATGCATTGAAGTACATTGCATTTGACTGCAAATGCAACTGTTGCATTTGAAGACACAAGAATTTATATTATCACGGCTTCACAAGCTGGAGGGGTAGGCAGTTGTTTTATAAATATTTAGTTAAGCTTGCACATTGAGTTAAGATATATATATATATATATATATATATATATATATATATATATATATATATATGTATATACTTAACTAAGTAATTATCTACAAGCTTTTTTAAAAATAGTTTATCATTAGTAATTGCACTTCAGGTTGTGGTAATTTATTGCCCAAGCCTTACCATTTTAGTTTATCGAGAAATTTCTCTGTAGACCCTCATAGTAAATCCTAAGGGAAAACCACGCCTCAAAAAGATTTAAAATCTAATGAAGCCACCATTTCAATGTTCCGTATGGATTTCATAATCAGTACAAGTGCAGTCTTAAGAAGCTATTTTAATACGAAGACTTCAAAATCTTAATTTAAATAAATTAAACTTTCCAAAAATGAATTAAAAAGTCTCTTTTAATAAGAAAAGAGGAGATAAACTGAAAGGTTTCTTCTGTTGTTTTATCAGCAATTTTTTTCCAATTAGAGGTGTTCCAAAAATAGATAAAAATTTACCTCCAAATTTTAAAATTTCCCCAAAACTAGAACTATGCAATTCTGTATCTGATGTTAATATCTACCATGGAGTACAACGAGATAATGTAAGGTTGTTATATCTGTCCTGAGAAGGTCTTGTTTGCTTATAGTACATGCTTGAAATGGCTTTCAAGATTTAGCAAATCACTCCTTGGGGGGGAGCTGATCCTCTTAAGCTGATTGATGTGCTTAAGATCGCAATACATCAGCTGTTTACTTGAAGTAGAAGCCAAAATGATCCAGTGATCTCTGGGGACTTCAATTACTAAGACCTTCCTTTCCAAGGACATGGATTTTCACGTATGGGAAATACGTGAGTGAGTTTGTCCCCAAGAAAAGTTAATACAAATAGAGTGGCAATAGCTTCTCAAGTACTGCCCCCAACTTCTTAAAGGAGACCACACTTAGAGTGAAAAGAAAAAGAATGTAGAAGACAAGAAAAGGGAAAAAAGGGGGGAATAGACCACCGAGATAGCATGGAATCATGGTACTTATGTTTACTCTTGAAGAAAATAAGCCCCATAAGGACGAGAAGCTGTGCTATGCATCGCTGAAAAACTTGGGTGAGATATTACACACACACACACACACACACACACACACACACACACACACACACACACACACACACACACACACACACACACACACACACACACACACACACACACACACACACACACACACACACACACACACACACACACACACACACACACACACACACACACTACACACACACACACACACACACATATTGGTATCAGTTCAGTGCTATAGTCTAATTACAGATTATGGCTCATCGTAATATCTTGAATTAAATTGTTTCGTTGGAAACGTAGAAGCAATCTTTATAAATGTGGAAAGACTAAATCTTGAATAATGATCAAAAGAAAAGAATTTTTTAATTGCTTCATATTATAGATTAAAATAAATTCACATTGCAGAAATAAACATAAAAGATATTTTTGAACTTAGATTTAAAAAAATCGGTAATAGCTTTTCTTGATTTAATCATACTTTTTATAAAAAAAAGGCATAAAAAGATTTTATACGCCATTAAAAAATTTGTAATTGTTAAACAATTCGAGATTAAAGGCACTATAAAAATTTTTTAGGTCATTCTATTTTTTGCAATTACAGTATAATTATCTCATTTTGATCGACTAGCTTTTAATGTTAAATATCAAATTTGGGAAAATGTGATTTTGCGTTTAGAAAAATTATTAAATTAACTAAATAAAATTAATGCATATTGAATTAGTTTCTTTAACAGAAACCTTGTACGAAACTCTGAAATCTGTGTTCTAAGCAATAACATCTATACCTTGTGAATTAAAATGACGATGAAGATAATATGTTTAGTAATTTTTTTCACGAATTAACAATTTTTTCGCATTTAACTATTAAAATCAAATGATTCAAATATCTTGTTAGGGTTTGAAGAATATTTTCATTAATTTCTGATGGAACAGAAAAGAAAGTCACCTTTCAACGACGTTTTAAGCTCAAAAATGTATGTCATCCTTAAATCTTGTATGAAGTATTTTATTTTCAGCATAATTTTAAAAACATATTTATTCATATAAACAAATAAATCATGCTATAAAAAGAAAATATATAGTTATTGATTGCATTATTTGGAGTGAAAAAATTCAATTTTAGAATCTATTGAACAGCAAGAGATGAATGTTTCAATTTGACATTTTGGATGCATTTCTGTCAAAGCTCGAGAATGTTCAGATTTCTCCTTTTGTGACGCTTGAATATAACCTGTTATTTATGAAAAATATATCTGGAAACCAGTAAGCGCAATGGAAAATTTATTTCTTACTAAATATTTGGCTTTTAAACTTTTTATTATCATGTGTAAAAATGATAAGTCCTTTGGATCACAGGTACAATATCAATGTAAATTATCCGATATATAGAATCACTTAACAATCCTAGTATTAACATATTTTGTTTGAAACTTGACAAATTATGATATATATAAAAATCCCCCCCCCCAAAAAAAGTTATTACATGCACTTATATTATCACCATTATTTATTATTGAACCCTTTGATTTAATTTATCTGTAATTATAAAACATGCATACAATGGTATATGAAAATGTAAACAAATTAGTAAAAATATATCTATTTATATTTTTAAGTACAAAGTACATAAAATAAGTGAAGTTGGCATTAAATATGTTTTATTAACGGGAGAATTAAAATTATTTGATAAATTAATCAACAAGCTTTACTTCTAATAGTAAAAGTTGGTTTTGGGTTAATTTACATAAAATATTATGTCATTATTAAATTAGCAGATGAAAACTCAGGTTGATACGCAAAATTGGATGATACAGAGTGTTTGTTGACATTTTTTTATATTTGTTTATTTTTGCTTTGATTTTACTGCGGTTAACATCCCCCCCACCCATGAAAATAAAAAACTTTCACATTGTATATTCTGATTTACAAGAATTTTAGTTCAAAAGGCAAAACTAAAATATTATATTTTCTAAAATTTAAAAATAAATTATTTGACTTCACATAGCAGATAGTCTAAAAGCTGTAAATTGTTCTAAGGCATTTAACTACCTATTTATGAATTCGAAATTTTGAAGAATAATTACTAGCAATATACCATCGAAATTTTTCGTAGTAAACAAACTGTATATTGTTAAACCGTAATTAATTATATTTTGGAACAATTTTGCTTTTTTGTACACTGTAAATGTATCACACCAATTTGTGTTTGCCCTGATCGCACTGGATTATGTTTCTCTTACATCCATTCATGATTCATATGAGTATATATTAAGATCCGAAATAGTTTCTGACCAGATTTTAAATTTTTTAATATATTCAGAGTTTAATAATTTTAATTAGTTATTAAAAATATTAATTTTTCAAATCTTTACATTAACTATTGATATCAGGTAAGAGTTGTCGAAACACATGAGAGATCATAATTCTATCTGCATATATATTAAATGAGTTCTCCGTGCAACTTTCAATATATTGTAAATAAATACCATTCCAAAGTACTTTTTCAATGACAAATGTCAATTTAATTTGATATTAATAAAAAATTTTTCATGTACAACATGAGTATATTATGCATACTCTAAAAATAATTCAAGTCTTTTCGAAATTTAGCAACTCATATCTTTTAAAAATTAGAAAAATGAAAATATATAGAAAATATTTACAACCTATACCTTAATGACTAGAATAAATATTTATGAGCGAGCATACAGAATAAAATATAGACTATTGCATCTAACAAAATGCATAAATTTGACATTAGATAACATTGTCACAAAAAGTATTGTTTTACTGGATTTTCGAAAGTAAAAACAAACACAGCATAGAAAATTTATTACTAAACAAATTTAAAGTAAGTAACTAGATAGGAATTATTAAAAAATAGTTCCCATGTTATAAACGTATACATAAAAATGTAATATGCAAGTTGAAGAATTATGCAATGAAATTGGACATTTAAAAATTGCAATGAACAAATTTTGATATTTCAAGAGAAATATGTATCATATTTGTAAAATAAGAATGTGCTTAATATTATTTTTAATGTGGACAAAAATAATATATAAAAATATGGGAAAATTATGTAATAGGTAAATAAATGCTAAATATAGTTATGTACTTATTTTTAACATAATAACAGCGAGTTTTTTCAATAATAGGAAAAATTGTTGTTTAAATTTTTGAGATGGAGTTTTATTGTCTATAGAATTAAGCACGCTGCATAATTTTTTTTTATCTAATTGTGGACATTTATGGCTGCTTTTTTTAAGTATGTTTACTTTATAGGAAATCAATAATAAAACTAACATTTTTCCAATCTTGAAATGAAATTAGCACAATGAAAAACTATATCAAAAATATCAAAATAGATACATAATAGGAGCATAAATTATAAAAAAGCATAGCTTTACAATTCAATAATATGTAATTTGATGTTATAATTAAATGTTTTTGTTTTATGGAAATAATAAAATGAAATATTACTAATAATTATTTTTATTATTGAGATTTAATTATATTGTTTGAATAAAATATCGAATAAAATAAATTCATTGAATAATATTTTTCACAAAGGCTGGCTGTTGTACTGACTGGGGCACGTGAAATAAAAAAAAAATGCATGTTTAAGATTTTGTCTGATTTGGAGAACTTCGCTTTTCACGAAACATTTTGTGTCACTAAGTCGTTCCATTATAAGCTACGCTTCACGTAATTCAAAATTTTTACTATGAAAGTTTCTTTAGGGTATCGAAAAAGCTTCGGATAAGAAATGCTTATAACTAGACCAAATTATATCGTTTTTAGGAAAACAAAATCGTGGATATCACTCCGAAGTACTAGCGAAATAGTTTAGAACATATAAGATGACAGTTGATTTAGCATCATATAATACCATTTACAAGTTTTTACATGACACCATTTTTTTGGGTTAGATAGTGTAAAAATTTCATAAGCATCAAAATAAAAACTTGATTTAATATATCAGGCTGATAAAAATATTTAAAAAAAAGCAGCAAGTATAGTCTAAGAATATCTTTTAACTAAAAATAGCTATAAGAGTTTATTATGAATATAAATAAACGAAGAAAAAATTTAGCATAGCCAAAAAATTTATTTTAATTTAAATACTAATCACAAACAAGTAAAAACTTAAAATCCTGATGAGGTAAAAAAAGTGGAAGTATATGAAAAATTATAAAGCTTTTAAAAATTAATAAAACATAAAAAAGAAAATTAATTTTAAAGTACTTAAGGATACAAAGGAAAGGAAAAAAAGAAAACCTTAATTGACAAATAATATTGGATATTCCCAGAAAATGCATAGAAACAGAAATGATCTGAAACGTGTTCCTTTTTAACAGGGGGACGAAACATAACACGTATATATATATATATATATATATATATATATATATATATATAATTTATATACATAAATATGTGACTGTACATAAGTTTTAGCAAACCAGTTCAATAAATTGTTTAAAAAATTTGATAATATACCAAGTAGAATTTTATAGAAATTATTAAATTTATTATGATTACATTATTATTATAATTGTTTTTACTTGAACAAATAATTTTAAAAATTTAGGAATAAATTTTTAAGAATATAACTATTAGTTGTGCATTATTTTCAAAAATTCACTTTTAATAATTCATCAATATATTTTAATAGTTTTTAAAAGAAATACTCTTTTTATTATTAAAGAAAGAATTTACTATATTTATTTCAAATCATTACAATTAAAAAGATGATATCAGGTGTCTCGTATCATTATCACCTGTGGATCTATTTACACGATAGATTTTTGATTATCAATAATAAGAAAATCAAATTTATCAATGGATTCATACATGAACTCCTAATAACACATAGAAGATCGCCGGTGATTATTTTCTTACGTAACACATCCCCTATTTAGCTGACCATGGAGATTGACATGTTTTAAAAAGCGAGAGAAAGAAATGGTAAACAAGTGAGTTTTTCTGAAGTGAAAACAGATCGATAAGCATGAATGGGAGCTCTCTGGAGCAGCGCTTTTGGGGGCTCTCTTACCTGGTCTGTAGACGACTTCCGACGACTGTGCGATGGAGATGGCTAACAGAAGTAATAATGACGATGTGGCCATCATTTCCGGTATTATCCGGAGCACCACGTAATCTTTGCCCCGCTCTCTGACCTCCGAAGGGGGTGGGAAAATTCAGGATCCGGAAGCACCCCGGAGATCAGAGGGAAGCACTCGGAAGAGCTGTCATGGCCGACTCTTTCTCACGCATGCGCTGTTGCCATAGGAGAATAAATAAGGAGGGAGAGAGTAGCAAAAGTGGATTTTTATACGTGTTTATAATTAAATTTAAAAAATACTCTGCTTAGAGAAACATATTTAGAATTTTGATGAAGTTAGTTTCAAATACTGAATTATATTTACTGCAATTGAAAAATTTTATTATTATGTAAAATAAACTATATGATAGATTTTTTTTTTAAATTTTAAGTAATATTTTTTCCTTCTTTCAGAATTATATTTCGCATCACGTGAGAAAATGTAAACGGCTTGTTGAAACAATTGTTGCTATGAATGGATTAAGGATATACGTCTAATATTTCAGTAAATAATCAACTACGTGGCAGAAAAATAAAAATAAAAAAATAATAAAAAATATAAAAAAATAAAACTAAAAAGTAAGAGACAAAAGGAAAAAGTATTTTGTAGTTTGTGAAAAATATAATTTTTCTTTTAAATGCGTTGAAATGCCAAATTAAAAAAAAATTGATCAAGATAGGAAATTAGAAGTTTTAAGAAAATATGAAAGCAATAAATATGATAATGTTACCAGCAAAATTAACTAAGACAACTTGATTTTTCATGATCTACTGATAAGCGGCATTCTTTGATATGACTAGCCTCAGGTTCGATCTTAGTTACAATGGAACAATAGGAGATTTGTTTTTCTTCTTTTTTCCTGAATATCAGTGTGGATGTGTGGGTACTTAAATATTTCCATCTCCTTCAATATTTAAAACTTTCTTCGTGACGTCATCAATTGAATCATTTAGCAACAACTACAAGGACTGTTAAGCTCTGTGGGAGAGTTGCAAATTTATTACTGATTGGATGTAGCTCTGGTTTTATATTTGAATTATATTATTATCATTATATATCTTTAAAGGCCCACAGTTGTTTGGTGGATTTTGCTCTTGAAAGTAGAGAGGATTCCAGGCTTAATCTCAACCAATGTTAATCAGTAGTGGATAAATGTTGCACTTCTACCTGCCAGGTTGTTGGAGTACATGTTTGAGAATTTTCAGAGTTTCCTCCTTTGCGACACGAGTAAAATTTTTGAAGACATTTTTATCACCTGTTTCTGCTAATCAAAAATGTAAGAACTATCAGTAGCTAAATTCTGATCCATTTTCACTTGAGTGGAGAGGCATCTAAATTGGCATCATTATTTCTATATTAAGAAAGGGAAATTAGGAATTCACGCAGAATATTTCATTCATTCCAAATATCCTTATCAACAAATAACGTGCATATGAATCTCGAATGAATGTCTAAATGCTTAACAATATATTTATTTATTTGGCTATATGGATTTTGGTGTTAAATGTTTATAAGCCTAACAGTATGGCAGTATTTATCTAGATCAGCCATAGAACTGTCTATTTTCGGAAGAGAGAGCGGCCCCCCATAAATACCGTGAATTTACAGTATTAACATTTAGGACACACTGTCTTAAGCTATTCAAAGCATATGATTGAAATGCTTCATTGAATCTTTAAAAGACATTCTTTAAAAATAATTTAAGTTGATATTTTTATGATTCAAATATCCCTTTAAAAATTTATGCATTTTGTGTTTTTATTAGTCATATTAGAATACATACAATTTAACCCACTATAGATGCAAAAGTACAAATAGAATATGTATATAAATATTGAGGTCGTGATGGCTTGGTTGCTTAGGGGGCCGTCTTCATTATTGTAAGGTAGTGATTTTGATCTCCGACTGAACCAATGATCCGTCGTATTCACTGAGGGGGGGATAGGGCAGGTTAAATAAATCGTAATCGCAATGTCTTTCAAGTGAAGTAATAACTTTGGGATAGCAGAGCAAGTATTAGGGATCATCAGCTTGGTCTCTGCATCTAAATTACGAAGACTCTCACTTAGCAAATTCCACCTAACTGTTAGAGCCCGACTCTGGGTTCGATACAGGGATATATGCCTGTACCTTTAAAAATATTTAAATATGACAGAACTGTACAAAATAAATAAATATTAATAATTACGATAAAACAGTAATGAGAAGACGACGCATTTTTGGTCAGTTTGAACAAGGGACTAAAAAAATCATTTTTAAAAAACTTTATAGAATAACTCCACTGAGCTATTATTTGTACTCAATCTTTATAAACTGATTTATAAATTTAAAAAAAATAATTGCGGATTTTTCAAAATTTAATTTTTTATTTTAAAAATGCTTCAGCTAATTAATTGTTAGATTGTAATTAATAAGAGTTTGAGGAAATTATATTTATTCATTGATCGGTTATACAAAATTAATTCAAAATGGAACAGATGGTTTACGAAGACTTTATGGAAAGTCCGCATTTGGAATTTAAAGTCAATTTTAATCAGGTTTCAATTAAAGTTGATCAATTTTAACTTGAATCAATTTTAATCAGGGTAACGATAAATCAATCAGGGAATAATAACGAAAAATAAATTAATCAGGGAGCGATAAATCAACCCTATGAGCAACACCCATTGGATGTTAAAAAAATTTACATTAATTTTGGGCTGTTAAGTCATTTATTATATTGATATCAGTTTTGTTGTCTGTTGTTTTACAGTGGCAAAGATTTAACATGGAATCTTTCATTATAAAAAACAATTCTAACATCACGATAAAACAAACCACATAAATTTGATAAATTTTGTATTATTTATTAGAGCTTTATTTTATTTATTTAATTTAAGGCACGCAAGAGTGAAAAGGATTTTTTGTTTTTAGTGAAATGTTTCAAATTTCCAATTAGTTACGGCTGTTTTCAAACCATATAAAAGAAAAACTGAAAATAAAAATATTTGAAAAGAAACAATATCAAAAATTTTTTTTATTGTTTTTTACAGTAGGATAATATTGATAAAATATTTCATACCTGCCAAAAAGGCAGCAACGTCAGTTAGTCATGAATCTGGATAATAACTGTTAAGAGTATTTTGAAAATACCCTTTGAACTGCACACACACACACACACACACACACACACACACACACACACACACACACACACACACACACACACACACACACACACACACACACACACACACACACACACACACACACACAAACATATATACAGGGTTAGCAAGAAATAAGTTTCCCACTTCAGAGGGCTGTAGAATACGTTATATTTGTCCAAATGAGATAAAATTTGAACTACAGATAATTCAAATAATGCGCTTGACATTTATTTTAAAAAAAGGTAGGACAAAATTTCGCCGATAGATGGTGCTGTAATACATATAAAACATTTGACATGCTTTATTAATGTTAAATAATAATAAAAAAGTAGCATTACAACTGTTCAATATGCCCCCCTTCATTTTCAACAATGGGTAACGCTCATGGAGACATTGGACCTCTTCGTATCTGCTTCATACGGCGAAATTCTTTTACAGCTGCAACGGAGTTCTGCTGATTCTGGTAGAACAATTTTACAAGTAACGCTTTTTCTTGCAAAGAAGGCATGATGTGCAGAGAAGTAACTAATGCACGTTCAGAATCCGACTTCTTTTTACCCAAAGATAATGCTAATTGGCATGCCCTGTAAGCAATTGACTTTTCATGCTTTCAGTATATTCACATTTTCAGTATATGCAAGTACCGTTAGTATTACAGCGCCATCTATTGGCAAAATTTTGTATTATTATTTTTTTTAATAAATGTCAAACGCATTATTTGAATTATCTGTAGTTCAAATTTTATCTCATTTGAACAAATAGAACGTACTCTACAGCCCTCTGAAGTGGGAAACTTATTTCTTGCTGACCCTGTATATAATTATTAACAATGATGTGGGATACATAATAATATTAATAATGTACTCAAAGTTAATATGAAAAATTCTTCATGTTTTATGCCCGACTTTGTTCTTCAGAATTGTATGTCCCAAATTTGGATCCTGAATTTGTTGAATAATGGTGGATAAGTGTTCGAAATCACTTATTACTAATTACATGTTGATACCTAAATATGGCCAAGTATCAAAGAAAATTCTTCTCGTAAAGAAATGCACTGTGGATGTTTAAGTGCTTTATAACTTTTTTTTAAACTGTTAACATACGTCTAGCCGATTTATTTGTACTAATGTAAGTTTTAGACTTTCTAATTGTTATACATCATTGTTTTGGCAAATATTTAAGTTTTTCATCTGAAAACATTTCTTGTTTGAGCATTTCAGTGTACATGCAAGTCTAAAAATTTCTTTCATCATATGAAGGCAAAATTTTAGGATTTTTCCTGTTTTATTATCACCATAATTGCATTTTAATTTAAAGAAAAATTTAGTAATAGTTTAATCTTTTTTTTAACAATAACAAATATTTTGAGTTTTTTTTAAGTAAAAATATTCAATTTATCCCCTCTCATGATCTGTTAACTTTTTTTACTTTTCTCCATTTTTACAAAGAACTAAAACTGAGTAAAAAAATCATAACAAATTTACAAATTGAAGAAGTTCCCTTATCATAAGAATGAAGTAATATATTTAGCCAAAAAATATATAAATATATTGAAAAAATTAATTAAAAATTTTAGAGAGTCTTATTTTTTCCGTCTTTCTCCACGCAAGGGAAACGTTGACTCATAATGCCAATAATCAATGTATTTTCAAGTACATTTTAAAGAAAATTTCTCTAAGTGAATTTTGGCCCAGTAGAAGAGAGAGAATGCTGGTGCAACTTTGCTCTATACAGATATTGTGGCACACACACAGTCACAGATAACTCAAATCTGAAATTTTTGATTAAGATGGCCTTTCATCTCTGAAGAAGTCCAGAAAACAATGCACCTAAAATAATCAATTTAAAAAAATCCCATGAGATTTTGGGCTAGAGAAAAACCTCAAACTAGATGATTTGATGACATTGTAAAGTACCTAATGGTTTAAAGGCCATATTGAAGTGTCATGAAAGAAGGTGAAAATTGCACATGAAATTTAATTTATTTATTTATTACATTACATATATTCAGACTTGTATGCTTGATTTTTCAGATCCGCTTGTAAGTCTTCGTCGATAATAGGACAAATAGAACAATGACAGATGTACAACCACAGAAGATAACACCCAGGGCCACGGTGGGAATCGAACCCACACTCCTACGCTCTCAATGAAATTTAAATGTAGTTGCAAAAGCCTATAAAGAGCTGTCTTGTAAATAAAGCAGAATATATACATTTTAAAAATGTTATTGTTGGTTTTAATGTTTCCTTTTCTAAAGCTGAAAAATCTATGTATACATCCTTTTTTTCCTAATCATTTTACATTTCAAGTCCTGCTTGTTTCTTTTTTTAACAATGAGCTTATAATATTAATGAGAAGAAGATCTTTAGAAATATGTTTACTAGCTAGCTAATAAATATTAAGCTTGAAATAAGCAAAACATAAATATTCATTGTAATTGATTGGTTATAGAGTTGATGCGGTATGAATAGTTTTTAATGCTTAAAATTCATATTTTAGAATAAAATTTTCAATAATTCTTGCATTAATTTAAAAAATATTGTATAAATGCCTATAAATCATATATCTTTTTTAAATTTTTGCAGAAGTGTTTCCTAATATATTTATCTAGTTAGCTTGCATCAGGCCTTAGAGATGAGAAAGTTAATTTCGAGATGGAAAATTCTGCTTAATCTAAATGTAAGTTAAAGAAAAGATGTTCAGTATTACACAATTCTGCTTTTTGGATGTACTTTCATCACAGTGTGGGGCTCTAAAAGCTGATTTTATTTCTTTAGTAAATACAATTTATAATCTGTGAAAAGTCTCCCCCAAAAGAGTACACAGTCAGTATTCAAATATTTTTCATTAAAACGTAGAGCTCTTAATCTATTCATTAAAAGTCTAATACCTACGTTTAGTGGTAAAAAAATTTGAATAGCCTACCAGTTTAAAGAGATGTAGAATTCTAAGATTTTTACATAGTTATAATAGGAAATAATTCAATTTGTTGATGTATTGATTCTATTAAGTTATTACAATCTATGTCATCATGAATATTTCGTGTAATACGCTATTCAACTTAACTATTGCACCACAAAAATGTCTTAATATGTATTTATATTGCACATCTTACAATCATTACTTAAAGCACAATTTCCGGATGTGTTAGTTATATTTATATTACCAAAAAATTAAAATAATTAGTGAAATGAACAATTTGTAGTTGAAACTTTTTTAATGAAGTAGTTGCTTTTGATTTTTTTGTCAAGCCCTTAATGCGAATGCAAGATGAATTATGCGCTGCAATAAGGATCAAATGAAGTGGCATTTTACAACTTTTTTCAATTTATTGCCTAACTACTTTTGGAAATTAAGAAATAAATTGCATTGTATAAACTTCTAAATTAGGAACCAATCGAGAGATTTTTAAAACAAACTAAGATTATCATCAAAGTATAAACTAAATTTTGATTTAGGTTAACTTCCATCTAATTTAAGAGATACAATTCTTTCAACATTTGAGAAGAGACATTCGTAGTACAGGCATTTTTGTATGTAGTTTCTGATATCTATACCTTGTTCTTCATATTAGAGATAACATATTTCTTCTTCTCTTACATTATTTTGAGTACTAAGTAAATAAAGAATACAACACATTGATACGATCAAATCATCCTGTGAGTACTTGCTTCGCTTTTCTCAGTATTGCTCCCAAAAGCTGTGTGTATGACAAGGCAGTGCTACCAGAGAAAACATCACAAGAATATCTGTTATTGTTACTAATGACACTTGGACAAGCCAAGCTCGCTTTACCTTGGCTATGTGAATTTAAGTCAATTGGGAGCGTCTTTCGTTTAAGAATAACACTATAAAGATGAAAGTACGACTTTTGTTCTTCAAATCCTCTGATAGATGGCAGCACCAGAGGATCTACTCCCTCAATTTTGGCATTGATCTGAAAGGGGAGTAAATTTCTCCATACCATTGCATCCATGGTAACTGCTCAACGACCGACCACAGGACGTTTGATTCCACAGATTTAACGAGCACGTATATCGCATATACTCGATAGGTCCTTGGCGGCATTGGGAATGGAACCCCATCCTTCCGGATGGAAGGCCGATACCCTAACTATTAGGCTACCAAGGCCCCAGTGTGAATATCTGTGAGAAGATTATATCGTTTCTTAAACAACATAATTCTTGAAATTTTCTTCACTCATGCATTCAAGAAACTATATAAATTGGACATTCCACCTGATTGTGATTTTAATTCTCATTTGTACTGTTTGTGATTATCTATTTTTAGATAATTGTATTCCTTAAACGTCTTTTTTGGTGTAAATTTTATTGTTGTCATATATTATGTATAGGACATGAAAACACATTCCTCTTTTGTGTTGTCGCTTAATTTCTTTGTCTTTTGAATGTTCATGATAATTCGATTAATTAAGGAGTAAAAAATATTTCGCGACATATTTTTATATTAAAGTAAAAACTACTGAATTTCATATGTTAGTCGTAAATAAACTAAAAGCCATCTGATAGCAATAATAATAATCAGCACGAACCGAATTTGTTAAGAAGAGTGTATTAGTAAAAATTTAAATTTTCATATTTTTTATTTATATATCTGGTTATGAAAATAATAGAAACAGATTTATAAAACACCCTTTATTAGAATGGTATAGGACTACTTTTGGTATGTATTTTTGATTTTCGTCTCAGAATTGTTATGCAAGTGCTGAATTGTACTTAGAGGAATATTATACCGTTCTTTATGGAGATATTTTGGAAGTTATGGAAGAGATACTACGGAATATATCGATATCGTATTGAGCACGTTAAAACCATAAGGTTTGAATATATTGAGGTCGAGTGACTGTGCGGGCCAAGATAAATACTTAACCTCATTCCCGTTTTCATCAAATCATGATAGGAAAAATCTTTCAGAGAATTGTCATCCTAGAAAATTCCCTCTATTGTTGTAATCAAAGTTTGAATTATAGGATGGACCTGAGCATATTTGTTTTTATTATGAAGGAATATATATATATATATATATATATATATATATATATATATATATATATATATATATATATATATATATATATATATATATATATATATATATATATATATATATAATATTGGTTCAAATCGTTTTAGTTCTCATAAAAAAAATGACTTCATCAACAAAGTAATCAAAATATCATTCATTTATTTACATTGGGTATGCTGTTGACACATTTTTATGTCAAGAATTACTTAAACTATAAACTCCAGTTACGAACTAGATTGATTTAGAAAAGTGTGGTCAAGGGGGGGGGTACAAATGATATCATAAATCTTTTAATTATTCATAATACACATATTGTGAATTAAAATTAATAATGGAATCCAATTTAAATTGTTGGTTCTTATAGAACTAGATCTAATCATAAAAACAGATTGGCTTATCAATAAATTAGAACTAACATAATTTTATTTTGACCTAAGCATGGTATTAATTCATATTTCGCTGCTAGAAATTCAGTTTAAATTTATTCTGCATTGAAAAAAATTTTCAAACAAATATTTTCGATAATTGAATTTAATATTTTATACCTAACTTATATACTTTTTCATCTGCCAATATTCAACAATATTTACCCACACGACTTGTATTTTTTTCCCTGCGCGGCTTTAATGTTTACTTTAAACTATAACTTTCCAGTTGCAAGCAGTAATTTTTTCTTCGATAAGTTTATTGCAATTTGGAATTTTCATTTGGATTAAGTTCATTTCTGCTTAAAAACAAATACATACTTCCCCATCGATCAAACAAAAATTCACGTCAATACTATTGAATATTCTTAAAGAAAACACTTCCGGAAAGTAAACAGGGGTCTGTCGGCAAAGTGTGGCAGGGAAACCAAATATAAGGAAGTAAATGCTGGAGGGGAAAAACAACAAACACTCCTGCTGAGAAAATAATCGGGTTCTCGAACTGCAGCGAGTCTTGGTACGCTAGGAGCGAGTGTGTTTTCCTTCGACAAATTTTCCCTTGTGGTAAAAACTCGATTATCATTGGCGTGAATTTTGTCTCGGTTTTGAAGATGTCAGCTGCTTTTGAGCTACGCTTATTAGAATATCGCATACACATGCAAGTATTAATGCATATTTATGAAGCGAAAATTTGAAAGCAGAGAAATGGAGAGCTTCAATGCTACGAATTTTATGAATCTAAAAAGAATATTCAAGAATTAAATTCTAAGATTCTGTTGTCTTTTTTCTTGGAGTCAAAATATTTGTAATATTCATTTAAAAAAGTGTAACGTTTTGCAGCAAAATTTTTAAGGTGGCAAATTTATCTAAAAAAGCAAATTAATAAAGTCACTTGAAAAAATATTGTTTAGCACTTTATATTCTGATTAAAGATAAATCTCATTTGAAGCTTATTAATGTGTAATAGTTATTTAAGCGCAATTTTATCGACCATCATGACGGAGTTCATATTTACTAACACAAGATACCAATTTCACAGCGTTATATTAATTAATTACTTATTTATTTAATTCAGTGAATTAATTGTTGACATCTGACTTATAAAATATTTTTCTTAATTTTAGATTTTACCATGGTAAAATGTATACCAAGATTTCAGCAAGTATTATTTTGTTAAAAATAATGATAATTTATCTTGACTTCATTTTCAATATACATATAATAATCCCAATATTGATCTGACTGGAAATGTTAGGGAGTCTAAAATCCCTCCAAGTACAGCCTCAAGGTCATATCTTTCTTCGATATCTTGCAACTTCGTGGCAATTTTAGAAAAAAAACAGTGTTGAATGAAGTTTATATTCAAACGGGAAAATATGAAATTCTACAAGTTAATCTAATAAAAATCTACACATAACAAAATTTAATAAGCAGCCACTCAGAAAGATGTTCTGCATCACAAAGGGAAACATTATATAACAAAGAGGAGAAATAACAAAATGCTTGAAAATTCTTTCCTTTAATGTTATTTTTCATTTGTATGCAAAAGTAAAGAAAAATACGAAAAATTGTGAAACAGATAGCTATGAAATTGTTGAAAGGAAGTTTTTGCGATCACTACGATAAGCACACAATTCATTGAAAAGTTCATGCTTATGCAAACAACAGAGGCAAAACGGCACATGCAAAAAGTACGCAAGACGCGTGTGGTCGATGCGTGCAGCTCCAAACAACAGTAAAAAGAAAGACGGAAAAGCAATTAAAGATTTTCGATGGAAGTGCATGTGAGTTCTTTCGTGAAATAGAGCTAAAAGAAATCGCTTGGATAACTTCACTCGTAGAGGAATGATGATAAAGCTGGAGGAGGGGCTTAGTAAGACCTGTATAGCTGATGATTTCTTAATCAACAAGTTTCATTTGCTTGGAAAATCTTTAGCAAACCATAGGTACAGCTGTTAAAAGTGTTGGTGATGGCTGTTCCAGGAAAATAACTGCAGTGGATGAGGAATATATCATCCAACTGATAGAAACAGTCTAAAATCATTTGGCATATATATATGCTCAGTTACTGTACGCAACAACGGGATGTCAAGTGTCTTGGTTTAGTGTGTCCAGAAGCTTTCTCAAACGTGGCCTCCATTGGAGCAGACATTGGTTTTGTGGATGATATTGCACGGCCATATTGAACTCCCCTTTTCAGCAGCTACTGGGAAAAAAGATATCCCTCGAAAGTATTGGCCAACGTCTTTTCTTGATTTAAATACCATAAAGTATGTGTAGGACTCTTTAAGGACACAATTACACGCTCCGAGGAACACCCAATTGAAACAAATGGTGATATCGGACTGACCACTCTTACCTCAAGAACAGTTAGACGATTTGGTACTGAGTATGGAGGGACGGTGTGAAGCAAACATTGCAGTAAGGGAAGGGAATATTCCATACTTAGGAACATCTGATTGTTCTTCCGTACTAAGGAACATTTTGGACAGGTATAATCATGAGTAATGGGTTATTATAATGAATTATGAGTTTAATAAGTTAGTTTTTGATTACATACTATATGCGCTTTATTCATTTTTGTCAAATTATGCTTTCATCATTTAAGTACAAAAATCTGGTTTCTCATAGGATTTCCTGTTGCTCTTAAGCTCTGCACATCAGAGTACATTTCAATCGAGACTTCTTCCATTCTCGATTTAATGGATTTCCGACTAGTGGCATGTGAGAAATATCTCTTATAAATTTGCGTTGATGGGGAAATTGGAATAAAAAAAGATAAAATTCGATTTATAGAAATTTTTGAAAGTAATTGTTAGAATAAATAAATAAATTTTTTTATCACACCTAAACATAATTAACAAGATAACTTGATTAATGAGATTAAAAATACAAGTAAACTAAGTGTATAAAGATTAGAAGCAATGATAATAAGAAAAAGAGGAATTTAAATTGTTTTATAAGATAATTTATATAAGTCCTAAAATATTATACTTTAATAAAATATTGTCAGTATGCAGAAAATGTTAAAAATAGACTTTTTTATACACAATCAACATAATACAAAGTTACATATTGGACAATGTTAAAAGTAGAATTTCTTATACACAATCAACATAATACAAAGTTACATATTGGACAAGTACTAGGGACATTAATTAAATTTATAATTCAGAAATGACACAATTTGAAATGTCTAAAATTATATGAAGAGAAACATAAAATATTTCTTTTAATGAATAAATGCATCCAAATTTCTGATACAAATAAAGACCTACGTTGTTACAAAATGCAATAAAAATTTATCAACATATAATTAGGACTAATTGATTTGTAAAATGATTTTTAATGCAATATTTTAATAATGTATGATGACAACTATTTTATTGAAACTTATAAGAAAATACTATTAAAGGATATATAAGAGAATATGTAAAGCAAAATCTTTTAATATGATTACTTAAATTAATTTTGACTAAAGAGGGAAAATGTATAAATACTATATACTCTACAGTAAAATTATTTAAAATTTAAATAATCTTAGATACACGGATTTAATAAAGTTTACTGAGAAACCTAAAAGAGATACAGATACTGATTTCCATATACATAAATTTTATGATTCTGATATTAATCTTGATAGGATTCGTATCTATATTAATAAAGATATTCTAGATTTAATTAATGTCTTATCATAAATTAAATCCGGTATCAAAACACTTCCCTCGAAATATTACGATTGCGATTCATCTTCTCGGAAGTAGAATTCGTGGGGGGGGGGAGAAGTTTCCCTAACACCCCACCCACCCACTCCAGGAGCTCTCTCATAGAGTGTCTGGATAAATTGCCAGCCGGACCATGTCCGATGCCGGACTTAACTGAAGCTCTTGGAGAAGAGGCAAAGTTCAAATATACTCGCATTCATATCTCTCACCACAATAAAGTCGGATAACAAACCTGGAATTTTCAATTTTCCGCTCTGCTCGCTGTTTGCTCATAGAATTTATTTATTTTATTACATTACATATATTCAGACTTGTATGCTTGATTCTTGAGATCCGCTTGTAAGTCTTCGTCGATAATAGGACAAATAGCACAATGACAGATGTACAACCACAGAATATAACGAAGAAAACACCCAGGGCCATGGTGGGAATCGAACCCACACTCCTACGCTCTCAAGCGATTAGCGGTGATGCTTTAGACCACTCAGCCACGGAGCGCCCTGCTCATAGAAAAGGTAATGATTCCGCTTACGCAGAGAACGCCACAGTGAGCGAGAAATTAATTAAAATGTATCTCTGTGCCAACTGGGAAATAATGCTTTCACCCGAGTTCGCAACGTTTAGTTCTTTCTGCCGCCTCGCAAATTGTAATGGTAGTTGTTTGTAATCAAGATTTCCAGCTCCACTTGAATTTTAGTTGAAATTTAAAACTGTTTCCATTCTCAGATATTCCTTTTCCGTTTTATGCAGGTAAACTTAAAATTATTTTATTACAAAGTTTTGTTGAAGGAAATGGGGTTTGTCTTAAGTTGTGTGTATGTTTGAATCTTGAAGTATTTGAATGAGAAAACAGTATTCTCTATTCTATTAATATTTATATAGTTTAAAAAGCAATATACAAGTGTAAATTGAATCAATCTTTAAAAGGACAGATTATTATAAAATAGAATATTTAATGCTTCCTTCACATTTATAGATATTGGGTTGTTCGGAAAGTAATTTCGTTTCTCCCACCTGGATCAGCTTTTTGCTAGTAAAAACCAACCACTATATGAGTGTGAAATCGCGCTTCTACCAGAAAGATGGTTAATTCTATTGGACTAGAATGGACAATTTGCAATGCAATACAGTATTTATTCACTATACGTTTTTCATTTTCATGAAAAACGAAATTACTTTCCGAACAACCCAATACATATTTATTACAGAAGAGTTAAAAATTTGTATAATTTTGGATTTCAAATAAATAACTTAAGTTAAAGAACTGTGTTTAAGTTATAAATTATAGATAAAAAGGTAAAAAAAGGTAACTTTTATGTTAAAAATTTATTTTGATACATTTTGGTGGACAGAGTAATAGCCAAAGGTTGTTGTAAGGCATTTAGTATCCACCGAGTAAATTGCCTGTACAGAAACTTTTTACAGATAGTTGGCCTCATTCATATGCTGTTTGGAAGGAAAGACAGGAAATTCACAAGTAATCACAGATACAAGCCATTTAGTAGGGAACATTTTTATTTACCCCGTGAGCATGCGTGCTATGTCTGAGAGGTTCGGTTCTTCTTAAAACACCGTGTAAAAAAATCTGCTTTTTTCAGAAGCATTCAAGATCTTCAGTAGCTGTATTCATGGTCAACTACTTTCTTAATCGTTGTGTTGTGTGTAATTCCCGCATTTCTGAATTTCCTTTTAGTCGACTTTTTTGAAGTTTGGATGTTTATGGCCCGATGTGCGTGCTTGAGGGTTTAGATTTCTGTTAATGTGTTTCAGAGATTTTTGAATGGAATGAAATGGTATTAGTCGTATAAGTAGGAAAGGAAGTTTCTTGAAAACCTTTTGAAACTGTATCAACAAGATAAAGAATCAATAAATGTCGTTATGTATCGATAACTAACGAAATGAATTTCAAAGAAATATCTACAATATATCTGCAAAGGAAAAAGATAATGACTCTCAAACGATGATTCAAATTCAGGAAAAAAAAGATATTTTGTCTCAAACTTTTTGTATTGGCAAAGACGACACAATGCAAAATTAAGAATAGGAGAAATGAAAATTCACATGAAAGAATATACACTACTGGCCATTAAAATTGCTACACCAGGAAAGCGGCACACCACACACGTGAAATTTGAATGACAGGTAGAACTTGCTGTGATATGCAAATGATTAGATTTTCAGCGCATTCATACAAAGCAGGCGACAGTAGCGACATCTACAATGTGTATAAAACCAGAGATTTGACAACAGTTTACTCATACTCAATTTCCGTTTCAACGTTGTTTTCGGCAAAGAAAGTTGTTGTAATGCCTCGTGTAAGAAGAAGAAATGCCTATCAGCACATGTCTGACTTTGATCGAGGAAGGATTATAGCCTACCAGGATTGCGGTTTATCGTACCGCAATATTGCTGTTCGCGTCGGTCGAGACCCCACGACTGTTAGCAGAATATGAAATCGATGGGTTCAGGACAATCATACGGAACGTCATGCAGGATCTCAGTGACCCCCCATCACTAACAGCAGAGAAGACAGACATCTTATCCGCATGGTCACAAGGGATCGTACAGCCACGTCACGAAACCTTGAGTCGAGAAATGGAGTCATTTGCAAGGCAACAAGTTTCTGCTTGAACAGTTCGACGACGTTTGTAGCAGCATGAATTGTCTGCACGGTGACCATGGCTTCGGCTACCATTGACGCTGCGTCACAGACAGGAGCGCCTTCAATGGTGTGATCAGCGACGAACCTGGACGCGGGAATGGCATCACGTCATCTTTACAGATGAATCTCGGTTCTGTATACAGGACCATGATGGCCACATCCGTGTTTGGAGGCATCGTGGAGAACGCGCATTGCCAGCTTGCATTGGACATCGCCATACTGGCCCATCTGCTGGAGTGATGGTATGGGTGTGTCAATTGGATACACGTCTCGATCACCTCTTGTTCGCATTACCGGCACTTTGAACAGCAATCGTTACATTTCCGATGTGTTAAGGCCCGTGGCTCTGTCCTATCTTCTAGGCCTTCCTAATGCTTTGTTTCAACAGGATAATGCACGACCGCATGTTGCCCGTACTGTTCTGAACTTCCTTGATACAGAACAGGTTCGACTGTTACCTTGGCCAGCACGTTCTCTTGATCTGTCACCAATTGAGAACATGTGGTCAATGGTTGCCGAGCGATTGGCACGCCATCACTCACCATCCACTACTGTCGATGAACTGTGGCATAGTGTTGAAGCTGCATGGACTGAGATCCCCGTACATGCCATACAATCTCTGTTTGACTCCATGCCTAGGCGGATAAATGCTGTTATTGCTGCCAGAGGTGGCTGCTCTGGGTACTGATTTCTCAATGATCTATACATCCTAATTTCCTGTAAATCTAATCACTTGTTCTTTCCACTATAATGTATGTGTCTAATAAATATCGTTCTGTTATTTGCATTTCTTCTTGGTGTAGCAATTTTAATGGCCAGTAGTGTATTTAAAAGAGAAGTGCGCATCCATCATTTCCTCTAAAATTTCATAGAACAGTAAACAAAGCTTTCTTCTTTAAGTGAACTAAGTTAGCCAATAAAAAAAAATTAAAAAATCTGGTCTGAGAAAAATGTCTTATTTGCTCTATAAAAAATTCAAGGCAATCATATTCTACTAAATGTTGTAAAAGTATCTGTAGTGAAAGTAAACGCACTACATGCATTCACAAAAAATGTATAAACTCTTTTTTATAATTATTTATTTTTAATGTAAGCATAATATTTGTTCTTCAACAGAAAACGCATTTACTGTGATAAAAGTAGTTTTGGTATTAAAATATTATATATTAACTAGAATATGTAAAGCAAAATTTTGATAAGATTATTTAAATTAATCTTGATAAGAGAGATAAAATACATAAATACCATATACTATGGTAAAATTATTTTAATTTTAAATAATCTTAGATAAACGGAGTTTACTGAAACTTAAAAAAGATACGGATACTGATTTCCATATACATAAATTTTATTTTTTTATATCAATCATGATAGGATTTGTATCTATATTAATAAAAATCTAGATTTAATTAATATCTCATCATCAATTAAATACAGTATCAAAATACTTCCCTCGAATTATTGCAAATGCAATTCATTATTTTGGAATTTCTTGAAACTACATTGGAACAGTATCAACTGATAAAGAATCCATAAATGTCTCCCACATTAATCTCCGTAATCATTTAAGTATTTTTAAGATAATTTATCTATGTTTTTTTCTTTAGCTTGAGATTTGACCAATGTTGATAATGCCCTATTCTATATTGTTGATAATAATGAAACAAAGTAATGAAATATTTTTCTTTTTTCTTCTCACACACATTAAAACAAGTATCAACTTTATATCATATGCAATTTGTATGTGAGAAATCTATAGTACAACTTCTTTATTTATATATAAAGGATTGTGAGTGTCACATCTGCTGCTTACTTTACAGGTTGTTGTTGCTTATGACACTTGGACAAGCCAAGCTGGCTATGCCTTTGGCAATGCGAAATAAGTCAATAGAGAGCGTCTTTCGTTTGGATCAGAGCACCACGAAGGTGAAAGTACGACGTTGCTCTTTTTAAGGTGCCTCGTAATTTTGAACCACGGTCAGATGACGAGGCCACACCTGAGCTGGCACCCTCCTCTCCACATCCACGTCACACCAGCGGAAGGACTTTGGACGTCACATATTAACGTGGACACGTCCCCAACCCACGGAGTTCCAGCACCCGAGTGAAGGAGAGTACACCGTGGTCACCCTCCCAACCACTGCCCGGGGCAAATGATGCTTCACTTTGCTGAGCTTAAGAGAAGTGGCGGGGGTGAAGCTACTGAGCCACTGGAGCTCATTTTACAGGTAAAGAAGCTTATTATTTGCGAACCAACACAGATTCTTCCTATTGTGTACATTACAAGGTGAAAAGCGTATTGCTTTTTTGAAGTAACGATTTTTATGGCAAATATATTATTTCAGGAAAAAAAGTAACAAAGTATAAAAAATATTTCTTGTTCTATTTTCAAAACAGAGAATGGAATATTAGGCAGTATTATTTCTTTATACATTTGCTAACTGAATAAATTTGACAGCTATTCGCTACGTTCAAGTGGCCTATACCTCCTTTCCTCATCCATGCCGGATAAGAAGGATTTCCATTCCTGGGTTGTACTAAAACCATTGCTCAGATGGGATGTTTTGAGGCCTGTCAGCTAGAATAATCTCCAGGAGTCCCTTGGGGAGATTTTCGAAAGTGTCGGATCCATCACTTAAATTGGCAATACGGATTCATTGCGTTTACAGTTTTTGTTTTCATGCTATTTTTCACAAACCGCAGAATTTAGCCTCTTGAATAATAGGATTTCGGATAAAAACAACGAGAAACGCTGAAGCAATTTCCAGTATTGCCTGATCCTGATGATCAATATCTCAGCTCCAACTTCGAAAATTGGAATTGATGGTTTTTATTTTTGTTTTGCTCCTGAAGAATATTTTATGTTTTCATAGCTATATTCACTGAATGATAAGCATTAATATTTTTATCGCTGACATTCCTATTTATCTATCTTGATTATATCATATAACAAATCAAGACATAAATAGATTGCGTTACAGAATTGTTGAAAAAATATTAAGGATATAAAACAAAATGCTGGAATTACAGGAGTCTAAAAAATTCTTATGAATAATTTCAAAAAATGAACCCTGAAAATGAATCTAATTAAATAAAATCATAAAAATATATGCACACGTTAAGAATATTTACATATAAGAATATAAACATTTAAAAATATTTATTAAAGTTACATATAATACACATTATACTATTAAATAAAACATTGTTTAACTTTTGATATATTGAATAAATTAACAATTTATTTGAATAAAATAACATAAATATAGTAATATTTTTATTGAAATTTAGTGTAATTCTTAAAGTAAGTAGAAAAATCAAAGAAAAATGTCAAAGCTTTTATGATAATTATTTGTTAAAATGTGCAAGGAATACTGAAATGGTATAGGGAGTGAAATTTATTGTAGGAGTATGTGCACAATAAAATAGAGATGGCAGATGAAAAAGTTTTGTCTTTTCTGATTAATTCTTTTTATGACGTCACAGATCCGCGGTATATATTCACACAATTTGCTTATGCTTAGTTCTATTGATAATTGCATATTTTTTGATATCCCGAATGGTTTCATACGATATTAATTTGAAATATTAGCAAAAAATTCATGATAAAGTTAGATAGTTAATAAATCTCTAATAATGAAATAACACGAAATAGTTTTTAAATTTTTTATTAGAAGATTAATAAATTTCTTTATTGTCTTTCAATTGATAACAGATTAATTTTTTGATTTTCTATATGTAATCATAAAATCTTGGAAAACAATAAATATAATGCGATTGAGAAAACCTACATACTAAAAAAATTCTATACGGTAGTTCAAATATTTTATAAATCGCATAATGAAACAATATCAACCACACATGAACTCATTTTAAAAAGTAGTTTTTTATGTGAGAACCTATAGTTAGAATCACCGTCATATGATTATTTATTGCTATGCTATCTGATGGTGAATGTTTTCCAATATATGTAAATTCAAAATCTCACTATTCAAAACTTAAGCTCTCAATTGCAAAAATTGAAAAAAAAAAAGGAATTTGGAACCGCTATATGCCATTATTTAAAGAATAAGTTGAAATATTAATGCAAAATTTATCATTTTAAATGTTACTTGTTAGTTAAACTAACTAATTTTCTTGCGGAATGAAAAAGCACCTGTGATTTTTGATAAAAGCAATGATTGCTGAACATAAATTTATTTTAAAGCTTTGTGTTTTTCATTCGTAAGTAGGAAATTAGATAAGTTCAATATTAATGGAAATATTTATTATAATTTGTCACAATTTAGTTTTCGAAATATTTAAGGTTACATTTTTATCTTTTTTTGACCTTATGTTATTTTTTTGACCTAATATTAAATAGAAGAATAAATATGATTAATGCAATCTCAAGCTTATGATATTTAAGCACGTACCTTTAAATCCAGATATAATAAAGATTAAGTATGCTTATGTTGAGAAAGAATAAAATATAACGGGTCTGGATAAGTTAAGCTTTACACAGAATATATCGAATATTAAAGCTTAATACATAGAGTGTTTAATAATCTAAAAATAAGGTTAAGTCCAATAGATATACTTTAATTTTCATAAGAAACATGTTAATATTTACTTTATAAAGTAAGGAAAGCTAAGAAACAAAATTTGTACTGAAAAAAAAATATTTAACTGTAATAAAAATGAAAATATTTCTTTAATTGCAATTAAATATTTTGGATTTCAACTGATATTTTGTATATACGATTGTTATATAATATTTAATCTAAATGTTTACGTTAATCATATCTCCATTTCTGTAAATTCGATTTGTTTTTGTATAAAAATAACAAACAACATTTTTCAACATTTGCAACATTTTTTACTTAATTTTATAATTTTGAGATATAATTTTACAATACTTTAATTCGTTGTGACATTTTCCTTCAATTTTGAAAGCATTTTTAGATTATAAATATAAGGAATTTTTTTTCTAGTAGACTAGTTTAAAATATACAAAAGAAAATTTCTCAATTTGTATTCTTCAAATTTTGATTTACATCGAAATTTTCTTTTTTATTCCCAGAAAATTATATTACTAACCATATTTTAAAATATACATTAGAAAAAAAAGATAGCCTTATATCTTTGTAATTTGTAAAATGAGTAAATTTTGTAATTTGTAAAATTTGAAATGAGTAAATTCTTTCTGTGGTCAATAAATGTGTTTAAAGATTACTTATAACATAAATGTTTAAATAAAACCAGAAAATATTTAAAAATTTGTTTGTTTGTCACTCAATGGTGGTTTTTTGCACACGAGGGCTAATTAGACCGGTACTTACGGTTTAAAGTGGATTCCGAACTACTACAAACATCCATGCCCAAGTTGGGATTCGAACCCACGAACTGTTATACCGAAGACAAGAGCGCTAACCATTCGGCTGAGAGCTCGGCCATTTAAAACTCGAATAGAAAGGTTAAAAAGATTAAGAAAATAAACTTAAAAACTTTAAACTTAAGAAATAAAATAAACTTAAGAATAGTTTCTATAATCAATAAAATTATAAGAAGGACAATTAATATAATATTTTTTTTTCAATAACAAATTAAAAATAGTTTAAATATTTAATGAATAACTGAATATATGAATCAAATAATGAAAAAATAAAAAAATTGTATTTTTGATGAATAATTGCTTTTTTAATTTCTTTTTTAGCCTCATGTAATGCACAATTTCTCTTTTTTTATCAAAAATAAATCAATATAATTTCTTTAATTTAAACCAATATTTATTTATATTTAGTAATTTTTGTGTGCAATAATACGTTTTCCATAAATAATATATTTTAACCATTTATTAAAATTACAGATTTTTCATTTAATATAAAACAAAAAAGATACACAACATTTGTGCAAAAATGTTTCTTTATTTCTAGAGTTTATGTATGTTTAAGCTGAATTTGAATTTTAAGATCATAAAAAATTTTAAAATTATTACGGTATTTCTTTTATGAATAATAAATTATAATCCAAGATAAATTTATGAATACTAAAATGTACAATCAATTTGATTACAATCATTGTGTAGCATTAACAACCGAGGAATTTACAACCGTAACCATCTCACCTGAACTAACCCCACCCCACAAAAGGGCAGGAGAAAAAGAATGTAAAGAGGAGGAAAGTAAACCTATTTGTCAAGGCTAAACTTCCAACCATTTGTTCCACTGATCAACTCAAGCTCATCCCCATCCCTTATGTCTTTTCCCTGTAATCAGATAAAACGTATTTTCCGGAATCTGAAGCTAAATCCTCGATTACCCTAGGGTTAAATCTGTTAGATGTATGGATCCTCCACACATTTTACGAGGCAGACAAGGAGGACCGTCGTGGAGTACCTTACATTTTATTTTCCATTTTGGGATGTCATTTACGAGAAGCTGGAATGGCAGATGTCTCCTTTGGGCTGGAGTATGATGGCACTTAAACTTGTTCTTTTTCCCTTCTTTTCCCCTTCGGAACATGGGTTCTTTGATACGGACACAAAACTTGTAATTTCCCAGACTCTTGCGAATTGAATGCCATAGTTACTTTTGTCATTTGAAAACCATGTTTTTTATTTATATACATTTATTTTACTCAGAAAGTGATTTCTCAAAATCAGTTTTAGAAGTTAATCATTTCATTGGTTTATAATACTCATTTAAATTTAAAGCTTTTTAAGAATATTACTTCTCATAGTTTTTAAGTATTCCCTAAAATTCACCTATTTAATAATGAATTACAAAATATGAAATAAATTTCATGTAAAGCATAATATAATCTAAATTTCACTTTGTTTACTTTTTACGCAATACAAAATTATAAAAATGTTGTAAATTTATGTATATTAGTAAATTTGTTAAAAATTTCATAGAAAACTTAGATTTGGAGTAAAGTAATGGACTTTTATAAAATATAGTAAAAATTTCGTTTCAAAAAATTTTATATAAAAGAAAAAATTATTATCAATTTAAAGCGGAAAGTTAGATTAATTAATTGAACTGATTATTAAAGAGTATGTAAATTATTTTAGTTTAAAATAAGAAAATATACCCATTATAATTTTACAAGTAAAATAACTGAATTAAAAAGTAGAATCAAGATTAATTGTTTTAATGTTTGTACGAAATAGGAAACAGAAGTTAAAATTCCATCATAATTTTCAAATACTATTTTAATATATTAATTTTTTGCATACTGTTTTTAAAAATTTATAATTTTAAAATTTTAAGGGATTTCATTTGTGTTGATAATGACTTTTTCAACCAAAATTTTTCTGGAAAGAAAGTTAAAAAATTAAAATAAATATATTCAAAAAATAAATACAAGGTAAAAAAATTATTTTTCACAATTTGTGATTTTTTTCTGATGGGATTTTAAAATAAAATCCAATATACCTTACTTTGGAATTGTAAGAAAAACTTCACCTTTCATTTTTATATTTGTAATATTTTTGTTAATCTTATTTGATGATTTTATTCGAATCAAAACGTCTGTTGGAGTGATTTACATTTCTAACAACCAAATATAATTAAAAATATTCACTATTAATGTGAATATTTTGCTTTTTTAATATTTTCTTGTTTTTTTCTTTTTCTACTAAAGCAGAACTGTTATATAAAGCTTAATGAATAATGCAAAAACTAAAAGACATGTTACGATAAACTTTGATCAAAAACTAAAAAAAAAAACATACTTAAGGGGGGATAAAGTATTCCTTGACACAATAACAATATATTATCATGGTTTCTTTCATTCATTCAAAGTTAATTTTTTAAATTAATACAGTCTTTTTGAGACGTCTTGTTTTAAGCACTTATTACTTCATGCTACTTGAATTCAAATATTTTACACGTTTATAGGATTTTATAATTTGATGTGATTTCCTTATCAAATGATACGACATATTATAAATTGAAATAGATATTATTTTAAGTAAGTGTTCACTTTCTTAAATGATATAAATTGTTTTAATTATAGAAAAAATTATTTCAATAAGTATATATTATATGCGTATTCCCTTATTCTATATATATATATATATATATATATATATATATATATATATATATATATTATATATATATATATAGATATATACGCATATAATACATATATTATTTCTATATATATATATTATATGCGTATATATATATATATATATAAAATATCTTGTGGGAAAATTTATCAAATTTCATATACAAAATGAGTTATTTTCTAAAAAAATGTTTTTTTAAAATTTGTTTTCTAAATTTTAAAGTATTTTTCTTTTATAAATATGTCTTCTAAAATTTAAAATATTATAATTTTTTACATAATCTTACATAAAAAATTTAACAATACATGACTATTATATGATACTATCTTAAATTAAATTGAAACAAATTCAGATTAACATTTATTTACTTACACCAAGAATATAATTATTATTGTCAAGCTGTAATAAATTCCAATTTTCTATTGAAAAACGAAAAACAAAGCGTAATTTTACAAGAAGATTGTAATAAAAATATAATCGAGTTTCCTCGAAAAGTAAGGTATCTCATTTTCTTTTAATAACATATAAATAAAGTCTTGTATACAATCTAAAGAAAATTTTACCAAAAATAGTCCCATAGAAAACAAAAAGGCTTGTTCTTCTTTAAAAAAAACTATTCCTTTAAATAGAGGACCATTATTGGGAGACTGTCATAATATTCGAAACACCGATTCCTGTTCCGATGGAAAAAAGATATTTTTCGTGTCCCCGGATAGTTATCCCATTTCCCTTTGTTCAACTTTTTTATGTTCTTGTTTCGCCCTTATATGTGAAAGCAGATCCTGGTTGTATTCTTTTTTTTCTTCATGTTTTACAGTTACAGTCATAGTCAAGGTTTTTTTTTTTATAGATATATGAGATTTTCTTTACGGTAAGCATATTTGTTTAGAATTTATTGAACCTGTTATGCGGTTGGCTGGAATAGACATGTAAACAATGAGGTTTTCTATTTTTTGCCATCCAAGCATTTTATTTTTTTATTATTGTGAAATATCACTGAATTAAAACTGGAAGACTATATTATTATCCATAAATATAAAGTGCTCTCTTTTCATAACTGATTGTATTATTTACGTACATAATAATTTAACATTAAACTAAAGTTTTTATCGTCATACTTTTTCCATAAAAATACATAAAATAAAATAATTTAAGAAAGAATCACATTTGGCCGGAATTTTTTTTCATCTTCTTTTGGAAAGTTGTGGGATTGATATCTTACCCTACCAAATATCACTGTGCTCAGAATAACTTTAATATTCATTGCTATTGTGGTCTTAAGGGAAAGATGCTAATTTAGATCCTAAGCTAGTTGCTGGATTGTGGATCAAATCTATGAGACGATTAGTTATGCCTTTTTAGAGCAAAATATTCTACCGGCAAAGAGCGGAATAAAACAAATATGAAAAATTATTATCTTAAAATTCATCTGTGTATAGAATAAGAGAAGGAAATTGCATTGATAAATATCAAATATATAACATATTTAACCAAAATTTCGTGAGTCATTCGTATTATTCCTTAATTTTTCTCATAAATAATATTTATTGTATTTGGAAGTATGAAGTATGTTGTTATTATTGTCATTCCAATTTTAAAAATGAATGAAAATTTCAATACATTTTATAAAAATTCAATTAACCAGTAATTTAATTTGTTTAGTTTAATTTTTGAACATGTCCACCTTATGGACACGATGTCAAATTCTACTAGAGTTTACATATAGTTTTAAAATTATTCCAAGCAAATATGAACGTTTCCACAGTCTGAATTGATCCTCCGAGCAACAGAACCAAAGACCTTGGCATTAACCACTAAGCCGTAAGCTCAGCGTCAATTAATCGAAAAAATACAATATGTTATAATAGCTATATTTTAAATGTATTGTTATTAAATATCACAATTAAATTAAATAATTAAATCATATTTTTACCTATAAACGTTTGAAATAAAATTGTAAAATTTCTGATAGAACAGCATAAAATTTCTATAATAAACAAAACTATACTATGTATAATAATTCTGAAAACTGTTTTATATATACTCATTAAAACGGTTCGAAATATTGAGTTCCTTTTATTTTTGCTACATCAAAAGAATTTCAATTTCATTGAAGAAGAAAACCGAAAATAAATATTTAGATTACCGAATTTAAGGTAATTATGCGTTAATATTGTCTGTAAATCATTATATAATGATTTACAGATATTTTACATGAAATAATATTTTCAATAAATTTGAAATGTTCTTGTTAGAAATAATTATCTGGTTACATTTTTTTGAAATAATTTTATGATTTTAAAATTTTATTGATATGTATAATTTCTTCATTTCTTAAAATATAAATTGTATTACATCTATTTTTATTTGCTGTTGTTGCACTAGCATGTTTTCCTGTACCCATGTATCAATTGGCTCTACATTGAGGTACGTTTTTTATTCAAACCAAGCAGGTGACCCCAATACTTGACTTCCTTTGCTCAGTGATATAATTTCAGTTGGAACTTCGGGAACAATGGGGGTGGGAACGTTATCATATCAATGGTGAAGTTATATCACGGGTACTACGACCATGGACTATTTGATGTACCTTAACTGCCTTTAGTGAACACGATGGATGTTCGATTAAGGAGGGATTCGAACTCACTACCTTTTTGGGGAGAGAACAACTCCATAATAAACCGGGATACCGCGGTCTGTTTATTTTCTGTAATTTTCATTATTTCCACTTATTCGTAATCAAATATATTAAATTCTGCATAATCGTCATCTCAGTTGTTATTAATTTTTTTCTCATGACTCAGACACAAATAATTAAGATAAATTCCCATATTGTTCTCAGAGCTGTGTCAACAAAGTTAACTGCATATCAGGTACTTGTGACTGTAAGAGTAAAATTAAATTCTGAGAAATTAAAAACTGAACTTGTTTAAATTCTTCATCTTCTAACTCAGTTTAATCAACACCTTTATTACTGAATTATGTGTCAGTTATTATTTTTTTATTTTATATGGATCAAGCGATATATTGAAATCTCTTGTGGAGATATATCGGCCCAGTCTAAGGGGTAAGAGTTCAATACCTGACCTTTAGTTTTGCGCTGATAGGGGTCATGTTTGTTCAAAGTTCCGTAGTGTCCAATTTTCTTCAACTGTTGTAACGAGAAGAAGGAGGACCAACCGTGTAGAGAGAGTGTACTTCTACATTTTATCCTTGCTCATTATTAAAAGGAGTATTGTTGTTTTCTGCTTCTTCATTCAATAAGAGTAGAAAGTTAAAACTGTAATGTATAAACAATAAAAGACAAATATTAATAGCTAAGCGGATCCAGTTTAAATACGCTATTTCACTAGTAAATAATTTGCAAAGAAAATAATTTTTCGCTATATTAATTATTTGAATGATTGAAAATAACTTATTGACAGTTTAATAAGACGATGAGCACATTTATGTGTATGCTGAATGTATTTTTTAATTATTTTAACATTTTAACTTTTCGCTAAAAATAAGTGTCGAAAAAAGATTAATAGCAATATACATAAAAGTTCACAATTTCCTTTATCATCTACTTTTACTCGAACTTGAAAATGTAACATTTGTTAATATATTATAAGTGAAATAATATTATTGATTAATTTCTTTCTTATACGATGTTGAAACGTTTCCAACTGCACACTTTATTATTTTGTTCCTGTAAAAGAAGACAAATATTTGACTTCTTATGTGTTTCATTTATTTTTTTACTTTAAAGAAGGCACATACTCTTTTATTTAATTGCCCTATTCAGGTCAAGTTATCTTAACTTTAGGGTATTCCTTAATTGTTCTAGAGGAAAGAATGTAATCGAGAAACTCCTTCAAATGGATCCGCTTTTACGTGAATGAAATGCAAGATTTTCTTCCTATCAATTTTTGAAAAATCTCAGTATTCAGACAGTTTTTCTGAACGCTGACATGACATGATGTCTTCGATTTTATAGTAAAACTAATGCATTTTTTAAAATAACTTCTAATTAACACTATTATTTAGAAATTATCTAAAAATTATTATTTTATTTCTAGTTTGTATTATTCTTTGAGAAAAATTAAAAAGAGTAATTTTAAAGGATATCTTTTGAATTTTCGGAGACAATAATTATCAAATTTTAATTAGAATATATTTTGTAGAATAAAGACATGTTTTTAATGTGCTCATTTTTGTAAATTTATATTTCAGGTCTATTTGGTGAAGTCAGTATAGGTTTTTCTCATTGCTTTGGACATACGTATTTGTGAGCTTGATGAGGGCAAATCCCTTATTCTCAAATATAATAGGGAAAACATTATTTTCGCCCAAATCTGATATGAGTTTAGTGAATTGTTATACTAAGATAATTCTATACGTTCAATAGTTTGTGTCCCTAGGTGCTTAATTTATGTGAATTATATAAAATTTATTTAAGAAAATTCTTAACTGATACAATATATTTTGTAAAATGAGGTACACTATTTAGGAAGTTTAGGTCGTGTTTCATTTTGCAGGATTTACATTGATTAAAGAGGGTACTTATTCATTTTAAAGTTTCCTCCAAGCGATATATAAACAGAACCATCTGTAAAAAATCTTCTTAGAAAGCAATACTAGATTTTTAAAATATAATTTTTAAAATAATATTAATGCCCTTTTTACTTAAAATCAAATGTATTCTATAGGAATGTATTTTCAAGAAAAACTTCATGTTCTTAAAAATGTATAATTAACTTAGGTAATTAAAATACTCATTATTTATATTCAGGTATTCTCGATAAAATTTCATTGTTTACATGTAAGACTTTGTTGTTGTTGTTACTAATGACACTTAGACAAGCCAAGCTCGCTATACCTTGGCTATGCAAATTTAAGTCAATTGGGAGATTCTTTCGTTTAATCAGAGCACCATGAAGGTGAAAGTATGACTTTTTGCTCTACAAATCTTCCGATAGATGGCATCATTAGAAGATCTACTCCCTCAATTGTGGTATTGATCTGAAAGGGGAGTAAATTTCTCCAGACCATGGTAAATGCTTAACGACCTACCACAGGAGTTTCGATTCCACAGATTTAACGAGCACCTATATCGCATGTACTCGGTGGGTCTGTGGCGGCATTGGGAATCGAACTAAGGCATTGACAATTTACACGGATGGGAGCAAACGGTGTACATGAGGGTGGTGTCATTATCAGTAACCCCGAGAAAGAAAATAAATTTTAGCATCTGTAATCATGGTTTTTGTTCAGTTTTTGGATCCAAAATTACAGCCATTGGGAAAGATCTTGATTTTGCCCTTACTACTGATAACAAAAGTATTTCAATTCTGACGGACAGTGTATGTATTAGATACCTAAGAAATGGTTAAAAATACATCATAAACCTGATCAGAATATTTTAGCATTTTTTTTTAGCTAAATCTGGTAAAATCTGTCTATTTCTAATGGATACCATCTCGGGTTGCATGAAACTGAAATACAGTTCCAGATGCACTTACTAGAAAGAGTTGAGATCTTCTGATCATTAACTCTGCAGAATTTTCACTTTAGTAAACCCACTCCCTCCACAAAATAAAATATTTTCTACTTGGCACCTCCCTCCAGTTTATAACTAGTATGCTGCTAAGAGTTCGGGCCTATCTCTGTTTTGCAGCGGTTTCAGGCCTCTACAAACGACTTTTGGGGGTGAAGTGGTCGTTTGGAATGCATGAAATTTCATAAGAAGGAAATGATTTATTCTCCTTGTTATTGTTCCCTATTTGCTAGCTCATCTTGATTGTTTAGATGCCTCCTGAAGGATTAGCAGAATATTTTTTGAATCTCTCATGCGATGTGGTCTGTTGGACTTTCGTGTGTCGGTTTGCTGCACCAAAGGGATGGGTAACAACATATGTAAGTGAGAGTAATGAATCATTTATTAAAATTTCCATAATAAAGAAGAAAAATAATGAAATCACGAATGCGAAAAGCTATTGTTAGTAATAATATTCAATATATATATATATATATATATATATATATATATATATATATATATATATATATATATATATATATATACATATATATATATATATATATATATATATATATATATATATATATATATATATATATAAATGTATATATATGTCATACATGTTTTACTTAGAAGTAAAAAATAATATACATAATAATAAAAAATAATATACATAATATACATATATAAGTAGGAATAAAAGTTTTTTTAAAACTTTTATTTCTAACTTATTAGTTCTAAGAATATTTGTTATTAACAATTGTCAGTTTAAATACCCAATACATTATTAATTATATGTTTTAGTCATAAATATTCTATTCCTGTTACTAAATTTGAAACAAAGAAAAATTAATGAAAAGAAAAAAAATAAATATAAAATAAATAAATTTAAAGAAATGAGAGAAACGAGCATACACTGTCTTTTCTATATTTGTAATGGCCTTCTCAAACATATTGTATACAACTTTAAAAACATACACACACGCTTATATGTAATCAAGCATGACTTTTATGTTTAATATAATAAAGCAGATTTTCTTGTATGAATTGTCAATTTCGAATAATTTGATTTTTAATTTAGAGAAGTAGGTACAATAAATCATTTCTATTTATTTTTTATTGTATTTATAAATTATCTTTCTGAATAAAATGCTTAAGAAGTTAGAATTTTTTTCTGCAGTATTAATAAATAAAAAGTTTTAATTATTTACAGATGACGAATATTCATTATTCATTAATATAGTTATGCAAGTTATCCATATGTTCTGAATTACCGGAATTCTCTAGAAAAAAGGAAAATGTTCCTTCTAATCGAATGTAAGCTTTATGAAAACAAGTTTCATTGATATAATTTTGTGTGGACCTAAGTTTATCTTTTAAAAGTCATATCAATCGTAAAGCTTTTATTTTTTCACGAATTTATAAAGTTATTTAATTTAAAAATTCTCTTATATTAATTATTTAATACTATTAAATAACAACGCCTAATAACTGCCAAAATGAATTAAATTGATATTGAATTTATTAATTTCTCAAGTGATACGTACTGTTTTCTTCTTTTTTATGCAAAACAAAAATTAAAATTTTTTAACAATAACTTTATTCAGTGGCGAGCAGAAATATTTTATTTTATATGCATGTTTGATGCTTGTTATTAAGTAATTTAATTTAAACGACAACGCATATGAAATAGGGTTCTCATAAATATATAATTTTGAAAACATACTTCAGGCATAGCACAAGAAAATGTCGTTTCAAATGCCAGTTGTTTTACACTCTTTATCCTTCGTCCTTAAAAAATAAGAAGAGGAATTTATGTATTGATGCATGCTTTACATTTGTCTCTAAGCGAAACACATTCCAAATTCCGTTTAAAGGTGTTAACTTTGCAGAAAATAAATGCAAACTTTCATTTTGAATTCGAAATAAAACATGGGTCAGACAAATTCAAAGTATTTGGAATAATTTTATAGGAAAATGTTGTGTGAAAAATGTTTTCACTTTTTGTCCTTACGAAGTTTTCTGTTGAAAACTAAAAATGAAAGTGCAATTTCATTTTCTTTTGATAAAAATATATATTCTTCTTAAAGACACATAATAACCAGTTATTATTTTATAATACTTAAAAAAATATGTACATAAATATATGAATTATATTATATTTTCTTGATTTGAATTGTGACATTGCAACATAACAAGTGTAAGATGTTTTAATATTTTTTTGAAATTCACATTATTTTAACTTTCGAGATAACTGATGATAGTAGGTAATATTTAAGTGAGGAAAAATTTAAGAAACAGGTGAATTCCCAAGTTAGCATTCTAACAACAAATACAGAATGCAAAAAAACAGAAAATAATTCCCATATCCTGTTGTTCAACAATAGTTACAATGGATTTTAGCACTAATTATTAAGACATTGTGAATCTTTTTAACCCAGTTTTAATCATTTGAATTGATTCCTTATAATATTAAAGATAAATAAATAACTCATTCATCTATGTATTAGTGGAAGAATTCCATTTCCATCAAAAATATATTTTAGGGCTAAAGATTTTCCTATTCTTCCCTTTTATGTATTATACCCGTGTTAAAACTGTATCATTCGATTCAACAGTCATTATAGAGGATATATAACTAAGCAAGAACACATACAGAATCATTACAAGAAAAAAAAAGAGAAAAAATGAACTTAGTTTGATGTAAAAGAATAAAAAATGTAAAAAAAGGAGGGAACAATGAAACAAGCCACTGTAATTCGAAAATAATGTTCGAAACGTGAGTGAAAATCAGAATTGTACAGGGAACTCGAGTAGAAATATTAAGCTCAGATGAAATATTATCATGACAGGAAAATCTAATATAGAGTTCAAAAAGAATTCTAAAAAAAACTCGAACAATTACCATCAAGAAAAGTTTTACGATTATATTAAATTGAGCTATGGTATTCTTTTTGCAACAAATAAAAATTTGGTACTTGATATTCTGTGTGAACGGTCCATAATTTATCTAGAAACTTTAAAAATATATATCTACAAGTAATGCTTTATATTTAATAAAAAATTGTTTTCTCATAATTTATTTAAAATGGAAGTGCAAGCTTTTTTGTCTACACAATATTATATTCATAATATTTAACAGCAAAAATGTCCTAGATTTCAAGGCATTATTAATCCCATGGCAAAGCAGTTGAAAAAGAAATTAAATTTTTGTCGTTTTATTTTTCTTATTAATGACACTCAAGCGATAATTAGTGAAATTTAGCTCTTGAGGAAACAATAAATTTTAGTATATGTCACAATTTACAAATAAACTTCGTTGGATATATTTGCTTATTAGCTTTTTTTTAATTGCTTCTTTGCAGATTAAACTTTTTTTCTGAGATAGTTACATAAAAAGTACAATCTTTTTGAATGTGAAAGTTTCTTTTTACGATAGTTAAAATAATTTATAGAATGAAATTGTGCCTCTAGATTTCATCTCAAGCTCTGTTTGAAAACTCAAACTCTGATTTAATGAAAATAATTAAGTTTATCTACTTTAGGAGCATAAGTTAAATAATAATAAAAGTTTGAATTTATTAAAGTAGTTATTTAAAACATAATCTAAATTATAAAAAAAAGTTTCTTAAAACAAGGGCAAATTAACTAAAAAAATATACCATTTCAAAACGAATATCAAGTTTGAGTGTATAAATTGTTAAGGAATACTTGAAAAGGACTTATTTAATTTTAAAAGGAATTTTAGTTACATTTGTTTAAATTCTATGAATGAGTTCTTTCAAAAAATAGCAATAAAATGAAATTCTTTTCCGCAATAAAAGTAATTTTAATTTAAAAGATAGAATCTAATTTCTTGGAGGACTGTTAAATTCTGTTTCCCGGTTTAAAAGTAACTGCACGTAAAACTCTTGAGTAACTTTATTTATATTATTTAAGATAGGTGACTCTTATTAGCTATATATGTATGTAGAAATAAACTATAAAATAATAATAATTTATTAAATAATACAATGAGTTGAAACTATTTAAAGATTTTATTGTAAAAAAGTATTGATAAAATCAATACGGTGGAAAGAATGGTTTTATTGAACAAAATTATTATACATGTAGTAAATGTCAATATTTAATTTGAGAAAAAAAATTTAGCATTCTGTTTAAAATATTGAAATTTCTAGAAAAATACTTTTTTTTAATTAGATAAAAAAATCAACTCATAGATGCACATTTAATTAAAAAAAAAAAAAAAAACTAACTCACAGAATTTGCAAAATTTCATAAAAGAATGGGAATTATACGTTTACTATAGCCAAATGGACATGGTGAATATATTTTACACAAGCAATTGTATTTGAAAAGTTAAACAGGGTACTATAAATTTAACGTTTTAGTGACGTTACTAGGATTTTATATTATATTGCTTACTGACAAGTTTAATAGCCACAAAAGATTATAGGAATTTGAACATCTCAGTGGTGAGTTCCATCAAAGAATGACTTTAGCAGCTAGTATATCCTGTTCATGAATTGTAAAAAAGTATATTTGGAAAGCTCTCTTGTACTCACCTTAATAGACATGAATGCAAAAGTAAAGCACTAACGTTCATCTTTAATTGTCAAATAGTAGTTTAGTTATGATGAGGATTTTACACTTCAATGAGATATTTTCTATTTCTATTCCCCTGTTAATCTGACCAGAGCAATTACGAGAGTGACAATGTAAGTGAGCATATACTGTCAGAATGTAATAGAGTTCTAATGGACATGTTTAATGGAATGTGAGCATAACAGTGCATGAATCTGTTGCTGCTGCACTAGCATACTTCTGTACCTGGCCTTGAGCTGTGCTCTACCAAAAGTGAATGGGGTTCATCAATACCCTATTCAATTGCTTTGATATTTGTTCCAAGATTCACCTTAATTTTTCATAGAGCATTTTCTTTTAGTATTGGTGTGTATGTAGTACTGAGTCATCTAATGTGGATACTTACTCAGAAAAGCTACAGATCTACTTTATGTAAGGTACAGTGATAACAAAGAGTTCTTCATTAAGCCTTCGCCTAGTAAATGCTGTTTGTCCATGAAAAAAACTCACAGTATACTTATTTCCATTCCTGACCACATGAAAACAATGAAAATTGCTCGTTTTAATACTAACCTATATATCATAATCCTGCAATATTTATGTTTGAAATAATTAAGCTTTCTTTGCGCGGTTTGCTAATATTATTATTCTATCAGTGGTTTGTCATTATTTCAAGAACTTCTCTTACCTAAAATTTGTTCCACAAAGTCTGATTATTTTTGGCGCAGTCTATGAGAATAATTGATGGAGATTCTTGTTTAATTTTGAAATCTATCAAAAATAAAAGCAACTCGATATTGTTAAAATCATAAGAATGCAACAGTCAACGATGGCTCAGACATTTGTTCCGATGTGACAATGCAAAACCAGAAAAAAGCTCATTTATACTAATCTAATGGGAAACAGAAAACTAAGAAAAACAAAATTAGGTGGTTTGACTCGGTGGAAAAGGGCATTAATCTGAATGTTAAAATTGAATACCTCGTGGCAAAGAAAATTCGAAGAAGGTTGTAAGACGCGATTTGCTTCCTGTGAGGTTTTTTCATAGTTAGTGATCTATATTTATGTATTACAAAAAGAAAACCTCGGAAACTCTTAACTCTAAATCGAAAGACATTCATGTGAAAAAAGAGAAGTGCAAATCCATCTCCCGTTGCTTGACTATGGTTTTAATTGAACTTATGAACCGTTCTGAAGATCACTAACTCAAGTGAAACTAACATGTAAAGTTTGTAAATGAGTTTCGTTGAACACCTATTATGTATATAAAATTTATAAAATATATTTTTATTGCTATTCATTTTTTTTGAAACAAGTTTTGCCTTCTACTATATTTTTGTTATAAGCATTTCTAATAATTTTTCTTTTTATATGTTATTCCTTAGTTATATTTATAAATACAAAATTTCATATGAGTTGATATGATATGTTTGTTTCAATTATTTCTAATATTATTTTACTTTTACTAAATCTCTTTAGTTAATGCCACAATATTAAAAGAGAAATCTGGAGCACATTTGAAGAATGTATTTGAAAAGTTATATTTTAAATTCACTTTTAAGAGGAATTAATTAATTTACAAATCTTTATTTAACGGAAATGAGATTTTGTGATCTTCACTATTTAAATATCATCTTTCGTTATCAATGTTTTATAATGATGCAACTATTTACAGGAAATTAGTCTAATCTTTTCTCCTTGTATTTGAAGACAAAGAGCTCTAGTAGTCACCAACTCGAGTCACATTAGAACAAGGCGAAAATCTTAATGCATCATTTATCATTTGAATAGTGTTGGTGACAGAGAGATATCTGGGCAACAGATGGCGCTGAGTATCACATTGTATATCATTTTAACTGATATTAAGCTGAAAGCATTTGTCAACATAAGGGATTGATTGCAAAATCATGCGAAATATTTCGGTATATTGTTGAAAATGCTTGAACGTGAATGGTGGAATTCGAATTTTTCATGAAAATGTTTCTAATTTATGTTATGTGATGCGTATTAAAAATAGGTAAAAAATTGTAAATTAATTTAAAAAGTAATTAAATTTTTTAAAATATTTGAACGCACAAATTCTTATCATTTTTTAAATTATTAAAAATTTCAAAATTTATACTTCCCATTGAAATGTAATTATAATGATTTAAATGATACTTTTTAAAATAAAAATGACATTTTTAAAAAAATTTTGAAAATTTTTATATTTATTATACATAATATAATTGATTTTAAACTTCTGTAAATGAGTTTACACACACACACACACACACACACACACACACACACACACACACACACACACACACACACACACACACACACACACACACACACACACACACACACACACACACACACACACACACACACACACACACACACACACACACACACACACACACACACACAACGTGCTGGCCAAGTTAACAGTCGAACCTGTTCTGTATCTAGGAAGTGCAGAACAGTACGGGCAACATGCGGTCGTGCATTATCCCGTTGAAACAAAGCATTAGGGAGGCCTCGTAAGATAGAGTCAGAGGCACGGGCCTTAACACATCGGAAATGTAAAGGTTGCTGTTCAAAGTGCCGGTAATGCGAACAAGAGGTGATCGAGACGGGTATCCAATGGCACCCCATAACATCACTCCAGCAGATGAGATCACTCCAGCAGCGGCCAGTATGGCGATGTCCAATGCAAGCTGGCAATGCGTGTTCTTCACGATGCCTCCAAACACAGATGCGGCCATCATGGTCCTGTATACAGAACCGAGATTCATCTGTAAAGATGACGTGATGCCATTTCCGCGTCCAGGTTCATCGCTGATCACACCATTGAAGGCGCTCCTGTCTGTGACGCAGCGTCAATGGTAGCCGAAGCCACGATTGCCGTGCAGACAATCTATGCTGCTGCAAACGTCGTCGAACTGTTCGAGCAGAAACTTGTTGCCTTGTAAATGACTCCATTTCTCGACTCAGGTGTTCGTGACGTGGCTGTACGATCCCTTGTGACCATGCGAATAAGATGTCTGTCTTCTCTGCTGTTAGTGATGGGGGTGGGTGGTCACTGAGATCCTGCATGACGTTCCGTATGATTGTCCTGAACCCATCGATTCCATATTCTGCTAACAGTCATGGGGTCTCGACCGACGCGAGCAGCAATATTGCGGTACGATAAACCGCATATCCCTGTACGCTGTAATCCTTCCTCGATCAAAGTCAGACACGTGCTGATAGGCATTTCTTCTTCTTACACGAGGCATTACAACAACTTTCTTTGACGAAAACAACGTTGAAACGGAAACTGAGTATGAGAAAACTACTGTCAAATCTCTGGTTTTATTCACATTGTAGATGTCGCTACTGTCGCCTGCTTTGTATGAATGATCTGAAAATCTAATCATTTGCATATCAGAGCAAGTTCTACCTGTCATGCAAATTTCACGTGTATGGTGTGCCGCTTTCCTGGTGTAGCAATTTTAATGACCAGTAGTGTATATATATAAGTCGTTTCACTCTTTGCCGGCCAGTTTTAGGCCTGCTATGTAATGCCGCATTTTCAACTTTTGCCGGTAATATATACATACATTCAACTGAGTTAAAAATGTTTATTTTATATTTATCAGCAAATCAAAAATTTATACGTATGACTTTTTTATTCATCAATAACTGCATAACATAGCAATACAGTTTCATTTTTTTATTATAAATAAAATGTTTTTATTTATTTTTGCCCTGACAATTTTAATATGTAGATGAAAATGTGGTTTCACAAAACTGCTTTTGTTTTAAGAATTTTCTTTTTAAATTTGAAAACGAAATATCTTTTACAAAAAAATATATTTATTTATTATTATGACATAATAAGATATTCCTGTTATGTATTAATTAATTAAGTGATGTCTTGCCAAGCAGTACTGCATAGTTTATAAACCCTTATCTTTATAATAATATGAAAAATGTTTCAAGATCTTAAAATTTAAATTGAGTTGTGTATTGACAGTATATGCATTGACATTTTAAAAGTGATTAATATTTCTGAAATATGTTCATAAATCTTAAGTAGACATTTTTTAAGGACAACAGATTTTATAAACTTATTGATTATTAAACTACTACTAAAATCTTTTTGAATTTTATTTTTATTTTTGATGCTTACAAGTTTGTTTCAAATAGTCATGGGGGCAAACGTAACCCATGCACATTTACTACTAACTGTCATTATTATATCCTTATAATTTTATTAAATTATTTAATTGATTGAAACTATTTAGCTGCTACTTTCAAAGCTAAAAACATCTATCACATTCATTGGTAAAATCTATTTTTGTAATTTTAATGAAATATTAATAAGCACAAGTCGCTTATGAGGGCCAAAAGTTACGACTAACATTATCGATACATGAATAAACGTAGAAGTAGATTATTGGGACAAATTGATTTAAGAATTAAGAGAAATATAATAAATTATTCTTTGTAAGACTTAATGAATTATTGTAAATTTTTATACTTCCTTTTAAAAAGATATAAGTTTTTAAAATTGATTTTTAATTTATAACAGTATATTTTGTAAGTATTTAATTTTCTTCCAAAGCTTTTATTTACAGATTTTTTACTATGCATATGATAAGGTTTTCGTGTATTTTTATTTGTGTGTATTCATAAAAGTAATATTTATTTATTTTTCAAATTTGTTTTTATCTTTCATTTGTAATTTTAATTCTAATAATAAATGTTATAGTTTCCATGTACTTACATATGCTATAATTCTTAATTAATGTTTATAATATTACTATAAAAATTTATATTTATTTTCACAAAGTAACACTGATCTTTTTATAAAAGTAAGAGCTCTGTCAAATATTGTGGAGCAACTCTTTTGGATGTGAGAAAATATATTTGATTTAAATAAATTTGAGAAATAAAAGAACATGAATTATTATTCTCAGAAATAAATATTTTAACAGTTTATTTGATATTTTTTACAAGTCTCAATTTATGGTTAAATATAAAACATTACATTCATTATTCTTACATAATTTTTAAACATTAATTACAAATCAAAATGAAAAATAGAAAATAATTTTAGCTTTAAATTTATATTGTGTAGCAAACAAAACAATTTTAAATTAAGGAGAATTTAATGATAGTAAGTTCCTTCGGAATCTCTTTTGAAAAAAAATTCATTTATTATTTTTCATGGAAACTTCTTTTTTTCGATTTTCATGGTAATTTGCTCAGTGCCATTGATGTCAATTTCAAACTTATCGGATTCCTCTCTGTGATTGCACCCCAAAAGAAGGAAAACTATTGGAGTTCAATGTGGCAGAATGTACAGTTAATACTTGTCTTCTGTTTCCACTTGGTTTTATAATTGTATCCGTTAAATTTTTATCTGAAACTGGTTCTGATGAAGTATCTGTATTTGCTTATGCGGATCTTATAATAATAGAAGAGATTGAATACATAATTTTTAATTTTAAATACACTATGGATACTGTTAAAACGAATTTAGAATGTCCTATTGTCCCCTTTAGAAGGGAAAAACATATGTTTATAACACAACAGAGATGATATCAACAAGCATGTCAGGAAAAAACATGACAATGTACTTTCCATTATTGAATAAATTTGATAAAAAGATCATTTGCAAGAAATTTGATGCAATGACCTTGAAATATTAAATTTTTTAATATTATTAAAAATATTAAATGTATATGTGAGGTGAAGAATATTTGATTTACATATTAACATTACATATTTTGCTATTTATCTTTAATATTGTAATGGTATATAAATGATGTTAATCAATTTTAAGATTTATTTAATTAGACTTTCTCATCCCTTTTGTCCTTTATTTCATTCTTTTCATTAATTAATAATTATACTTCCTGTGATATATGATATAAATATCATATATGAATTAATTTAAATCGTCATATAAAACTTGTTGATGTCAAAACTTATATTCGCTAATGCTAGTTATTTTTTCCCCTTCTTTAAAATTAACATATTTCAATACATTTTTCATTCAATTAATAAAAGAAATAGATAATTGTTTGTATAAAACTAATCTGAAGCAAATTATTCATCCTTAACAATCAAATGAGATCATTTACGATAGCATTTGATATGGCGGAGAAAACCTATTTTTGATGATTTCCGGAACGATACTTTTAAACAATGCATTCCATTCATTTTACGTCCAATACATATGCCTTAATTTAACTGTCGTTTCTGTGGATTTGATTTATTTGCTTTTAAACACAGATGGCCTCATTCCGTGGGAAGAAAGAAATATAATAAATGAATGAAGTGGGATGTGAAAGGAGAAATTAATGTAAAAAAGCAAGAATAAAACTTTTGCAGCTTAATACGAATGTAATGCTTGGAACGTGAGCAACAATCTGAACTCTAAAAAAAAAGTGACATAAAGATGAAATATTGTTATGACCAAAAATCTAATATGAAGATGAAGAAAACGAGTCATCAAGGAATTGTATAAGTAAAACACCAAGAAAAAACTGAATAATTTATTTTCGAATCAAGAATTGTTTTAACTATGTTACTAACAGGGAAAATATAACCTAATTGTTATTTAACTGTAACTTTAAGCTTAAATAGATACTGAAATTGCCTAATGTATTTAGTAGAGGTTGCTTAATATTTATTTTAAATTTATGCAAATATTTTTCTCTATAAATTATTCACTTATGAAAAATAATGAAATGAATAAAGTGATGATTGAAAATGGAATACGATAAACAAAGATTTCTTTAGGAAAATTTTATAAAATGTAAGAGAATATAAGTAAAATATTGCAGGAAAAAAATGATTGAAGATAATTTATTTCTCTAAAATCTGTATATCACATTTCATTGCTGAAACGTCATATATCAGCAATTTATGAGTTTAAAAGGCCAGAAGACACATAGATTTGCAAATAAGACGACTGTACAATGAATTATGTTGCGTATATATTTCCAATTCACTTAAATATGGGATAAGAAAAGGAAAATTATAGTTCAATTATAAACATTAATTTTCATAAGTGGACATTTTTCAAGGATAAATTAAATTTTTTTTATTTCGTTTATCTTTTTGATAATTTTCTAAGAATATTCTAGTGGATTTTTGAACTTTTTGGTTTATATTTTATTTTTATCTTTGTAAATTAATCATTGCGTAAATAATTTTCCTTTTATGTTTGAAATATGTGTAATTATTAAAGTATCATTTAAAGGCATTAAAAAGAGTTTATGAAAAACTGCTTAACAAAGTGTTTGAAATCTTTAGAATTACTTATATTTTTATTTATTGGTAAATATATTTAATTAGATAAATAAAATTACTGTTTGTTTTCTGGATATTTACTGTCCAATTCTTGATGGATTTTATGAAATTTAGAATTCTTATTATTCATCACATAGATAAATCTTATTGTTCTATAATAATATGAGTAAAAAACTATAAACTTTTTCCAGAGATTATGACTAGCAATTTATTTTCAGTTTGAAAATATTTTCAATTTTAAAATTTTGCTAGCACATTGTATTTTAAATTAGTATTAGATAAAATATAAGAAAACAAAAAATCAAAAGAAAATTTTTATGGTTGGCTTAAGCAAGGCAATAGCCTTAAGATTCAAAAGAGATTGTTTACAAATATTGCAAAGATAAATTTAGCATTCTATTAATTAATTAATGATTTTTTTAGAAATATAGCTGTAAATAATAGTGAAGCAATTTGTTTAAGTTTCAATAGGCATAGTCGCAGCAATTTGAAAAAAGTGCTAGATCAAATTTCCCATCTAAATATTAAAAGCATAAAGAAGTGTATGATAATACATAACTATAAAACTCATACAATAAAATGAGCAAAATGTTATGTGTTTTTGAATTACTGTTGGAGGAAACTTCAGAGGAAATGAATATTTTTATTTCATGGTATAAGGATGAATAGAAGAAAAATAAGTATAAAATGACAGACATTAGTATCGTTTTTACAACTTTCATTGTAGCTTTAATACAAATTCAGTCTTCATTAGTTTTGTGTTTGAACTAGTTTGTTACTCTACAATCTATTTCGTATAACAATTAAAGTGTGTATTATAATGTGAAGAGGATTCTGAAATATTACGAACATCAATTTTCTAAGAAATAGATAAAGGATACATTTTTAATTTGAATTCACTTTATTACGGGAAATAAAAGTAACTTGTAAGATAAAATGCTAAAATATTGTAGGTTTTTGTAGGAATTCATTGTTTTTGGGGTTACTCGTCAGGCTAGTAGCAAACTATGGGCCAATTAATCTCCTTGATGTAATGTATCTATAGGATAATATGATCATAGGAAATTATGAAAAAAGAAGATATATAACAATAAAACCGAAAATGATCGGCATTAGTTTCAGTTCTATCGTTTTTATAATCACTGAGGTGTGATAAAATAGTTAAGTGGTTCTTAAAGACTATGTTTAGATTTTATCTTCATTATATGAAACTAAAACTCTCTTCAGGACTGACCGATACTTATGTCCCAACCAAAATTTTCAAGATTATTGCAGCGATTGGTAAGCACGAAATTCATGCATTGAAAATTGCCTTCGGCACATAAGGATAGAATTTAGAATAAGTTAAGTATTTAAGTAATGTTTCATATTTTTTAATATTTACAATACTTTATATACTCTAGGATGTTTTATAGTACTTAATGCATTACGTTTAATTTCTATCATGTAATAATATTAGCATTATATAAAATATTAGTAATATAGAGGAGTTATTAATCAAGAAAGTATTTCACAAAAATAGTTGGATAAACTACTTTTCCTCTTTTTTTATAATTCTTATTGTCTTAAAATGTTTGAAAATGATTTCAAACGATTTTAGGTAGAACATTTTAAATATTCAACATTATAGAGAAAATCATATAAAATCAAATATTATTCGTAAATATATTTCTTAGTTATTTACAATATATTCATTTCTATACGTCAAAGTAAAAACATGCCTTTTATTTTTATGAAAATTTTTTATAAATTAATATATCGTGTACTAGAAAAATATTTCTTTGAAATTTTTTCTTGTTTTTGTTTTTATAAAAATTCTAAACAATATTTTTTTATCATTTAAAATCTTATACACACACTCAAAATTTTTAGAAAAGAACGATTAAATTCTATTTTAAGATTATAAAATCAAATATTATTTTAATTAATTATCAATAACTATTTTAATCAATAATTATTAAATCAATAATAATTTTAATAAATTAATATTCATGTACTAAGAGGTGAATAGTTAGTAAAATATAAAAAAGTACTAAAATATAAAACTGTTCTGTGATTTTGAATCGATTAGTATAGAATGCATGTAAATAACTAATTAAATCCGTTGAAAATTTCGATGGGAAATTAATTTTGCCATTAGTATTTAAGAAACTGTCAAGTTTATTTATTAGATATTCTGTCCATACCGCAAACCATTAGTCTTTAACGCTTTACATTAACATTCATTAAAAACTCGTTAAATTAATTTAATAGTTTAGGTAAGGATGTTTCCTCACATTAGCATTAGATATAAAACAGATGTAGTAATTTCTAATTCAAAGAATATTTGAGTAAGGCGATAATCTCTTGTGGCAGCTGTAATTTGAGTGGTGTTATTGCCAGAGATAGTAATTGGTGTGACAAGTTTGTGACAACATCACATATAACTTTGAAAAACATTTATCAAAAGACGAGACAGAATGTAAAATATTTCTAATTTTTGAATTCTTAGTTAAAAACGTAAGACCTATAGGTAACTTTGAAGTGATTATGGAGAATCATTTTAGCTTTATATCTTTAAACAATTTCAGTAATTGGTAAAAGATAAGGCACTAAAGATTGAATGAGTTTTCAATGGAATATTGTTGCAGTCTTAATTTTAAATCTTAGGTATTCATTTCATAAAGTGAGATAATATTTCGTTAACTACTTAAATGATTTATTTGGATTAATTAAGTAATCCAGACTTATGATTAAATAAGTGGCCTAAAACATGCATATTGTAATTTATTCAATACTCCAGTTGAACTGCCTAATAGTTAGTTTTTGACATTTAGATTATTAAAGTACTAGCTGTTTCGTGGGCATTTTTATTTTAGTTTGAGCTATACAAAATATGTAAGTAATTTTGCACAAATGCATTGAATCATAATTGGTTTTCAATTGCTTTTCTTTTTACTATATTAAAGTACGTCATCTTTCATTAAAAACGTGAATAGTGTCACGTGTTTTGATTAGCTGATTCAAATACTAATATTTGAATCAGTTAAGGAAAACGCATGATGCATTTTGAATTTATATTTGTTGAGTTGCTTATTATAAATTTGAAATGTAACAAGAAAAGTTAAAGTTTATCACAGTTCTCAAACCATGTAAAAGAATTGTTAATTTATGGATGATATGCTTTTATTCACTTTTCAGTGCAAATTTCAAATATATTTGCGAATACTTCTATGGGAAAAATAATTCAAATTGTTAAATAATTTATATTTTACTTATAGCCCGTAGTCTTCCTATAAGCACGTGTTCTTATCAAAATAAATACAAGAAAGCCAGAAATGTTCATGATATTTACGTTAAAGTAGGAATTAAAGGTAGAAAAATATCGATGAGACTGTCACTACTTTTTAGCTGCATGCGGATAAATCTTATATTTATCTGTAAATAAATACAAGTGATATTTTTAGAGTACAGAATTACAGACAATATAATATGAAAAAATGCGATTTACATGTTGAAATAAAATAAAAAAGCATAAAATATTACAATAAACTAAAAGTATATACATAAATAAGTAATAATGTTGTACAAAAATTAAAAAAAATTCTCGATGTGTATATAATGTATTACAATTTTTTTCCATAGTAAATGATCTATTTTTGGATATCATAAGATAAATTTTTGGTACTGCTTAAATTTTTGATAAATTTTTTTCAAAAATTTAGTCTATAAGTATTTGCATACTGTTTATTTTACTGAAATTTTTTTAATTAGAACTTTATACTAGATTTTATCTAATATCTTCATTTATATTCACATTTAAATTACCGTATTTACGCGAATCTAATGCGCATCGTTTTTGGCCAAATGTAGTATTCAAAATTGGGGTGCGCGTTAGATTCGATGGCGCATTAGATTCGAGTGCATGGTCAGCAGTTGGCCGATAACGTCAACCAAATTTAAATCGTAACAATGGGTTACTGTATTTCTCGACTACATTTACCGTTACATTTATCGTTGACACATTATTGCATAGAGAAGTAGCACATAGAGAGTATTATAAATAAACCTTTTAAGAGGTACGTTCAGGCGGTGTACGAAAAATGGTTTTATGAGCCAAACCGTGAATTTACCCCGACAGGAAAAATTAAGCATGCTGCACCGCACATTCATGCACACTGGGTTTCCGCTGCCTAGAAAAGCATCGAAGCACCAATGATTGTGAAATCTATCAAGAAATGCTGCATTTCAAATTCGTTGAATGGCAGTGAAGATGACGTGCTCTGGAACGCCGAGGATGACGATGAGGAAAGCAGAGATGAATCTGCTTCTGACGAAGAGGGCAGCGAGGATTCCAGTGATAAAAACATTAGTGAACTAAGACATTTACTATTCATCACTGATTGTTGAAACTGTTAGCTAGATATAAATGTTACGATTTATTTCATGTTCATATTTTACGATATGTACCGTATATACGGTAGTGGTAATGAACAATGATTGTTTCACATAACAATAGCCCACTAATTGGTTAATTCTATGTTCTGATACTTTATGTTTAAATCCATTGTTTTATAAAATAAGATTTAATAAATTCCTCATACCATTGATGTGTGTGTGTGTGCGCATTACATTCGCCGACATTTTTTTATTACTTAAAGTTTTAAAATGAATATGCGCATTAGATTCGCATAAATACTGTATTAAATTTTCATTCAACATTAAAATTACATATTTATTTGAAATTGTATGATTTAAATTACAAAAGAATGTTAATTAAAATCTATTTATGGCAAATTTAAAAGTAGCAATTTATTTAATTAGTTTTAATAATTTCTAAAGGATTAAGTTTAAGAAATAAAAAACTCTTTTAAATATTAATATTAAAATAATTATAGTTTTTAATAAGGAATTAAAATGCTTCGACGAAGTAAAAATGAAAAGAGTAATAATATTGAAATAGAAGTATAAAAAATTTGAAATGTTTAATTTGTAATAAAATCTTTTTGGAAATTTTTATTAAAACGCAAGCAAATTAAATATTATTAAACCATAAAAATATAACTATCAAAATATAAAAATAAAATATAATTAAAATAAAGCTAATTGTAAATAAATTAAAAAAAATTAAAATCAAGGAACTATAAATAAATCATCAATAAGGTTACAAAGGTAGAAAAAAATCTAAAAAAGCTTCCGAAATTGCTGAAAGATTTTTTGAAATAGTTAGATAGATCTCAAAGTAAATACAAATTAAGTCTGAAATTAATTTTTTTTATTATCACAAAAGTATTTTAGATTGAATCTTTGAAAAAAAAAAGTATGCTTTTGGGAAGTACTTACTAATGTAAATAAGGAATGGCTGCTATAAGATCACAAAGGCTTTAGTAAGACTTTGATTTCTTGTGCTTTTTGTTCCTCCAAGAAAGAAGAGGAAAAGTAAATGTACCCCACTTTAGAAAATTTCAGTAAAATTGCTTAATGCCGTACTAATTTGCATTACAGGACAAAATCTTTAAAATCTTCTTGGAAATTTTTAAGTGTCAGTACCCGAAAATGCTAAAAAGTATTGAATGAGGGAAAGAAATTTTTACTTTTCAATACTTTAAGTTTTCGCATAGCATTTGAAGTACGTATATTTCCATTAAAATGGGCTTCTATGGTGAAAAACTGATGATGAAAATCGTTTATACATGATAAAAAATTTATTTATTTAATATTTTAACACTACTTGTGTGTGTGTGTGGAATTTTGTAGACAAATTTAACATTTTTTATATTTTAAAATTAATAAATGTAGACAAATATTTTTAAATTGTATAAAATATAACATTAATCCCTCTTAACTCCTAAATATATTTTTTACTAATTGTGAAAGAATTAGTTAAAATTTATTTGTAAAAAATTTCCTATAAAATTTAATAATAATAAAATTTTATAAATCATTTTCCATTGACAAGAAACACAAATCAATGCCAAGATCCATAATTAAAAGTTGTGCGTTAATTCTCTAGAATTTGGTTTAAATTCGAGCTGTTCATTAGCTACTTGTAATATTAAGTGCATAGCTTAACAAATTTATCACTTGGTTTTATTTATAATGATATTATAATGGTTTTATTTACAATACGATTTGTAATGACAATGGGCGGATTCTTGAGCTCTTGCGCAACCTGAGATATGCAAATTCTTTCGTGAATTTTGATCATAGTATTTGAATTTTGACTTCTAATATTGAATTTTGACTATCATATTGAATTTTGACTATTATATTGAATTTTGACTATTATATTTAATTTTGACTATTTGTATTAGAATACGATTGTAGGGGAATTGAGGAAAATGTTTTTCTTTTATTCAGAAAGAAAGACCATTTTGTATTATTATTACAAATTTAAAATGAATTATGTTTTCAACGAGGAAATATTTATAAGATAATAAAACATTGTTCTAAGAATGAGTTTTACAATTCATGTTATAAATTAAATTTACTATTTTTAATAAAAAATTGAAATTTTATAGATTGTTTTCAGGATTAAGACGGTTATTTCATTTGGTAATACGTTTATATCGATTTTGTGATATTTAACGTTGAAATTCCTACGAAATTTACTGTCATGAGTTTCAAGCAATTGAACTAGATCTCACAAACTGAACTAGATAGCAATTATGTCATGACCATCACGACGACGATGTTAGAAGGACATTGATATTTAGATTATGTTAGCATTAATTTCACATTTACACTGTGCGAGAAAGAAGAATGCTAAAATATCTATAATGATATTTTAACATTCCTCTGTATAAAATTGATATAGTAAGTATACAGTAGAGCCATGGATGGCACTAAATAGTTAACGGGTTATATCTCTTATTAAAAAATATATGAGTTTGACCAACTATCAAGTGACATCAGGGATATTTAGGATGGCATTTCCAATTAGACAAAATAAATATTTTATTTCATAAATAATATCAAAAGGGTTAAAGTTCAATATGATTTGAGGGTATGCACTTTTCTTATATTCATTTAAAATAGTAGAATGATAAATTATCCTGTTATAATATCTTCATATAATAATTGATTGACCAATTTTTCTTTTGAGTTTCCAATTCACCTTTTTATCTTTTAATCACTATTTAATTTCAGCAAATGTTTTTCAGTGATTCCTACTTTATACTATTAATGATTTTAAGAGACAAAACAGTAGAAAATAATTTTGTTTTTTAAACATTTTTTTCTAAGATTTTTATTGGTTCTTTTAAAACTATAAAAGCGTTCTTGCAAAAAATATTTAAATATTTTGGATAATTCCTTATTCTGCAAGAAAAGCATTACTAATTCGTTCAATATGTTCGTTTGAGAATTTTTTCCGATGTGTTTTTCACATCGCATCCCAGATATATTTCTGAACTACAAATATATCAAATGCAAATATAAAAACATTCAAATAATGTATAAAAAACAAGTTTTGTTAGTTAATAAAAATCATTAATTGATTATATACATTGGCACTCAAGTGATCGAACAACCAAACAATAATCAACAGTCAGAGTAAAATTTTGTCTCTAGCAAATTGTATTTGTTTAATCCTGCTGTTTTTATGTTCCCTAATCACTTCCATACAAAGAAAGAATATTGATAGCAGATTTCATCTCGGATCACATAACACATATTCCCCGAATAGATACTAAGTCATCCATTATTAGTTCCATCACCCATCCAAGTCCAAAATAGGATAGTGATTGATTAAATGATTGTTTCTTCCTCCCCCCTTATATAAATCAGTTTTTGCACTCATATATTAAAAAGTTTAGTCTTGCATTGATTAGTAACATATTTTTCGAATTAAATATTTAAAAAAATATAAAAATAAGCTAACTTACACGAAGTTAAACTAAAAATAGTTAATAAATCCTTCATTAACTATATAAATGAGGCAACCAAAATTTATTTATTTAAAAGTTGTAAAAATTGCGAAAAATGAGATTTTAAAAGTAATAAAATTAAACTGTAATGGCATTTAAAGAACGAAAAAGTCCATAACGTGAAAAAGTAAAAAATGTGTAATATAAACATTGGTTTTCTTTTTTTTCAGAAACAAAAATATTTGATACGTCAAGCGTGTGCAAACTGAAAAATAACTGAAAGTATGCAACTTTGGTCAAAATTTGTATTTAAAAATAAATGTTCAGATGTATAAATATCAATATTAATTAATGACATTTATATGCTTGAATATTTAAATATTAATTATGATTTTATTATAGGATAGCATTATATATTTGTAATTCAAATTTAAATTAATAAATTAACAAAGTAAAATAATGTTAATTTTAGTAATTTTTAAATTTACTTATAACTAGCAAAAATTTAAATGAACATTTAACATAAAAAATTATGAAATTCTTATCTGTCTATCTGTCTGTCTATCTGTCTGTCTATCTGTCTATCTATCTATCTGTCTGTCTGTCTGTCTATCTATCTATCTATCTAAAGTATAACATATTGTGGAAAAATGTGCTTTCTTCACAAAATTCAAGCTAATTAGTTAATATAAATTATCGAAATTTTGTTTAATGTCGAATAGAGTAACTTAAAAAATGACAAGGACAATGAATTGCATATTTAAATTACTGCTTTTTGCATATTTGAGTGAATTATATATCCAAATTTCTTGATAATACTGAATATTGCTCATGTTAATATTTTAAAATGTCAGTCTTTTTTAACCTACCGAAATATTTTTTTCAAGTTTGTCCTTATGAGTTCCAAACTTTTGTTTGAGAAAGCTTAGGGTGTTGCTTGTTGCGCTCAATCGGCAGAGGTATTATAAAAATGTTCCCTATGGATTCTCTTAGCTGATTCGCAGTATTTTTTCATGATTTAATGAAGGTAGCTAAAAATAAAAACTAATGCTTTAGACAAACGGAGTATGTTAATTCACTTTACTAATCACTCACATAATTCTCGACTGAGAAAGAAATCGGTAATATTTCACTTCGACCACCAAAGTTTCCTGCCTGTTCTATTCGGTGGCTCCATCTGCAGGAACAGGACAAGTAACATCGCTTGCCGGATAGGAGTACCTTCAGAACGTATCCGGCTTCTAGGGCGGAAGGATAACAGAAGCAGAGAGACGAAAAACTAACTTCGCCTAGTAATTGATTCGTTTACTTAAAGGTAATTGCTTAACTTTTCTAACTCTTTGTTTGAGGGCTCTTTTTCTCCTTTCAGAGTTGCATTAAAGCAAAAAAACAAAAGAGGCATTTTTCTATTGTTTTATTACTTTCGCTTAATTTGCGGGAAGGAGAAATCAAAAAATGTAAAGCTAGAAAGTAATTACGAAAAAGAGAACAATGATATATAATTTAACAAATGATATGCAAATGATATATTTTATATATATTTGTTTTTGCATTTATATACATAAATATATGTACATAAACATATTATTTGTTTCTTATAAAAAAAGAATGTCTTTTGCAAAACAAACTTTTTAAAATCTTATTTGCTAATGGTTATTAATAGATAATTCAAAATAAATTTTTTAAAATATTTTGCAAAGTTTGATTTATTATATAATTAATGAACGGAAATTAGTTTTAGTGTTAATAATATTTAATCCAATTAAATTAAACAATGAATATTTGATTTGATATTTGCGTAATTTATTCATTTGTTATTTATTGAACTGATAAGTAAGCAAAAGCAATCTATACTGTTAAATTCTTTTAAATATATGAAGTGTATAAGTCCATTAAAACCTTTTAAATATATAAATGTCTCAACATACTTTGAACTTAAATTTAATTTCAAAGAAATAAAACATTATTCACATGCTTCAATGAAAATGTTCTAAGTTTGTCAATACTTCCTGACTTTCATATGATAATAAATTTACAACAACATTTGAAATAATGGATTTTACAAACAGAAAAAATATTTTTTCATAAAGTATCATATAGATAGAAGCGTCCTGCTTTTATCTTTAAGAGATAGATAAATACCTTCATATATTAAATATATACGATAATCTTTGAATAAAACTTCTTTTTTTATTCTGTATCTTGTTTTAGTTTCCATTTAATATTATTATTATAATATATTAAGAAATATATAAGTAAATATTTTTTATCATGTGTTGTGTCTTTTATTCATTATAAAGAAAAAATACTAATTGTTTTATTAAAACTGTATAAGTTCTGTATATATTTCCCATTCATTCTCAATTTGGAAATAAATGGATTATTTCCGTTATTATAACACAGATGTATTAATAAAAAGACTCAATAATTTCTGAACTTTTTAATGGAATTTATTCATAGGAATAATTTTTTCTGAAATCAATATTTTAAATATGAAAATGTTCGTGTTAAACTTAAATGTTACGTTTTCTGTACAATTACTAGTGTATAGTTATCAGTGAGATATATAATGCATTTCTTAACTCTTTACAAAGTAATTTTCATATATTATAAACTTCAGAAATTTGCAAATTTTAGTACTTTTCTATTAATTGATCCATAAGACCTAAATTTATTAATTTTCGATTAATCCTATAAAGAATTACGTTTAAGATTATTGTAATGAAATTTATGTAAAATGTATACGCTTGTGTGAAGCTTAAATTAGTTTTAATAATTAAAATATTTTCAAAATAAGTACGTATGAAATGAAATTTTCACTGCATGTTGTGCAATTATTTTTTAATGTGACACAATTTGAAATGTTCATTTTAAACAAATTGATGTGATAAGAATGGACTTAAAATAATCTAATAAGCACAATTTCAAAATCGAATAAAATTTGAACCCCACAATTTGAAGCAAATCCCTATAACTTTTTCTTCTGAAGAGTTGAATTATAGATTGTTTTTTCCGGTTTTCTCAAAGCAATCCTATTTGGTTTTGTGTTACTCTATAATTGTCACGGTAATATACTTATTTTTGCGCTTAATTTTCTCTTTGCATGTATCAATAGATGAAATTACTTTTGAGTTTTTAAATTAGTTTACGTATTATATGATACGATTTTGTCAAACATTTTTCATTTTAAAAATATTTGCTTCGGTGAATAAATTTTAGTAATATTTGTTTTTATAATTTTAAAATTTTTCTTTTTCTTAACTAATATAATTTTGTAATTGCAAATTCGCACATTATTTTTAAATATTGCTTGTACTCAAATTCTAACTTTTGAAAAAATAAATCTTATTTTTTTAATATTTAAAAAACTAAATTTTCTGCTTTTTATATATTACATAATATTTTTTCATATATTATTTTTAATTTTTGTATATAATATATATATTTTTATAGTTTCATAAAACTATTTTATTACTTGAATAAAAAGAGTTTCGATGAAATAGGGTCTTATTTATTCACATACTTTATCATCATTAAATAGTTCGAAATTAAAATCATTAATGCTATAAGTTGCATGCTAATTTTTAATTCCAAAATTAGTTGTATGTATCAAATAAAATGTGTTAAACTCAGACATCTGAAATTAATTAGCACAAATTATTTGACATTCTTTTTAATTAATTTTTTTACACTAAAATCCATATTAATTTTACTCTTTACAGATTGAAATTATGAGATTATTCAATTGATTCACATAAAGTTGTTTTACTGATTAATGAAAAGTATTACACGTATCCGAGTCAGATTTTATATCCAATAAATTTAGATTTTCTGATATTTTAATTTCATGAATATCATTAAAAATAAATTTTTAAATAACATTCATTAAAAAATCCTTGAAAAATATTTTTTATTATATTCTATAATTTCAAATAGAGAAGTATTTTTTATAAAGTAAACATAATTTCAAATATGTTATTCTTAAAAAAAATGCTTCTTCGAATGAGTGGAAAAATTATACGAGCCAAGATCAGATCAAACAATACAGATCTTCAATTAGCACTTCAATATTTTTTATACTTTTACATTTTTCACACTCTCTGCTTTTATCTTCTTCAGTAATTTTTATAACGTTCCATAACTGAAACTAATATTACTCTAATCGTTGATCTATGTAAATATAATTCCTTATTATATTTTCCCAATAATATTTTACTTAGAATTAAATTGTGAATGGTAGCAAGGAATGGAATGAAATTATATCATGTGTAGATCTGTGGCTACTTGAAAAGTGAAATTTTCTTTTCAAAATTTGATTACAGCGTTTGTAACAAATTTAAAACAAAATTAATATTATTTGAATTCCCTGTAAAGTTGCTTATGGTGTCATACAATTAAATTGAGCAATTAATGAACACGTTTTATTCGCTTATATAATACGCTCTTATCGCTTCAAAAAAGAAACGCGTGATTCCTTCTTTTCTTTTTAAAACTGTCATCCCATCATTATCATAGGGAGTAAAACATGTTTATGACGACGTATATCTTTTCTTTCTATGTATCCTGATTAAGTGTTTTTTTTTTAAATGCATTGTTTTCTTTCCAGCGAACTTATTTTCTGTTTTCGCAATAAGCCCTCGTTTGAAAGTGCGTTCACACTTATATATTTTTTCAATATTCAATAACTTCACGACAAACAGAAATTTTCTAAAGTTCCGTACTCTGCATTCCACTTATTCTTAATTGTATTTCGTGAAACTTAATTTCAAGAGCAAAACAGTGTCTTGAACAAAGCTTAGCAAATTGTGAATTCTAAGTATCATTAAAAAGTAGTATAAATATCTTTATTTTTTGAATTACAATAGTTTTCGAGAACTAGGTTCACATTTTCCATTGGAAGCTATGAATCGAGATATTTAGCAGTCTTTGTACGTCAGTCATATATAATTTAAAATGAAATTAATAATATTTTATTCTTCTGATTCGTAAACTTTTTTATCGGTTATAAAATAAAATTTACTGCAGATATCTAACCAATCAATAGTTTCCCTTTTTAGTTTATAGTGAAAATTATGATCTATTTTATTTCTATTAATTATTATCATTAAAAATATGTATATGATTTTACTTACTTTTTAATACAAGCAACATCTTTTGAAAATATATTATTCTAATGTTTTTTTTAAAAAATTGTTTTACTATTCGAAACAAACAAATTTAGTAAACAGATTTTGCCTATTTATATAAGTTAGACAATTTTAAATAATCTTTTATTGTTTTACTTCATTAATATTTTTGAAATTTTTAAAGTAAAAGACAGATAATTCCTATAATTTATAAAATTTATTATATACTGAACCAGATATATTACTCTTCTGATTCGTAGAATTGTTTTGTAGATTGAAAGAGGAAAGCATTTAGTACAGGTATTAGATCCGTCAATGCAAATGCTTTGATCTTTTAACTACATTAATACCTTTTAATGTTTGAAAAAAATCCAAATTATTATTTTCTATCACATACACTGAATAATATTTTTCTTCCTATTTGTGTGTGTGTCTGTAAAATTGTTTTATCGATTGAATATTAAATATTAAGGGCAGATCAGACAGCATGAAATCTTCTCACATTGCCTTACTTTATCTATATTCTTGAAATTTTAAGATTATTTTTTTCCTTTAATATAAATTAATAAAAGAAGACAAGTCGTATAATCTTTCTGGAACATTTTTGAATTTTGTGAAATTTTTTCCCGATTTTTACGTTTTTCTGTCAATGTGTTTTTTTATTACGTCAGACAGATCGAGAATATTAAATATATTCAACAACCTTAATATTTTGAGAATCTTAGTTGATAATTTATCGCGGAATAAGTTTTAGATCACTTTTACGTAACTTCACATTTTCATTAGAATTCTGATGAATATTATTCACGTGAGTTTTATTTTTCTTAAATAGGTTATAAACTTAAATAGGTTTTTTAATTATTAAACATATTTAGATTTACTTAGAAAAAAGCCTCTATGATATAATTATAACATCAAGCTTGGTGACATTATTTTGATTGCCGAGAAAGCTAAAAAATACACCGAAAGAATGATACGAAATTTGTGACAGTAGACAATTAACCATAAAAAAATAGACAAATTATTCTTAATTTGTATAATTTTTCTATTGATATAATAAAAAATATTAAAATCAGAATTCATTTATAGATAAATATTTAGGAGAAGATTTACAATGTTAATATTTAGGGGTATATTTAAGCTTTTTTCGTCTTCATTGATTAGCAGCTAATAATTGTCAAGGACATCAAATTAAGTTTTTTTTATTGCTCTCCACTGCTGTCATTAATTTAGACTCCAGCATATCATGTTAATTAAGGAAAAGGATTTTCGAAAAGAACGTAAAAAAATAATTAAGACCCCACAAGGGTGTATTACACGCAGGAAAATAACGAAGTGAGCCAACAGTCAATTATTAGCTTCATTATAATCACCCATTTCGTATTGTAGATACTCAACCATCTTGGAAGCAGTGATATAAAAAAAAGAACATCGAGGTTGATCAAGGGGGTGGCGTGGGAGGGAGGTAGGGATAATTCTGTGTGTCCATGTTTGAAATTGTAAGCTGTCAGTCGTTGATGTATTGAGCTCACAGAATGGGAAGAAGTGTGAGGAATAAAGTATAGTAATAATGTGGTTGAGTTACCATGAACATAAAAAAGAAGAAATATTGAGTGATCGAGATGAGGCTCGAAGCAACCAACCGTGTTCGTCCCGCCCATCTTGTGTGCGTTCGCGCTATTTTTGCACCCAACTATCCGAGAGACAAATGTGGGCGCGGAGAGAAGAATGTGCTTATCTGTGTCCGTACCCCCTTCATTTCGAGCGTGCATGAAACTAGGGCAAGAGTGTATTGGGGTGAGATACCGGTTTATGGTGAAAAGACGATTTTGCGGGTAAAAAATTATTAGGAAGGGAATTCCTTCGCCGGAAACTTTTATTAATTTGGGAAAGCTCAGTACATAACTTTTTTTTAATGTAGTTTATTGCGGAAGTAAAAAGTTCTGGGGAATATAGTAACTTCGAAAGAGCCTGTGAAAGATGGAAGTTGTCAAATAAATTCTATGTGTTTATAACTTTTTTGGTTGGTTGCAAATGTTTTTGCCATTGTAGATAGAATAACATGGCGGTAACAACACTGTAAACTTGTTAGAAAGCGTAAGTCAAAAGAAAATTCTCATTATTTTTTGAATCGCTAGTTCTTAAAATGTGAGATGAACGATTATTATCAAATTCCATTAGTCTCTCTCTAGGAGCAATATACTTTATGAAAAATATTTAAAACATTTTTGGTATCGTTTTAATGATATTAAATGCTATTTTTAACTGCAGTCTGAATAACTTTGCAGAATCTTATGTACAATTATATTTAATGCAATGATATATAAACATTTTATAAATTTGATAATGTTATATGTAATAAGTAAAATAATTTTAATTTGCATTTTCATAATTTTCCTATTTTTATAAATTTTTCCTGATTTAACTTGCAACTATCCTTGGTAGTAATATACTTTTTATTGATAAGAAATATCCCAGTGCAAGAAAATATATTATAGTATTATTATTCAGCTATTTATTGATCTTAATCATTAGCTTATCATTGTATTTATGTCAATAATTTATATTGATTTTACTGAATAACTGTTATAAAATCAATGATTATTCATATCAATAATTAAAAACACTTATTGTAAATTATGTATATTATATATGTAAATTATATATATATATATATGTATATATATATATATATATATATATATATATATATATATATATATATATATATATATATATATATATATATATATATATATATATATATATATATATAAAGCGAGGGAATGTCCTTAAAATAAAGTACAAAAGGTTTTATATAATATTTCATATTTTTCAATTAATATTAACTAACACATTTAAAGTTTTCTATAAAATGCTATGTTATGTTACAACCTGTGTTTAATTAATACAAAACCAGTGACATTAAATAATATAAGAAAATTTACTTACAGATTTGTAGCATATTGTACTTAGTTTATATTAAAACACATTGTTTTTCCAAAATTTTTTAATTAAAAGAAATTTAGCATAAATCTTTTTGCTAGACAAATAGATTTATTTAATGATGATAGATGGCGCCATCGCAACCGAACCGGGCCTTTATTTGTAAACGGGATAAATTTATAATTTATCATCCTACTTACACTTAAAATCAATTTCTGTATTTAACCTTTAAATTTGAAAAAGTGAACACGTAAAATTCATTTAAGAGTTGAAGACTTAAGTTATTTGTGTAAGAAATTGAGTTTTTAAATCACATATATTCTGATGCAAAATTCACCAACTTTTGAAGGTCTGGACCAGGAAATTCATAATTTTACTTCAGAAAAAATATCAATATAAAAACATTTTATTTCTTAAAAAAAAAGGAAAATATTATTGTTAAAATTTGGCTAACAGATGTAAGTGAATTAATAATAAATGCAACTTAAATTAAGAAAATTAATTTTTAAAATTCAAATTTATATAAATACTGATAATAAATTTTATTAAATATAGCTACTTTATTAAAGATTAATAAAATAATATTTAAATCTGAATGTAAAACAATTAATTTATTTTTTAAGAAGTATTTATTTTTTATCTAATATGACGTTTGTGTAAAGTAAATGACTTTCAACCTAAAATTTAAACGAATTTTGATTGCTGATAATCCAGAAAATGTCTTTTTAATCTGAACATGTTTTTAAGAATAGAATCGAAATTATTCAAGATTTTTATTTTAATTGAGAAAAATAAAGAAGACTTGATGAAGACGATGAAAATTTTATTTTCAGTAAATAATTAATTTATGCATTATTGAGGAATTATTTTTCAAATTTCTTCATTATTTTTCCCAAAATTTATTCCAATATATTTTCTTGAACTTCTAACGCTTTATATGACGTAACAAGTTTGTAACTCATGCACACAAACCATTGCATATGTACACACACATACTTTCCTCCTCTCATGTATAAACATGTATACATATTTCATATATACAATTTAATATAACATGCATAACACATACTTTTTTTCTCATATATCTATAACATACATACATAGTGGTGCTGGTGAACTCAGGGCCAAGAAAAATCTCAGTCTCGTACCCGATTCTTTTATTTTTTATTTAAATACTTATGAGTTATTAAAGTATTAATAAGAGTATTTTTTAAAATTTAATTTAAATTTCCAATTTAAATTTTAAATTCATTATATATATATATCTGTGTGTATGTGTGTGTGCGTGTTTGTGTTTAATAAATTAAATTGAGGAATTGAAGAACCAGTTGAGAATACAATTTTTAAGTTTATGTGAAGATTTGATATACTTTAAAACCGCAAATTTTTCTTTTAAATAATTTTATGTATACAGGTTACCATTACAACGAACTCTTATAGAATGTTCTCTTGTTTACAATGCTTCTAAATGACGATTGTTCATAATAGTTTGGAATAATTTGACGATGAATTTAGGTCGTACAGAATAATGAACTTAATTTGAGAGGGAGAGATGATGCGCACACCTTCCTACAATTCGAACCCTCAAGCTGAAAACGTCGACACTGTGACATCGTTTCACAGGGAGCTTGAGGGGGCGGTTAAATGAAGGACCCTATTACAGTCGCAATCCGCGGGGACTCATCAGAAGTGTGCTGCCGGTGCGCATTGTTAGGTATAAATTGTCCTCCTGTTGTGATGTATGAGACGATAATTAATGATGTTGCTGAAAAATGTGCTTAAAACGAGATATGTATGAACATAATTCAAATGCTTTGGAACAAACTCATCCAAAATATTTATCGTTGATTGAAAATACTTCAATCAAATTATCATAATATTAATAAAGGCCTCAAAATGTACGGATAATATGTATTTTAAATAAATCTTTGAATTATATGCCAAATTTAAATGCTTGTAAAATTTTCTTTTGTTTGTTGTGTTTAAATAAATTGTAAATAATGTTCTCTTAATCCGAGTAAAAAACAATAAAGTTTAAAATACTTATTTGATATTTAGAATTTATATTTAAATCGTAATTTTATGAAAAAAAGAATTTCAGAAATGTGTTAGAATTTTCTCTTAAATTTTAGTAAATTAGATCTTATTTTCTAAAGAGATAAAATCATTGAAATTAAATCATCTCACAACATGCATAGAAACTTCCGTAGATTGAGAAAATATTTGCTATGTTTAAAAATTATGAATTACTTTAATAAAGTTTTTAAACTAAGCAAAGTGACAAAATAAATCTAAAGTTGACGGATGTACTCATGAGATATAACAGGTGGAAACAAAAGTTCGAGAAATCGAATCAACTCTTTTTTCTTTGCCTAAAAGATTTGATTTGTTCAGAAGTTTTATTTTTTTAATGCATAATTTATAAAATGTATTTTATATAAATAAAAGTATTTTGTGATGATTTTTCTAGAAACTTACATTTTTTAAATCTTTTATAAAACGATTTTATATATTTCTAAATTAAATCTTTACATTTTTTATTAATGTTGATATACAATGTGAATATTATTTACTTTTCAAATACTTTGTTCCCATGTTACAATAAAGTGGATGATAAAAAAATCATTCAGAAATTAAATTAGACTATTAAGATTTATGAACGTAACTACCAATGTACATATTTAAAGATATAATAAGGCTTCAAATTTATTATCCTTAAAATAAATTACCTTTTTGCTCAAGAAATATTCATATTATCACTTTTCGTGATTTTACACAATATTGTTTAACCAAAAAGAAAGAAGAAAAATAAAACTATTTCTGATAATTTACCACAAACAGAGTAGAAGTAACTTCCAATTGAAAATGTTTAATTTTAGGTTATTCAGAACTTGAAGAAATTACTGCACTTTATGTATAATTACTGCCATCTTCACTTACTCCAAATTTATTTATCCTTAAAAGTTTGTACTTCCATGAATTCAAACCTTTATCGCTGTATTATTTAAAAGTTTATTCATATTGACTGAATTGACGAGGTCAAAAACTTATATCGAACATCCATTGTTCAATTTTATATTATTTTATATTTTGGAACCGAAATAGGTTCTGGATTCGGTCATTTATTTCTTCCACGTTTTATTTCTTTCGCGTGTCTAAACAATTTTCGTTCAGAAGAGAAATAGAAAAAGCAATTCTTTTAAGTTCTTATTCGCACGATACTTTATTTAGTTGCAATTCCAAACTATTTTATTTACTTGAATCAATCTTGAAACTAAGTTTTCATGTAAATAACTCCATTTTTCTTAAGATAAGTCCTTTCTTAATCTTGTCCCATGGTCAAGTAGAAATACTAACAATGCAGGGAGTTAAATCATGATTTTAATAAGTATAAACTGTACTCATTTGTCGTTACCTTAACTGAAAACGAAGTCACGGAGGCGAGTAGCATTACCCACGTCATATCACCACTATCCTGTTTATAGGGTGGATCACATTCACACATCATCTCAGAAGAAAGGACAGAGAAACACAGAGAGAAAGTAACATCCATGCAGGAATCGGGATTCGAATCCAGGACCCACAATTCAGGAGTCAGGAACGCTAACCACTCAGCCATCGGTCGGCTTAATAAGAAATACGGATAAATATTTGAATCCAGAATAATTCAACACTTCACATTTTAATAATTCAAATCCTTATAAGTCTTGAGATATAACATTTTTTAAAGAAAATTTCTTACATTTTAAAGTATCTTTAAGAGAAAATCCTTTAATACAATACATATAATTATAATAAAATGATTTTCAGTATATTCGAAAACCTGTAGCATTATATTCTATTTTGTAAAGCAATTTTTAAAATTCAAATTTTTTGGAAAGGGTGCTATAAAAATATTAATGTGCAACAATATATTATATTTAAATTTTAGTAGTAGATATAGAAAATGGGCAATTTTCGTAATCATTTGCGTAGTTTTAATATAAAGTAATTATTATATAGTTAATGATTAATGCTTTTTCAGCTGAACCAAACTCCTTCAGCTAAAAATAATAGTAAATGCAAATTTTCTCATTAATTCCACATAGTGTTTGGCTGGTAGAAATTGTTATTCCATGCAAATCCTAATCGCAGTTTTGTGAGGGGTCACATATTTCTATTCTGGGAAATATTTGTCCAGGATTTCGCAATTATTGAAATTCCAAGTACTGTATATAATGTTCATTCCATTTCAAAGGTACGCAGATTAATAATTGTCATGCATTTGCAATGATTTTATTTCAAATTTTCTGTGAATATATTCGAATGAAAATATTATGTGATGTATATTTATGAAATAATATATGTAAATAATATATGAAGAGTAGAGTATATGATGAATAATATATTATTTTATATGTTTATGAATAATGTATGCATATAATAATATATGAATGTGATGTATATTTATGAACATTATGAAATGAAAAAATTCCCAAATCTATGCTTTCAATTAAAATGAAAGAACGTGTAAATTATATTAAGTTTTTAGTATTGTCACAAAGCAAAGAAAATGGTTTGTGAGTAAATGATGCTTAGTATAAAAATTTAAAATGTTTAAAGTATTAATTATCGTTGATATTAAGTTTTCATCATCACAATCATATCTTGAGAAGTTGCAATAGCAACTCCTTCCAAAATTTATGTATGCATTCATTTCCATATTTATAAGTACTTAGAAATTCCTTTTCCATTTATAAAAAGATAAATTTAAAATAGTATTTGTTTGCTTATCTATAATACATTTTTTGACATGTACTGCAAATTCAATTACGATATTCTCTTTAAATCGAATTCCAAATAACTACAAACAATCAGTCCAGACAGGGAATTGAATTCAAGAACTGTTGAACTTGTTACAACTTTAAAATACAATTACTCTCTTATAAATAATTGCTTGGGATATTCCTAGAAAAGTTGTGTTGATAAAATTTTTTAAACTGAATACAGAGTAGAATGAATAATTCATTTTGTATTACGAAAAATAATCAGTAACTTATTTGAAATATTGTTTTTCTAGTTTTGCCGATTATTACTTAAATTTTTCAATGATATGATTAAATATTTGGAATTAGAAATCAAATAATTATTTTGCATCAGTGATTGTCGAATGAAAAAGGTAATGAAATAAATTACTAAATTATATTATTTCTTACGATGAGAAATGTATTACTTTTACAATTAAAAAACTTTTTAAAATTATTGAAAAAATATGATTTTTCTTATTCATATTGATGATTTTTGCTTCAAATGCAACATGAATCATTTCGGGAGTGTGACATCCACTTTTGGTGTTGATGTTCATAAAGGTTCAAAAGAAACTGTAAAATTATAAATACCTCTTGAATTAGCTATTGTGTTTGAAAAAGACTTCAATGGGAGAAGTCAAGCAATCAATCAAAATTTATATTTATGGATTATTTGATACTTAGTTTTCTTATTCAGAGTTTCCAATAGATTATATCATTATTTTTCATTCACTGAAGGGAACGCAAACTGAGTTCAACACACACCTGGCAGTACGATAACTTAATCAAAAATGTCTTTTTTTATGTTTCATTAGATATTTGATCCTTTTTGTCATTTAAACTTTTTTCAAACTCCTGTACTTTCCTTGCTAATAACATAATTCCTTAAACTGATACACCCACTTGGCTATCATCAATTTCTGATATAAATTAAACAGTCTATAGATTGCAATTTCAAACTGAAAATTAAAATTAAATCAAGCTACTTCGGTGTTGTTTGGCAAGCAACATGGCTCAGTAAGTTGTCATGAAAATATTATTTTTTAATTATTCATTCGAAGCCCAACGTTTTTCTTGCTATAAGAAAATTTCCTATCTTTCTACCTAAGTGTAAAACCATATTGTAGCAAGCGGAAACATTTCTTTGCATTATCTTTAACATTAACTTTAAATAAGCATTTTCTTTAAAATATTTTTTTACAACATTTACATTAAGTGCCTTTTCCTGTTATTACTCCGACTATTAGAAATGAGTTTGACCATTTTTCGATTAATTGTCTTGTGGTATAAATTTTATTAAATTGTGTACATGAAAAATATTTCTAGTTTCACTTAAATTCAATTTTTATTGCCGAAAGAGAGAAATAGAATGGTAGGATAGTTTTTAGGGCATCGGCCATCCGTCCGGAAGGGACATATTCGATTCCCAATGCCGCCTAAGAACTACCGAGTACATGCGATATACGTTATATATCTGTGGAATCGATAGTCCTGTGGTAGGTTGTTGAGCAGTTAACATGAGTGTAATAGTCTGGAGAAAATTTCCTCCCCATACCAATCAACGTCAAAATTGAAGGAGTGGATCCTCTGAAGGTGCCATCTATCGGAACAGTTTAGAGTAAAGTCCTACATTAACCTTTGTGGTGCTCAGGTTAAATGGTGCTCAGGCACTCTACTGACTTAAATTCGCATAGCCAATGACATAGCGAGTTTAGCTTGTCCAAGCGTCATAAATAACAGCAATAAATGTGCATGTTATATATAAAAGTGCATATGTTTGTTTGTATAAATTTATTTATGACTTTTTCATAAAAATTTACTAAACTATGATTTGATTTTCGTGATTAAATTATTAAGCTGTGAATAATTTTATTTCTTTTTCTACAGTTTTTTCAAAAAAGATCATGAAGAATAATTGTTATCTGTCAATTAAATGCGTATTCTTTCCTCCTTTCAGAATTTTTCTGCAAAGTATTTTGCAGTCTCTTGTATTTTAAAATAATTAATTTTTAAACTTGTTGTATAATCCTAAGAATCCTTATTATTTTGCATTTGAAATGAAACAACCTATTCAAACCATTTTATGAAAAGATGATGTATATTTTTATTTATCTCTCTTTAAATTATATTTGAATATAAGAAATTATCAATCAGGATTTCCATTCAACAATTCATGAAAACAGTTAGGATCTACAACATTAATTATTTCTTTGGTTGAGAACTCGTTTTCAGTCGTAGATTCTACATGAATTTGGATATTATGTAAAAAGTATTCTCACTACATCAAATTTCTATTTTATTTCTGCAATGTTTTTTAATTTAAAAGGAACTGAAATTAATATTTTGAGTTAGTTAAGTTTTTTAAAACATCGACAAGTCTTAGTTTTTTAAAAAGGAAAATATTATGTATAATTTTCTTTCATTCTAATTAATTTTTATTTTGAAAAAAAAATTAGAACTTTTTTATTATTAATTGCAATGAAAAAATAAACTTTAATTCAGAAATTTTTCATAATTTGCTTTTTTTTGAACTGAAACACATTTTTAAGAAAATTGGTAAAGTTGATTAAGCAATTATAAAAGTGCAAAAAATTATACGCTATTTATAGTGGAACTATAAAATAAAAAACTTAATTTGAAATCTAATTTTTTCAGAAACTGACTTGTATGTATTTCAGCTCGTTGGTAAGTTACAATCTTTAAATATATGAACAACTACTTTTTTACATACGAATAATCTTACGATAATTATAAAGTATAAACATAATTTAATAGAAAAGTCCCTATTTCGACAAAAAATTATGATGTGTAATCAATCAATATTTTATAAAGCTAGGAACTAAAGTGGAGAATTCTTTTACTTTATATAAGCCAAACACCATGCACCGTTGATTTTTACTTGCTTAATCAATAAAACCCTGGAATAAATTAAAATTTAAAGGTCATAGCTATTCAAAGAAACCTTATTTTTATTACCTTAATCCATAAACAACGAATCAAAAATTTTTTTGTTGGAACGAAAGAGAGCAAACAAAGTTTGTTGTTGAAGAGAAAATTACCTAAACTGGAGAATGAAGAAAAATTATAATTCCTGTTCCTTAATTAGTAGATCGATAAGCAAAACTATGTTCTATTTTTCTTTGCAACCTATATACCCTCCGGATTATATATTGTTAAGTTTTAATAAGAAAATTCCTGAAAACAAGGTTGACGGTATATTTATTAGTATTCAAATTTTTCTTAATTAATTGCGGTCACAAACATATCAAAGTTTGAAAGAAAATTATCCATCTGAAAAAGTAAAGCTTTTATTCTAATACTTTGGATTAAATTTGTAAAGAAAATATTTTTACTTTGAAATAATTTGCTTTACATAAAATATCATTAAATAAAAGTGAAAAATTATTTATTTCTAATTAAATGAGGGAAGTAAATGTAATTTTAAGCGACATTTTTTTGAGTTAAGTAAGAATTTCAGTTCTCTCGTATTACATGGAAAATATATTTATGAATAAATTAGAGCCTTTATTTTTCATGCATGTGTAATATTAAATAAATGAATAATTCATTAAAAAGACGTTAACATCAGACACAAATCTATGCATTTCAATAAAAACTCAAATTCAGATTTATTTTTCCAAATCCATGTAAAAAATTATGGAAACGAAGATTGAATTTTTATCGTAAAATAACTAAAATTTAAAAAATTATGATATAATTTAGTTTTAAAGCTATTAACTGCTTGCACATATAGATATCCATATTGTATATGCATGCATTATATTGATAATGTATCTCTTAACAGGAGTTGTAAGTATATATATGCTAACACATCACTAACATATGTAAGTACATAATTAAAAACTTCGAATAAAATAATAGCTCGGATAAATACAAAAGTTATCTTATAACTGAGTTAAACTAACAACAGGAGGATGGAATTTCTGCTATAAAAGTAATATGTAGTGCTAATTAAAATTTAAATGCAGCTCTGGAGCCATATTGGGCAAATCAGCCAATCTATATATCTACTAAGCCGACCGATTGGCTAAGTGGTTAGCATAATAAAATTTATTAATTTTCTATTTAATACCAGTTGATTCATATAAAGACATTTTTAGCGGCATTTTGTTACATTTTCAATTCATGGTAGGTACAGAAAGTAATGAAATTTATTCAATGTTGAATTTAAAAAAAAACATAGAATAATAAATCTAATATTATTCAGAATTATATTGATTACTTAATGAGTTAACTCTATAATTTTTCAATCTTCACAAATAAGTGTAAAACATAGATTTATTTTAATTAATTGTCCTAAAATAGTCAGTTTACCTCCGTTTTCTACTTATTTTCTCTACTCTAGCTTCACCAGGAAACTACTTATTTTTATTCTTCTTCTTATGAAATAAAATGGTATTTGTTATAATTTTGAAATTGAAGTTGTTAAATAATTAAAAGGCATTACTTCTTAATTTCTTCCTTTTTCTTCACTTAGTTAAACTATAAATATCGTTTTTAATTTATTTCCAAGGTATAAGAGTGAAGCATATAAATTTTACAATTTATTTAAGGAAAATTGTGGTACATGCATACAAATATATATATATATATATATATATATATATATATATATATATATATATATATATATATATATATATATATATATATATATATATATATATATATATATATATATACATACATACATATGAATCCTGCTCTTTCTATTTTAGAAAGGAATACGTTTTTTTCGTTTCTCATCATAGCTCAAAATGTTAGCAAGATGGTTAGAGGAGAAATTCTTCTGTTTTGATTTCAATGCAAAGTGGTGAAAAGAAAGTGATGTTCGTGGAGTTTCCAAACTCAAAGTGAATGCTCGAGTGCTTTTTCTTCCATTTGCCACTATAAAACACTGTGGACCTATTTCAGTAGAAGGAAATAAATACAAAACTACTGAGCTTTCTTGGCTACATTTACATAGTAAAAGTAAAGTAAATATAAATATTTAAATTTGTGGTGGCACTATTTATCGTTGCACTAGAGATAAATATTAAGACTTTTAATTATTTAACAAGTATTATTGATTATGTAATATACAAATTTCATTTGCATTATATTTTCGAAATAAAATTGGCATAACAATTTCATTATGTGATGGATATCTGAATATTGAACACTTGTGACATAAAGAAAATATTGAGTGATAGTTGAAATAGTATACAATCGCAAACATTATATATAATAAATTATTATTGTGGATTTTCAAAACTCAAACAGTAATTGTAAGCCAGGTAATATATTCAATTAATGCGTTACAGGTTTTTAAACTTAACTATCTTAGATATATGATACCAAGATAATTAAATGAAATATTAATTTTAATAAAGTCTGAGTAATGTATATTTTCTTTTTTCTTCATTATTCTTAGATAAAGTTAAGTTCTCAGTAAAAAGATTCGGAAGTTAAAATTTTTTTGAAATAAATAATTTAAACTTAATCCGAATATGCCGATTAAATAAACATATCAAATAAATCAGATGTTTCTATACAGAATATTTTTATGTATTAAAACTATTATTCATGGCATGAATGTAATGTGATAAACTAAATCTTTCGTAGGACAAGCATTTATCATTAAAATAGACATAAAACAACAAGCATTAAAATAGACATCTTCAGCAAGTTCATGTTGAGAAGATTTAATTCAGTTATCTTCTTGCAAGAAAGAGATTTCGTTAACTACTTGATCTTACGTAGCTTTGTTTGTAATGTAAAGTTGATGAACAAATTGCAATGATGCAGTTTGCATGCGCTATGGAAAAAGAATATTGATTTTACTTTTTGCAAGAGTCTCTTGACACCAGAACAAATAGCTATGGGTAAGTGGTTTGTCACAACCATTTTGCAACAAATGGAGAATAAATCACAAGTGTTATAGTGAACACAAATTATTTGATATGAATTACAATAACTTGGGATATACTCAATTAGTCCGTATCTATAATTATATGCCACTATATTTTCGTATTTATGTATAGAGCTCTTTCATTTGATTTTTGACAATCACAAAAATAATTTGAAGCAAGCTACTGGACATCAATTTAAATATAATGCTTGTTTAAACTTATATCTTTCCTAATACAGCACCAAAGGCTTGCAATCCAAAAAACAATACTCTATCACCTTTAACAGAAATATCACAAGAATGCTTCTTAAGGGTAGAAATTCTTTTTCGATAAAGATCATGGCCCCAGTTTTGCATAAATTGCTTAATTGTTCATTATTAACATTATTTTTCTATTAGCCGGTAGCCCTTAGGACATACCTATTCAGCATTCTAATGAGCGAAGGTGATGGAATCTTGTACGGTAAGAAACCTAGTGCCAGTAGTTAAGTGGGTGTGCCATCTTCGCCCCGAAAATGAGGGAATAAAGAAAGAGAAACACGCCGTCCGATGACTGAGTGGTTAGCGCTCTTGAATCCTTAGCTGGGGGTCCTGGTCCTTAGGGGAATCCCAGTTCGGGCATGGATATTACTTTCTTTCTCTGTGTTTCTCTGTCCTTTCTTGCCGAGCTGGCAGCCGAATGGTTAGCGCTTTTGCCTTCGGTTCAACAGTTCGTGGGTTCGAATCCCACCTTGGGCATGGATGTTTGTAGTGGTTCGGAATCCACTTTAAACCATAGGTCCCGGTCTAATTAGCTTTCATGTGCAAAAAATGACCGTTGAGCGACAAACAAACTAAAACTAAACTTAACTCTGTCCTTTCTTCTGTAATGCAGTATGAAAGTGGCCCGCCCTATTAACGGATTTGTGGTGGTATGGTGCGGGAAACGCTACTCGCCTCCGTGACTTGGTTTACAGGTGCCCGCTGGGTAACGAGAAATGAGTAGCAGTTTCTGGCCTTGTTGTGCCATAGGGTTCAGTCACCCTTGTGTGCCCGCCATTGGATAAAAAAATATATCTACTAAGAAAATAGTAAATTAAACAAACAAATTATAAAGAAATAACCAAACAGATATTCCAGTTAGGATTAATCTAGATACATTACTGATCATAAAAGATCTTAATTTGACATAATATCTCTTAAAAACTAGTTCTGATTGGACTGAACATTATCTTGATTGAAAAAGCCACATAAAATTACAAGCAATAGAGATACGGGGAATATAATATATTATTATTATTTATGATCCGTATTTTTTTCTCGTATTATCTTTCAGAGTGATCAAAAGTCAAAGAAATGAAACTTCAGACCAACTGCTTGATAGATAAATGAGTTAATAGAATTACATGAAAATAAAGATCAAAAACTTAATCTCGACCATTGTCAAAAATTGAGCTAAATTATAATGTGGCGGAACCGTTTGAGGGAATAAACATGAACCCAGATTTAGTTTAAATTTTGATAATATGGTCTTGATCATACTTAAATATTCAATGATCGTCAAATAAGAGACGAACTATCAAAGAAAGACAAATTATCTTGTTAAAAAATATTTCCTCGAGAACCATGTTATGAGAGCCAGAATAGTTAGCCAATCAATTTTTCTGATTTGTAGCATTTAGCTGACATTTTCTTGTTTGTTTTAATTTGAATGAGAAGCAAAAGAATTGATTTTCGTACTAATGTTTCCTGAAATAAAGCAGTAGTTAACGCCACACATAAAAGATGAAATTGTATCTGTATTCTTCTCTATTGATAAGTGTTCCATTGAATTGAGATGTGTTGTATTAAACTTTTTTGATATGGCCTTTATTATCATTTTTGATTTAGATAACGTAAAATAAATGCTTCAGTGGTACTTTTCGTACTACGCCATGCATTGTCACATTTTTTAATTTAATGTTATGGAATGCTATTTTTTAACTTTGCATTACTTTTATTAATAATTCGATGAACATTGTAATTCAGCAAAATGACTAGAAATGATCACAGGTAATTTTTTTTATCGATTCTCACTGAACAGGTTTGAAAGGTTAAATTGTGGCAAATGCAATCCTCGTCCGTATTTGTATAGAACATCATAAGAATCTTTGGAATTTTCATAACTAAAACTATACTTTGATTATAGATTTATTAAATTTTTTCTGGACATTAATTTATATATTTTTGTGTGATCTTAGAAAATCTTTCTTCCATTTTCAGTTAAAAACTACGAAAGATTTGTAGGTATTGAATGATATGAATTCTTTTTAAATACATACAATGATGTGAATAACGTAAGCAACAGATGTGTTTTTTCTATAGCTTCACTTGAAATCAGCCGAGAAACATGAAAAATCCAGAAATGAGTAAAAGTGTTTTGTACTTAAAAGATGACAAAAACATTGTTGTCCAAAAGTGAATACAATGCGTATAATACGAAATGGCATAAAAATCATTATTGAACTCATAATGTCGTTAAACATGATTGTTTGTTTAAGAACAACAAGAGGATGTTTCTTGTTATGAGATATACCTTCCTTTTACTAGAATGATTGCTTCTCACAGTCTCTCGATATTCAGCAACAGAATGTCCACCATTTATTGAGTAAAAGCGTTCAATTAGAAAAATCAGTATCTCTTTCAGATGTTGAGTGTTCCTCGATGGATGTAATCGTTCCTTATGGCAATCTAAAACATATCACACATCTTCTATGGAATTCAAATCAAGGAAGTACATTGGTCAATCTATTTGAACAATATCTTTCTCTTCTAGTAGCTACTGAAGAGCAGGTACCCGCTGAGGCTGTGAATTGTCATCTATCAAAACGAATCCTGCTCTAAACTTACATGGGGTAGGATCATTTTATTAGAATAGATATATTTGTTTACAGAACTTCTTCAAAAAGTGTGAAGTTGAGTACTCTCGTTTAGCATAATACCTCTTCAGATGACAACACCAGCACAACCTTAATGGTCTTTTTGTGATTCTTCTGGGATGGAGCCATGTGCCGATGTCTTACCACATCGACTCGGATTGAGAATCACTTGTGGTACTGAAATGACTCTCATACATAGAAAGGAAATAGCTCTGTTGGTGAAGATTACCAGTTTTTGTGTTATTGGTGGTTACATGTTATGGTTGCCACTGTTATTGGTGATCCGATGGTTAACATTCAAAGTCATGAAGCATTCAGGATAATGGATACCTTGAATAATTAGGCATCTTGATGAAGACTTCTGGACAGGGAAACTTCGACACTTGTCACCCTATGGCTGTATACAGTCACTGAGCAAGGCCGCTTGCTGACTGACTTCGGATTCTTTTCACTTGGTAGAAGACATATCGAAATTCCACTGTAGTTGTTTTCGTGGGTTGCCACCACTACTTTTCTACAGGCCCTGGTGGCATGGTTGTTTTCATTGTCTTCAAATACTGACTCAACAGAAGATCCATTGTGTTTGCTAATGGCAAATGCAAGAATAAGTAGGTCGTAGTCTACATGTTCTACAAACGAAATAAAATTGACAAAGTTTAGAACACATATTTAATTTTTGAATTTTTCAGCTTGTAATTTCTTTTTGATCTGACATTTCATCTTGTTTGAATTTGTTATATCGAAAATATGATGCACTAATAACCATAAGCGCATCATATTTTAATGATTAAGTGGGTTATTTTAATGATTTCAAATTATTCCTGATATTGCACTTTCAAAATGTAGAGTAAAATAACCTTATGGAATTTAATTTAGCTAAGCGTGTTTTGATTGTAGATCTAGGGTCAATTTCTGCTCACGAGAACTGATTTGAAAATGACTTACGTCTATCATGGGATTTGAATGTTTGTAGTTCTTTTGTGAATCTACTTTAAGTTGTAGAAACTACTTGTAGGTATATAATTTAAATTGTAGGTAATTGTGTTGAACAAAAAATGACAGATGAACAACAAACAAATAAAAAATAAAGAAGGAAATACAGATTAATGATGTTTCCAAACAATTACAAAATTTCCAACCCTATAATGATTTAAATTTAAAGCGAGAGGCCTAATCTTCCAGCAAACAATTTCGAATTATTAACGAGGGTAACAAATAAAATTTTTTTCTTTCATAAGTTTCTTTTGCTGTAAAGGGAAATAAATATTCATGATAAACACTTTTTGAAACAGAAACTTAATTATTTATTAAACTAATTTCATTAACCCCAATACAAGTTTAAAATATTGCAAAATAATTTAAATCATTGAAATATTACAAAAATTATTTCTAAGTACATCAGAACTAACTAAACAGAACAAACAAACATAAACATCAGAAAAAGAAGTATTTAAAATGAAATGTAAAGGATTTTACTCATGATGAATAAATATGCTGTTATTATTAAAAAATAAATTAACCAGTCTCTCTATAGAATTTATGGGAATGTTAAAATTTTTACGAGAAATTGCTTCAAGAAAATTAATGTAACTTTTGTATAAATAAAAGAATTCCTATTATTTTTCTCATATTATCTTTATGGAGTGGCAGTATTATTTAGCGAAGCACAATCTTCCAACTACATTTAAGGCTAAACTTCTATATATTCCAAGGCACTTAAATCGCAATAAACTTAATCCAATCAAGATGGCTGAATGTTTTGTTTCCGGTAGCCTGAAGCAAACGGCCTATTTGGAAGACAATTGCCTCGATAATTGTACATTCACTGTATTCGACAGCAGAAATAAATTAGGTGCATTAATTTAATTTTGAATAAGTGAATTTATTAGAAATACCTTTTCCTCAGAAAAAGACGATAAACTTTATTGAAAAAAATATTTGGAAAATAAAAGCAAGCAAGGAATTACAAAATAAGTTGTTTGAAAAATTTGAGTCAAAGTGGTTGAAAATGAAATTTTTAAAATTGGTTTGCTTTTATGTTAACTAATATTAACTCTACATTTGATTTTAAAACCAAATTAATGGACGTAAAATAATAAATGATTTTTGTAGTTATTAAAAGCATTAAATCAATTATGTTATTGTTATAAACGCGCGTTATTTGTTGTAGCTAATCTATTACTATAGAAAGGCTAATTTATAATGTTAGATAAATAGAGAATATAAAAAAGTATTTCATTTTACAAATTATAATCTAATTTCTAATTAATTTATTATTTTAAAACTATGATATATTTGTTGTCTGAAATAATTACCAATGAAAATTTCTTAAAAAAAAAAAAAAAAAAAAAAAAATCATTTGATTTGAATCTACTATATCTCTCCCGTTTAGAAGGAAACGTCTTCTCAGGTTTTTCTAATTTTCTTCCTATGAGAGTAATCATAATTTTAAACTATGGTGATAAAATCACTGGCCATTTAATAATCGAATACAGGTTTTATTCTCTTTGAAGAAAGATTTTAATATAATAACATATTTAGTTAATGCATCTATCATCATTGACTCCGAAAGACCTCCTAATTGGATTTTTTATCACAATATGTTTTTGCCGGTTAAAATCTGAGATAAAGTTTTGGTAGGTATTTTATGTCTAATTGTAAAATTCCATTAACTTTGCTCCTCCATTGACATGATAATTATTTTGTAGTAATGATGGAATAAGTGAAGAATCGATAGAAACGATTTGTACTATTTTATCTAATTTATTTTTTATCTTAATTTATTTCATATTTTAATACATTTCCTCTTTAAGTTATTTGTTTCCACAGTTATGAGTCATCAAGTATTTAACTTTTTCAAAATAATTTATTAAAATGTCAGTAGAGCTTGAATTTTTTTATATATTTATTATAAAATCTTTTATATGTTGTTACACCTAAGGATGTCCTTAACCCGACCTTGATGTTTTCAGCAGGAAATGCGAGTTGCTTCATGATATTCTACAACAGAGTGTATATGACACATGTTTTCTAAACTCTTACAAGCTTGAAAACTATTGTCACCGAAATTTCAGCTTATTGATTAACATAGCCATATCCCAATCAAACACCACTGCTAGTTACACTTAATGTTACATTCCTCTAATTTAAAATTCACAAGATATTAATTTTTCTCATTGTATGGTAGAAAAGGTTTGAGAAAAAGCCATTATTTTATCGCAGCTCAATACTACGAATAGATGATTACGTTTAGTAGTTTTGGCCAGTAGAAATAAACCTATGAAATTGCTTAACTTTAATCTAATCTCTTAATTTAATTAAGATTAACTTATCTAATCTTGAAATTAATTAAAATTAAAGAAAATTTAATATTAAACATAAACTGAGAAATAATAATTCATTTAGATTCAATGTATCTGAGTTTTCAATGAAAAGTTTGAAGCTAACTCAAGTATTTTTTCAAATTATTTTTAATATATCTGGGAAAAGATAATAATTTTAAGATAAAAATTTGATTTTTCAAAGCCAACAGCTATTTATAATTAATTTTATAACTTAGGTTGTGTCTTAGAAATGAGTATAAAAAATTTATTAATATATAAAATTGCCTGAAGTTGCCGAATATATTTTAAAAGCATTCACAAGCAAAATATTATTTCTGTTATTTTCTCTTATTATGTTTCTATTCATACAAAAAAGCAATAAAGTGGAAACAATAAAATCGCCAAATGGTAATATAAATCTGGAAAAAATTTTTAACTCTATATTGGAACTTACAGATATTATTCCAGTTCGCCCGCAAATCAAGCCAACAATTGGCTACCACACATAGATTTCAACTAAAAAAACCTAGTATATTTTGTTAGTAACAAATCTTATATTGGAAGACACACATACTTTGATCATTTTATAAAAACATTGAATATTCAGATAAGTAAAAAACAAACGTTTTTAATTAAATTTGGCAATATTATTTGACAACTTCATGACTTCATGTTCGATGACCTGTTGGGTCACTGAAATAGAAAAATACACCTTCTACTATTACATTTTAAAATCTTTTCTTTTTGGAAAAAGTTTAACTTGGTGCCAAAATGCTAGGAATTTAAAATTTATGTTCTGTACTTTTATCATCTTTATGTATATACATACTTACATACATACATATCTATCTATCTATCTATCTATGTACACACACACACACACACACACACACACACACACACACACACACACACACACACACACACACACACACACACACACACACACACACACACACACACACACACATACACACACACACACACACACACACACACACACACACACACACACATATATATATATACATACAAACATATATAGTTATTGAATTCATCAAAGAATCGTTATTCTATTTGTCTCTAGGAACACCCTTTTATTTGAAAGACGAATGTATTCCGGATGTTCTAGCTCAATCGAGGAAGTTTACCAAGAAAAAAAAATCGGCAAGTTAAAAAAAGTATTTCTTTAGATTGGTAAGAGTATTTTTTCCGAAAACGCTGTATTTATATCTGAAAGAAAAAGTATTTTTCAAAGTTTCTACAGTTTTGCCACCAGAAGATAATCTCACCTGCGTCAATGTCTAAAAGTTGTCCCAAGGAAGTCCCTAGTATCTCCGCATTAGGTAGACAACCACGGAATAGCGCTCCAGAGGGCAGTTTAGAGGAAGAATTTTGAAGACAAGTCTTCAAAGTGTGACGCAGCATTGGTCAGTTTCTTTGCTAACGACACAGATGGGAAATACTTTCGATGACTACTGAGTGTCCCCTTCGACCACGTAGTTGCCTGAAAGGAGATAAGGTGTGGTGGAACGCCATGGTGATGTAATTAGCCGAGGAAATGAACAGCTAAAATTCATATCTATTCCTTTGAGCAATTGGATATTGGTCGATAGTCACGCATAATTTAGAAATTTAATTAGTTCCATATCTACTCTGAGCATATTCGAAGATAAAACTTTCAATTAGGATGAACCACAGTTCATTTCCTTCTAATTACGCTCATAGAAAGGAAATATAGGCATTGAAAGTCAAGGTGTAATTCATAAACTGAAAATTAATTAATTTTGTTACAATATTTCGGAAATGATTACTTTTCTGAGTGAATTGCGTAATACAAATATTTGTTTCAATAGTTGTTAATTTCAAGCGAAAGAATAAAATTCTGAGTGCCACAACTATAATGTAGAAGGAAAACAAATATTGAATCTAAATCATGAAAGTTTATTTAGTAAAAAAAGTAGCAATTTTAAAACTGCTAATTCTTTTATTTCTGTAATATTTTTTATTTAAGTATTTCCATTTTTTTAAAATAAAAATATTGTTTTGAATAGTTTTCTAAGCAAAATAAAATAAGAGAAAAATAATTCTGTGAGGTATAAATGTTTAAAAAGAAAACATCAAAAATAGCTGCCAATAAATAGTTAATTAAATAGACAAACAATGTATTTTTATACAGTTATGGATTAACTTTGTATGCAATTGAAATTTTAATTGATTAATAGTTTTATTTTATAATTGAATTTTGAATGGGTTTATGGCAATTATTATATTTTTTAGAAAAGAAAATAAAAACCAGGACACATTTATTGTATCCAAAATTTATATTGTACTTTTTTTAATTGAAGTTGTTTGATATGAATAATGCAATATTATAATTTTACATTTTGATATTTTTTGTTCAAATATCAAAGAAATCCCAATGCCTTTTTCAGAATAAAATCATAAATAAGCAAACATCATTTAAAGTTTATATAGTTAATCTCTTCCTTGTCAAATATTTTAAAAAATATCAAACGATCATCATTAAAAACAAGTAAAAAAATGTACAAGATTTTAACTTAAGGAAATCACTAAATTTTCAGTGCAAAATAAATTCAAATTCCATGCATTTTAAACTTATAACTTAAAAATAAAAATCAATTGGTTACTTGCTATTTTTGCCAGAATGATATTTGATTTGAGGTATCGAATAATAAGACAACCATTTATTAGATGAATAAAATGCATATAATTTGATGAAGAATAAAATATTTTTTTATTTTCTTTTCACTTAGAGATAACTTTAGAAATTGTGGGTATTTTTGAATTTTATAAGATTAGTGATTATAAAGTGCCAAATATAAAATTTGGGCGTATATTAATTAGTGAGTACATTAGAATTTATCTTTTTAAACTAAAGTTATAAAAGATATTATGATTAAAGTATCAATTAATAATTATTATAATCTTAAGTAATTAATATTAATTACTTTACGTTAGATTGAGTACAATAGAAATTATCTTATTTAACTAAAATTATAAAAAAATATTATGATTTAAATAGTAATTAATAATTATTATAATCTTAAACAATTAATACTAATTACTTTACAATAGAGTAAGTACAATAGAAATTATCTTATTTAACTAAAGTTATAAAGATATTATGATTGAAGAATCAATTAATAATTATTATATTCTTAAGTAATTAGTGTTAACTATTTTGTAATTAATTTTCAAGTCCGAGAAAGATTGAGTGTGGACGGAGAGAAATTATTTTGTAGTAATGATGGAATAAGTGAAGAATATATAGAAACTATTTGTACTATTTTAGCTAAATTATTTTTTTATTTTAATTTGTTTCATATTTTAATACATTTCCTCATTTAGTTATTAGTTTCCACAGTTATGAGTCATCAAGTATTTAACTTTTTCAAAATAATTTATTAAAATGTCAGTAGAGCTTGCATTTTTTTATATATTTATTGTAAAAATATATAAATATATTATATGTTGTTACCTAAGGATGTCCTTACCCCGACCTTGATGTTTTCAGCAGGAAATGCGAGTTGCTTCATGATATTCTACAACAGAGTGTATATGACACATGTTTTCTAAACTCTTACAAGCTTGAAAACTATTGTCACCGAAATTTCAGCTTATTGATTAACATAGCCATATCCCAATCAAACACCACTGCTAGTTATACTTATTGTTACATTCCTCTAATTTAAAGTTCGCTAGATATTAATTTTTTCTCATTGTATGGTAGAAAAGGTTTGAGAAAAAGCCATTATTTTATCGCAGCTCAATACTACGAATAGATGATTACGTTTAGTAGTTTTGGCCAGTAGAAATAAACCTATGAAATTGCTTAACTTTAATCTAATCTCTTAATTTAATTAAGATTAATTTATCTAATCTAATCTTGAAATTAATTAAAATTAAAGAAAATTTAATATTAAACATAAACTGAGAAATAATAATTCATTTAGATTCAATGTATCTGAGTTTTCAATGAAAAGTTTGAAGCTAACTCAAGTATTTTTTTCAAATTATTTTTAATATATCTGGGAAAAGATAATAATTTTAAGATAAAAATTTAATTTTTCAAAGCCAACAGCTATTTATAATTAATTTTATGACTTAGGTTGTGTCTTAGAAATGAGTATAAGAAATTTATTATTATATAAAATTGCCTGAAGTTGCCGAATATATTTTAAAAGAATTCACAAAAAATATTATTTATGTTATTTTCTTTTATTATGTTTCAGTTCATACAAAAAATGATATTTCCATTTCATCGGCGGAAGCAATAAAGTAGCCAAATGGTAATATAAAACTGAAAAAAATGTAATCCTTAATTGGAACTTACAGATATTATTCCAATTCGTCCCGCAAATCAAGCCAACAATTGGCAACCACACATAGATTTCAGCTAAAAAAAACTCAGTGTATTTTGTTAGTACAAATCTTATTTTGGAAGACACACATACTCTGATCATTTAAAAAACATTTGAACATTCAGATAATGTAAAAAACAAACGTTTTTAATTAAATTTGGCAATATTATTTGACAACTTCATGACTTTATGTTCGATGGCCTGTTTGGTCATTGAAATAGAAAAAAACACCTTCTACCACTACATTTTTAAATCTTTTTCTTTTGGAAAAAGTTTAACTTGGTACTAAAATGCTTGAAGTACTATAAAATATGCTTTAATTAATGATCACTCTAATTATTTTTGTCCTCATTCGTTGTGTTTTTGACAAAAGTGTCAGTTAGGCGAGATTTGCTGAAGTTAAATGGAAGAGTACCGAAAATATCTTAATAGCTGATATTAAATTACGTTCATTTAAAATTAAGCTTATTTATAAGTAAGGGCAAATTGTGCTTGAGTAATGAATTATTTTTGTATCATTTGTGAACATTTAGTAAAATTTTTTTTGGTATATATTATTAGCTATCATTAAAAATTTTACTGGTAAAAGTACGGGTGATCGATGGCTCATACATATTTTACTATCTGCTCTACATTATTAGTTCTCATAAAAAATAAATAAAAATTTAATTGTGAAATCTTTATAACTACTTTTAAGATTCATGTAGTTCAATAAATGTTTTAGAAACTGGAAATAATATTTTTGTTATCAGCAGCTTAATTGAAAGTTAATATATTATGCCGAAATTATTTTTAACACACATTAGTAATGTATGTCATACTCATTTCATATTAATATTTTACTTAATCATTAAGTTTTAAATAAATATAAACAAACATTAATTTCTGATGCATTTACTCGGAGTAAGAGAAAAATAAATTAAATTTTATTTTAACTAATGCATATTGCTTAACAGTTGTCAAATTAATTATAGAGTTACGAAATTATTCCTCAGAAAATCAAATCCCATTTGGCCTCATAAAATATTTGAATTCAGGTAATGCTTCGATATTTTCCATATTTGAGACTGAATGCTGAAAAAGTGTATAAAGTTATTACTCGATCATGTTTAACTGGTATGATTATAAATACTTTACTCTTTTACAAAGAATTTACACTAGCTAAATTAGGTAACAAAAATTTCATGACAAGATTAATGTTTAAAAATATGATAAAGTTTCGTAAATTTTTAAATAAATAGGGAAATTTTGTTAACTAAGATTTTAATTAGAATGTTTTTCTGGATATTATTTCCACATTTAAAGTATTTCAAGGAATGTATATTTCAGAAAGTAATTACATTTACTATGCCTTAAGCAGGCATAATTAAAGAAAAAAGAGAAGATAATTACAAATCAGGCAAATGATTAAAACATTTTATTTCTTTTAAATCACGTATGTTAAATTTAAAAAGACAAATTATCTGTTTTAATCACTCATTCATTTTCCTGAAGAATTTTTCTCGAAATGATTTAAATTTTGAAAAAATATCTTAATGAAGGTAAAGTTAAGCTGTTTGTAAGCTATAAAAATAAATTTCTTTTTTACATATTTATATATTGGAGCATTAATTTCTGTCCTTCGTGTTTTTCATTTGGAACAAGTTCTAAATATAAAATGTTAATTAACTCATAATTTATTTTTTATCTTTTTGATTTCAAATTATTTTAATTTTGTTAATTACTGAAATGCTTAAATGACGTATAATAAAACAAAAAGTTTTTAAAATTTGAAGAATTTTTTCATTTGGAAGAAATGTGTTTGTTGACAACTATTAACTTGTAATTGATATATGAATAAACTATCTTCTGTTAATAAATGAATCTTAATTAAGTTGAAATAATGAATTTTTAAGAATATGGAGACATTCTTCTTTTCATTCATTTAAAGGAAATGCATTCATTGACAACTACTAATTTGCATTTAATATGTGTAAAAATAAGCTGCAAAAAATTTATGAATCCTAATTAAGTTGAAATAGAAATGATTACCATAATACGTATCAAACTTAAAATTTTCCTAGCATAAATTATCTCTGTTTTGAGATAAAAATTAAAAAAATCTAAACTTTTAAATGTTTGTTATAATCAAGATTACAGCCTAATTAAAATTTGATAAAAAGAAAATAACTATAACATGTTCCGAATATAAGACAGAATAAAAGTAACGCTGTTAGATGAAAAATGTTTTTTAAGGAAAATCAAATTTTAACGGATCTATTGAGTTTCATAAAGTTTGTTACTTATTATTTCTAATCATATACAAATAAAAATTGATTATTGGTGAATGTTTTGATGTTTAAATGCTATTTTTCATATTTTCGAAATAAAAATATGAATTCTCAGGGATGCAACATGAAAATTACTGCATGTAAATTATAAAAATTAAAATTGTTAAAAAGTTAATTGTAAAAGTTACGATATTTTATAAAAACTTGTGGATAAAATGTCTAATTATGACGGAATTGTATAGTTTAATTAAAAGAATATTTCTGACAAATTATGATACATGAATGATTTTTGTCTTTGTCCCAGGAAATAACATTTTCCATGCATTGGGAAGAGAAGTTTATATTGTAAATTTACCATAAAGTACGCCATTGCAGATTTACAAAGAAGGTAGAAAAATATTTTTTTCACTAGTTTATAGGATCCTTATTCATGTTGCTATATTAAGTAAAGATTTTTGATATACTAATTGCAAATAAAATCTCTCGTACTTTATAAATAATTAATTGTTAGAAAGATAGTTTGGATTATACGTAAGAATCATAGTTCAAAAAGGGTAATGGATAGAATTATAAATAACAAGACAGCATGAATACCGGTATTTGTTTAGCTCATGTAAGTATAGATTTTACGCATATTTCTAATAGCATCGTATAGACAGCAATTTCCAAGCAGTAAGAGGTTTAAAAAGAACTTGTATATAAAAGTGATTTACAATTTTTTCTCCAGGAAAGAGAAATCTTAAATACTGATCATGCATTCATTTATAAATATAATTGAAACTTTTCAAACATGTTCTATGTAGGAACAAGTTCTAGGACATTTTGTCATTAATAGATAATGGATGTAGGAATTTTCATAAAATAAGGTTATACGGCTTTTGCAAATGATATTGTTTCACAAGGAAATCCATCACAAACTTACACTTTACAAAACAAAACAAAACAAAGGGTTATAAATACAATAAATAAATAGGTACTAAAGCATAAGAGGAAACTTAATTTGAATCTATTTAGTCATGAAAAATAAATGAACCCTTTCTCAATTCTTAAAAGAATTCCATATGGGATAAAAACCTTTGAGTGAAAAAATTTTTGAAGCAACTGTAAACTAGTAATCAGAGATTTTAAATTTTGAAGACTTGACCATTTACATGACATTTAAAAACAAAAAGTTTATTTGCAGAGTATTTCATACTTTTAAACTATCTGGGGTAATTAATAGTATGTAAAGTTTATTACAGACGGAGAAGAAACCTAATAAGTCTAGAAGTCTATGATCACTGAAAGGTTGGATTAAAAAAAAGAATTCTACAACAGATTAAGTATAAAATTATTATATAATTAACACGATATTATATTGCAGATAATTCAAGATATATAATCCCAATTTAATGATAAGATAGAATTAAAGGAATTTTTTGATTAGTATGGAAACAGTATCAAGATTATGAATGAATATGTCAACCCACAAATTGAATTAATGTCTAAATAGAGGACCTAAAAGACTAGGCAAAGGATTTTCTTGTTGGATTGCTTAAAATAGATAGTGAAAAGATCAGCTTCACAAATAACTCAGAATTTCAAGATATATTAGGAGCTGCATTTGATATTTATGAAAATAACAAGTAAAATTTAAGTCGGAAATATAAATTGATATTATAAAGTATATTATTCTATGAAAACATTCATGAATTTTTTTAAATTCTTAGGTACTGCCAATAAAATCAAAGGAACGGCTTACGCTCACGCCATGGAAACAACATATAAAGATGACGTACATATTTGAGTGTACTAGAACCAAAAACACATCGACAAAATTATATGAAAGGAATTTATAATCGATTAACGAAAATAATTGCATACTCTACAAATGAGCGAAAAGTGCTTACGTACGCACAATAGAAAAATAACTCAAAATTACTATGAATATATTATTTTAGAAAATTTTACATGGAGCATTTATGTATAAATAGTTGTTAACAGAGATTCCACTGGAAAATTCATCGTTGTGAAATTTCCTACCTAAAGGTTAGTACTATTATTAAAATTATCTTTCAGAATACATTAAGCACAAACATGTTTCCAAAAGGCACTTTTGGGATCAAAATTGTTATTTCTCGAATTATTAAAGCGAGGGGAACAGTTATAGGAAATTTAAAACTTGTATTAGAGAATCTTCTATTTTCGACTATATTGCTCTGAAATGGAAATTATCTGCACCACTGTCTGCTGTAAATACACTCAAAACTGTTAAAAGCAAATTTTAAAACACATTTTTTTAGCTATTTTGTTATATTAGCTTCGTAAGTATGTAATAAAAATTTTGGTAAATTGTTTGTAAATTAATTTAATTTTAAATATAAATACCATAAACTTTCATGCGGGATGGCTGTTCTTGGTGACACACACACACACACACACACACACACACACACACACACACACACACACACACACACACACACACACACACACACACACACACACACACACACACACACACACACACACACACACACACACACACACACACACACACACACACACACACACACACACACACACACACACACACACACACACACACACACACACACACACACACACACAAGTATGTATATATGTGTATATAATATATATACACGCATATTATGCATATTATATGTGCATACACATAACAATAAGGAACAATGCTAAGCTATTGATTATTTACAATTTGCAACACAAATTGTAGCATAATAAAGAAATTCGAACTCAAAATTCCGAAAAAAATTGAATTTTGTATAATTAATGTACATCTTTTCAAACTTCATAAATATATCTGAATTTACTTATGATGTCAGTGAAAAGCGTATGTAAATTTCGTAAATGATCGCATAAAATCTTTATAACCACATGAAACAATTTGAAGACTCTCGATAAGTCTTTTCAAGAATGAATCCCACAAGCTAAATAGGATTAAGGTTGAGGAAAGATCTTCATTGAGACAAACAATTCTTCATTCTTATTTACAAAATAAAGGGATTGCTAATTCTATAAACAGTAGGGAAAAATTATGATTAATACTTTTGATTACCGAGATCTTCATGTACAATTCAAATTAAAAATAGTCCTTAATTAAGCTTTATTGCTTTTCCATGCATTATATTGAAGGTATAACATATTTATTCCATTCAATATACAAAATTAAAGGGAGCAAATACTTTTCATCTAAATGCTTTATATCAGATAATTTATATCCAATAATTGAAAATTACTAAGAAAAAACCACTAACCTCCCAATTTTTATAATTAGTTTTAAAGAACATATGTTTTATTCCCTCACGGAAAAAAACATGTCTTCTTTCATCATTATTCATTCATTTCTGAATAAAAGTATTCTCAAGCGCGTGAGAGGTAATTTATTCTGATTACTTTAGATGGATAGTTTTTCTTAAACACAAAATAATTGTGCACTTGTGTATATGGTGTGGTTGCAGAAATATGTGTTTCTAGCTATAGCAATTGCTATTTGTAATGTTTTTAAAATTATTCTTCTCTATATATACTATCAATACAGAATCATATATATATATATATATATATATATATATATATATATATATATATATATATATATATATATATATATATATATATATATATATATATATATATATATATATATATATATATATATGAATGGCTTATTTTCTCAATACTATTAAAAATTTAATGACTTGCATTCAACTTTATGTAATTGTATACTTCCTTTTGGACATATAATTACTTCAAATGAGAGCAAAACTATATATTTTAACATTGACATGAAACACAACCGCAAAATGTAAGGTTAAATAATTGGGATCCGAAAAACACATAGATGACAGAATTTCTGGGTTTCTTTTGCTTAATATGTGTTTTCTGATTTAGAATAACAAATTAATATTAACTTAATTTCAGAGAATTTTTCCTTTTGGAAATCTAAATTTACTCAATTTTTGACCAATAGTTGAGGTAAAATATTGATTGATAATAAGTTATCTAGAATATTGTGCAAAAACATGTGTATTTAATAGAAATATAAAAACGTTTTGGCATACATAAATTAATATTTTAATAAGCTTTTTAATTTAGAGGAAACAGAGGATCTTTACATCATATGAGAAAGTAATTACTAAAGTCGTTTATTCTAAAGTAATGACAAGTTTTACGTTTTTAGTAAGACATTTGCAAATCTCGTATGTCAACCTATTAGTAATGGCGAACATTTTCGAAGACTTCCATCGTTAAAAGATTCTGAGCGGCTACAGGATTATGCCTCATTATTTGGAACTTAAGGACCAACGAACAGCTCGAGGAGGAAAGAAGTGCGCTTCCAGAGCTGTAATATTCCAGGTCTTTTTTTAAATACGCCAGCGGTTAGTTTTTGATAAGAGATGAAATAAAAACATGAAACGATCGGTATTTTATGGCCACATTTATTTGATACTATTTAAAAAATGTTTCTAACTTTTAATAATTCACTTATATTGGAAAGAACTCAAATTAATAACTTCAGATAAAAAATTAATGACATAATAAAAATCAAAATTTAACTAAAATGTAGGTAGGTTTATGCAAAGTTGATTGATAATGGATGGCTTCATAATGTTCATATAATTGAGTCAATGCTGATAAAAATCATTACATCATTAAAATGAAATTGAACGAATAAAAATACCATTTGTTTTAACCAAAACAATTATTAAGCAAGTAAATAAAAAATTCACAGTAGTTTTGTTTGGTTAATTTTGGGATAGGTATATATGTGTAAAATAGCTATTATTTAAAAATAATTTATCAAAAATAAACTACAATGCGACAAAATCCTTGATCTAATTTGCAAAATAAATATTCAGATCCTCTGAACTAATGTCATTAAAATGCTTTTCCTTTAGTTTAATGTAGAAGTTTATAGAAGATCATTTATTATCTTCATCATTCTTGAAGATAAAGGTTATTTGACAGTGTTTAATTGTTTAAGTCACCAGAAATTGTAAGAATGAATTAAACGCAATAAAACAAGCAAGCCATCAAAAATAAGCAGAACATTAAAAATTCAAGCATGTAGAAAATCAATTAAATTTTTGATCTTAAATAGTTATAATGCATGGTATTTCATTTAACTAATCAATTCTTCTTTCACACATCAAAGAGAAATGTGAAAGGTTCTTTTGAATACATAATGCGTCCTTGAATAAAGCTTTGTTCTCAGATTCGCCACACGAAGTTAAAAAACACTCGCGGAGAAAATTTTATTCTCTTGCTTGAAAACGTGACTTCCCAAAACTTCTGCAGCTTATTTCACACTTCATGCATACTAAGAGATAACAACGACTTTTTTGCAGTTGCAAATCGCTAAATAAAATTCCAAAATTATGTCTCAACTATAATTTATGTAAATCGACAATCATTAAATATAGATATTTAATTTAACAATATCCAATGAATATGAAAAGATGACGCTTATTATATAATCTACAATCATAATCTGCCAAATAAATTCAGATAAATATAACTAAAAACTTCAAATGCTTTGGAGAAAAAAATAATTTTAGAGCTCATGAAAAAGCCCCGATCTGACTATTTTTAACAATTATGATATATATAAAATATTTTGTTTGTTAAAGTATTTGTTTTACGAATATAAAATATTTAACAAATGTTTTTTAAAATGTTAAATAAAAGTTTTAAAATTGGAAAATCTGCTAATTTCTTTTAATATAGCTTGAAGACTCGTTATACATATATGGTAACACAACACTTTGAATTAAGAGTATATAGTGCTAATTTTTTAACCCTTTTATTCTTTTCTTTACTTGTTACATAATAAATAAAATTTGCATATTTAGCTATTTTAAATAAATAGAAAATTATTTCAAATATATATATATATATATATATATATATATATATATATATATATATATATTATATATATATATATATATATATATATATATATATATATATATATATTTCAAAATTATAAAGCACTGTGCTGAACTTCATTTAATATCGTTCATATAAAAGTTGATAATATAGTACTGTTGTTCTAAAATTATAGAAATTATTTAATTATAGAAACATGTAAAAATATACTTTCAAATAAATTTTAACATTTCAGATAGCTAGAAAATTTAAAGTTATATGGTATTTTAAAATATTAAAGAAATAGATTCTTTTTCAAGTAGTAAAAAGAAAACAGTAAATACTTAAAATTTCGATTTTATTTTCCATGTAATTTATTAAACTGGAGTAAAAAATAAAGAAAAATGAACTCATAAAGGCAACATAAATAATTTATAATACTATTATAAATAAATATATGAAATTAATTGTTATAGCACTTTTACTTTTAAAAGCATTGCCAAATGTAACTAAAAAACTCATTCGAATCCAAGAATGATAAATATTTGTATAAAAGTGTAAAAGCTGATTTTTTTTGAATTGCAGTTTTTGATAAAATTTTAAAATCTTATATTTTTTCTGTATATACCCTGCCAATCAGTCGCTTTCTGAAAATAGCAGATATTATATAATTTTGCATCATCAAGTTGTGAACCAATAGCATAATGATCTGTGCTTGTTTCTTAAGTTCAATATTTCATTGATTCGAGCCACCGATTTTTTCGGTCTTTCAGTGTTTACTTGCAGATTTCGAATCACTCTCGTATGGAAAAAGTAATCATAGAATAACAATTAAACCATATGTGGAAAGGTTTTCAGAATTTTTTGCTAATATATATACCTGTTTACCAACTTAAAAGAAAGCATGTTAACTTTTCTTTTATTGCTCTGAGGGAGGTGGCAATTATCTTAAACAGGAAATATAATTATTTGAACCTTGTTTAAGTGAAGAAAACAGTATTAAGCACTGTTGAACCACTACGATTTCCTTTATGTGGTAAAATAGGAATGGAAATGTACTGTTACTTATTGTTATTATTGAAAAACGTAATTCAAATTAAATAGTTTTACATTTCGCAAAACAAATGTTGTAAGTGTTTGTCACTATTTTGAATACAAACGTGAACAGGTATGATCAAGTTTTTTGACACACTTTGCAACATTATTGATGTTATTGACTTTCATCTGTCAAGATTTGTTTTAACTCATCGATGCTTGTCTAAAAAACCTTATCTTTGAGACAACTCAAAATAATTCTAGTAGGGAGACCTTGTTGGCCAGAGCCCTACAGATATTAAAAAGCCTTTAAAAAATTTCTTAACTCATCCATTTTTAGATTTAACGTGTGTCTTGCTGAAAACAGCAGAATGTATGCATATGTATTTATGCATATATGCAAGGTTATTGAAACTAAACTTCTACTACTCAAAGGACATTATAGGCTATTCTACTTGTCCAAACACAAAAATACTTAAACAGCGGATACACCAGAAAATGCGCACAAAATTTCTAAAATAAAAAAATATTTTGAAATGTTGCTACCAGATGTCACTGATAACTTGTATATTGCAGCAACATATGCAAATTTCATTTACGATAAAAGAAAAAGACGTTCGCGCCACAATCAAATGAGCATTGCAGAATGCCGACGTTAATGCAGAAAGAATTGCTAATAAAACTCTACTGTTGCAGGTGCGAGAGCTTCGCCGTGTGGCGAAACAATAACGTGAATCAATGTTTGATCATTCTATTAGAGGCTTATGATGAAATTTGAGTGAATAGGACTGTTAGAATTCTGCCAGGAAGAGGATGAAAAAGAGTAAACTGCGCTGTTGTAAAGGATATTGCTGTAACTGTCATGGAAGCAGCAGTGAATCATTTCACTGAAGTGTTAGTGTACCGACGATTTCGCGTAATATTGAAGTGCCCTATTCCATTATCTACCGTATTATACACTGAACTCTAAACTTCTACCTGTCTTAGATTCAAGTGGTTTATTAGTTATATTGGAGTGATATGGAGGTTGGTAAAACGTTAGCGCTACAATTTCTAGCCAGAAAAACGGTTGATGACTCTTGGCGCTGGAACATTCTGCTGGCCGATGAAGCCCACTTTTATCTTAATGAACCAATGAATACGCAAAACTGTTACACCAAGTCAGTTGAAAACTCTCATACGTTGTACACTAAACATTTGCATTTTACGCAAGTGAGCGTATGGTGTGGATTCATTGCTCCATTCATTCTTGGACCATAGTTTTTTGAACAAGTGATCTTTTAAGGACTCAGCACCTGTTCTGTAAATGGGATGCGGAATCAGGAGATGTTAGAGGTCTATTTAATTCCTGCTATTCAATGAGGCTTCCCTTAAGAAACCTTATTCACGGGAGATTGAGACCTACCTTATATCAAAGTGCAAGTGCAACAATTGTTGGTCATCAGTTGATTCTTCCAAACAGTTTGGTCTCAGCGATCATCCAATTTCACGAATTATGTCTTCTGGTCATGGGGATTTTTGAAAGACTCGTTTACCAGGATCTTTTTGACAACTGTGTTAGATTTGAAGAACAATATTAACCACCATATTCATGCTTGATTTTCTCCTGTCAATGGTAGAAAGCACGATTTTCAGAATGGAGTGCGTTATCGAGCAAAATGGTTCCCATATTGAAGATCTTTTAAAAACTTAATTTAATACTTTGTAATGTCATTTAATGAGGTGTTTTTAAGTAGACTGTGAGTGTAATATTGTAAATATATATTGTCCTTATTTTGCTTTTCTTTTGCAAGACTACTGGCACTCTGTTAATTCTGGGTCTCAGCTTATGCTTTCTGGACACGATAACTTGTAAGGCCATCTAATGACATTAATTCAAAGTAACTTTTTTTATTTCAGGCATCTTGAGAGCATTATCTGAAGTATCTGCCATCCAAATATCATTCTATTTGGGCAAGTTTATTTGGACCAGGGGCTTCTGAATAGCAGAAATTTAATTTTGATAACCCAATATGTACATGATTTAGTTATATATAAAACGTTGTATACATTAGTATACATGCCTGCTGTAGTTTCTCCAATGCTAAATATATATTTCATTTCTTTTAATTTCAGTATAATCCTTCTGTTTCACCTAATGTGAATTTTGCCATATAGTTTCCTGTAAAGATTAAATTTGCTGAAAAATATGAGTTTAAATATTCAAATATGTTCCTATATTTAAAGAAGTCTCTAAAAAGAATTTTTAAACAGGGCCTTAATATCAAAAAATTAATTTAAAATTAGATCAGATAATTTATGCAGAGTATAATCATCTTTGAATTCAATAATTTTTTTAGAGGTTTATGATCAAATTATTCCTTTAAATTCACTGTTGCTTATGTAAAATATAATTTTAACTATATTTTTCAGTATATAATGTTTTATTATTATGGTAGCATTTTCTCTTAATACTATTTTCTTCTTATTTTTACTATTTATTTAATTACCTACTTAAAAGGACAATAGTAATTTATTACTAATATTTTCCATTTAAGTAATTTATTTAAGACAACATTAACTGAAATTGTGATAATTAAAATTAATAAAATCTAAAAAATTTCAGATAATTTTAAAAATAAGAGACAAATTATTCATTCTAGAAACATATTATGATTAATACTTTTTTGATAATGATTATTTTTATTGCTTAACTGCTTATAAATAAGCACGTCCTTTTAAAGATGTTAGCATTACGTTTAAAAAGGATTTATTTCTTAAGTTATGAAAAGAATGTTTTTGTTTTAATTATTTAACACATCCTCTATATATTTTCTGCTATAAAACTATTATTTGTAAATAGATGTTTCTAAAAGGAAATGTATTTTTGAAATTTTAATACAACTATTTAATTAATGGAAAACTATTTTTATTACAATTAAAAAAATTTCAATTTTTGCCACTGCAACATATGCCTATAAATTTGCCTTATAGTATATTATAAATGCTATTAAATATTATATATATTTAAATGTAATATTTAATAGCAATTATTTAAATATTACATTTAAATGAAATTATAATCGCTATATATATTCAAAAAGATGATCAGAAAATTCTTAAAAAATTGAAATAGTTAATGGTTAAAAAGGAAATTCGACCGACCCTAATTACCCTACTCTAGCTATCTCACATCAACAGGGATTCTTAAACTTTTCGGATATATCAGATGAATATTTTTTTACTGAGTAATTTTCTCCTCTAATATTCCTTAATGATGTAAATGACAATTTTTTAGACAGGCTTCAATAGGATTTCATTTATTTTTTCTCGTTTCTCGATAAAAAAGAATTATCAGATATAATTATGTTGAATAACTGTAAAAGTGCTGTCATTAGATAAGTTATCCAGAAATAGTTTTTCTCTCCGTTTTAATGCACTGCATTCATTTCTGTGAAAGTGGATCGCTTAACGATGAATATTTAATTAATCTGGAATACTTTTATTTCCTTAACACGTGTATTACATAATTCCTTAATTTATATCGATTAATTTTTATAAAAGTTCTATTGAATAATTTTGATGTTAATTTTCATAAACTTTTTACTGAATAATTTTCAGTTGTAAATATTCTACTAAATGAAACTAACAAAGGCTGCAAACGAATAATAATTTAAAATCGTGCTCATTTGATGATGTCAGTACTTGAATAAATCCACTATTCTGTAAACTTTCCATTTATACCAGGAAATGTAAATCTGATTTCCAATGCAAAAGCAAAGTGTTTTTCCAGAATGTTTTCAATAAACTGGCAACAAAAGGTTTTGTTCAAAGTTACAAGATTGGGATTATGAAAAATTAAAATATTTTCTTAACATTATGAAAATAGCTGTAGATCGTCATAGTGAGAGGAATTAAGGAATGTAAAATTCATCATAGATGTCCTTGATTTCGAAAAATTTCTATTGTTTTTGATAAAATTTTAAAAGAGTGTATACATATTAAAGAGATATACAGGGTGATCTTTTTTAAAGTGACAATGTTTGGAACGCCCTGTGCAGCGCGATCTAATTGCCAAAATGGCACCAAACTTTGTTTTTAGACTAATCAAAACATGGGAAAAAGGACTCCGTAAAGAATTTTTTAGTTCTAGAACTAGCCGCTAGGGCATTTTGTTGCGCTTTACAATGTGTAAAATGTGAGAAAAGATAACTACTAACACATACAATCGTTTAATTAAAATTATTGTTTATTTACGACATTAACTTCCCCGGTGAGGAATTAGACCACATTCCATGTGAGCACCGTTCTCAGAAATAACACCGTGCATTCTGTGCACAGCCTTCGTAACCGTACACAGCCGAACGTAACATGTCACGAGGAACATTCCGCACTGTCTTTGTTATGTTGCTCTTTAGAATAGACAAATTTGATACTCCACCAACATAAATGGTCGTTCCGGTAACGTGAGAGGCATGGACACTGGAGCTCATTTACTTCAGCTCAGATTACTTGTGGGAGCTGTCTACAATTTGCTTTAATAGCCTCTATTACTGGCACTGTCATAGAACAACATTTGCATTTTACATTAATACCCATGTTTTATGCTAATTCTCGTTATTGTAAAATACAACAGCTCCACAAAATGCCCTATCGGCGACTTTTGGAACTAATTTTTTTACGGGATCCTTTTTCCCATGTTTTTGATTAGTCTAAATACCAAGTTTGGTGTCATTTTGGCAATTGGATAGCGCAACAGGACACTCTAAACACTGTCACTTTAAAAAAGATCCCCCTGTACTTGAAATTCATATATTAATTACTTTCATTTTGAAATAATATTTAAAGCGCTGAATGATATTTATTTATAGATAACTGAATGTATCTGCTTCTTTGCGTTCAGATTAAGTCATTTTAAAACTGTGGTTCAATGAGTTATATATTTATATTGTGAGTTATATAATTTATATTAAATTTTGGAGTGCCTTTCTAATTTAGACTTTAAAAGGGCAGTCATGTATCAAAAAGTTTTGGATTCTCACCTAACCATAAACTAAAAAGACATACTTAAAATCAATACAATGAAAACAAAATCAAAATTCGCATTAGATTTACTTTTCATACAGAATAGCGAAATAAAAACTCAAAATAGGATTTTTCAGTTTGATTTTTTAGTTTAAACGTGTGAAAATATGAAATGCAAAAGTTAAATGGAGATAAAAATAAACATATTACAAAATATATTTTAAGTTTTAATCTAAATATGAACTGAAAAGGCAAAAATCAAACCATGTGATGAAAACTGAAGCTGAGTTGACGTTTGCTATCTTGCGGCATATTGAAATAAACAAATAAAAAGTTATTACAAATTCTGTCAGATCTATATGAAAAATTGTTTTAATACACAGAAAAAGGAGGAAAATGGTAAATATTAAAATGGAAATTTTATTTAATGGTTAATTCTCGCAATTTTTTGAACAGTGAAAAAGTTCAAGAATAGACTACTAAATTTACTTTTCTTTGATTGTAATATTTTGAATTATTTACTACTTTAATACAAAGATAAAATTAAGACAAATCTTCATAATCCCTTTTTAAGGATATTAAAAAAGAAAGTCATTTTTCTTTATAACAAAACAATGTAAAATTATTTTGATACCAAGAAAAAATTATTATATATAATAATTCTCTGGACAAACATTCTGAATCACCAATGTAACAAGCTACGTCAGTTATCAACAATAACAAATGAGCTTAGAGAACCATAAAAAATTCATTTTCAGTATATATTTTATCATATATATTTAAGTTCTTAGTTAAAACATCAAAGAACTTCGTTTTGAAATTAGTGTAAACCTGATAAAATTTGCAACAATATATACTTTATGTCAATGATGTACAATAATGTATAAAAATAAGACACTTGATTGTTATACGATTTTTTTCAACTAAATGAATTAAATAATATTGAGTATTCAGTACCCGAAAACTGATAATATTTATATTATTATTTGAAATAAAAAATTTTTTAAATTGATATTTTTTTACATAAAACTGTATTGACTAACTATTAGGAATATAATTTTGACATAAAACTGTTCTGCCCTTAATTCAGATCAATATTGATCACGTGTTGCATTTTTAACTAGTAAATTAGAAAACTCCGAAATCACGAAATGTTTTATGTCAGAAATGGAGAACTCAGATGAAACAAGTATTCTTTTATTCCCTTTTAAGGGAAAAAGTGAGACTATCACGGAAGGCAACATGCAATTTTCGAAATGCGGTAACCAGGTGGAAAGTTACTTGGCAGGGAAAATGGGAAAGGAAATGAGGGGAAACGGAGGGTTAACAAAAAGGTATTTTCCCTTCGCTTGCCTAACGGTATTTTCCCAAGGGACAAAGAAACACGGACACCTGGCAAATGGGAATGCAAAGCAGGCTTAACATATCACGTCGCCAAACTGAGTTTCTCTGAAGGGGAATTTTAGGGAATATTTTCTTTTCTTTTCTATAGATAGAGGGAACTCCATTTTGAACAAAGTTTACCATCTCCTCACAACAAGGAAACAACATCATGTTACAAAAAATAAATTCGCTATTTGCGATTTTCATTCTTTCCCTATTTTTAAAGGAGTTTAAAATGACATTTTTCCATCCCTATCTAAAAGAAGCATTCACGTTTCAAAATCTTTCACGACTTTAGGGTCTAAAAATATATCCTTAAGGAAAACGGTGGAACATTTTATTCAAGAAAAAAATATTTCGTTTTGATTCGTATTTAAACTATTTATTCAACGAAATTCATTGATATGATCTGTGTTTTGCGATTTGTTAATTTCGGTTATTAAAATTACACTTAAGTAAAAAAGTGAGTTGAACCATCAAATATCAAACGTATCTCAAAAGGTATTAAATATGTATCATATTATAAAATATCGTTTAATTTCCTCAGTAGTATGTAAAAATACTTAAGATAAATAATTGTACAAACCAGTTTGTTATATTTCTTATGAAACTGTAAGTGAAAGGTTATTTTGTCTGATATTGAAAATGGAAGATTTATTGTGTTTATAAAGCTCACTAAGTAGAAATTATTAATGAATCGCTTTACATAGCAAAACATATGTGGCTTCATATAATCTTTATTGAAAAATGAAGTGGCGATAGCTCATTTGTTCAATAAAGATAGCTTCAACTTTTCACTCAGAAGGAGATTAAAGAGATTTCATGATACAATATCTTAAATCTGGAATGGCGTTGGTTCTCACCTGGCGCTAGAATCAAGGATTAATGCCTATGGCATGTAAAAGGCAAAACTATCAGTTCCATCATTACGCACCTCATAGTTTGTGGCAGCTCAAATGGTAGGGGTGTTCATCTTTTTCATTTTACTTAGTAAAAGGTCCTTAAGTAGAGAGGGTCTTTGTATATTAATTATTTGTATAATTTGTGTACTCGTGTTACTATGGTGAGGTTAAAAAGCAGGTGTTGAATAATTTTATGAGCCTCGTTACATGACAATGGTTCAGAATAACAAGTCATTTATGACGGAAAGATTTAACTTATTAACATCTTACCCCTAGGCACTTGTAAAACATTTAACATATTTAATCATATGTCAAACATTTCCAAAGTTGAAATATTTAACATAGAACACTGAACTTTCAACATTAAACAGTATATGTTGGAACACTGAATATTCAATATTAAACAGTATATTTTCAAGTTTTTCAGCAATTGCTTACAAAAATATGCAAATGTTAAAACATTTTCTTTTTAATATTTAATTTTGGGTATTTAAACTTATTCACTGCTGAAAGCAACTAGGAATTCATTCTGAAAGTGTATTTAAAAGGATTGGTATTTTATAGTTTTCCAGATGTTTTCTGTAATAACAGGTGATTATTTTCTGCAATATAATGTAAAATGTAGTAGATATTAAATTACTCTTTACAACAACAAATTTATGTTATGCCATGGCTAACTATTATGGTATCAGCTGGAATGAGGTAATTATGCGTCTTGTGAATATTAAAAAAGCATTATAATATATCCTCGGAACCGAATTTCTTTTCTACTATATACAAATATCTATATCTATTAATCTATATGGAGTTATGTACATATGCATATATATAGCTATCTATCTCTATGGAATTATGTATACATAACTAAATACTTGTAAACCAGTACGTATAACTGTTTAAATTTTTCTTAATTTTGTATAATAAATACTACAAAGCGTTAAAATCTTGATAATAATTTAGTAACATCCTATGTGACATACATAAAATCAAATATAAAAAAAATTTAAAATTTTAAATGAAAATTTAAAAGAAGAGGCACAGAACTGAGACTTTGTTGTGGCAAATTTACAATTTACCATTTAGTGCTTCGTGGAAATTATTTTCACTCATAAAGAGTGTAAATTCCCAACAGTAAGTTTAACTAGATAAATGGATAATTTTCATCTTTAAATTCACAACTAATGGAGTTCTCTGCAGCAGGAAAATTACACGAGGCTGACGAAAAGACTAGAACAAGAAGTAAACAATTAACCCACCACCAGAACTGTAATTATCGTCCTGTTCCTGGATTCTTTTTAATTGCCTTCTGCTTGCACGAACTTGATTCAACAATGCTTCCAGCAGATTGAACCTTCTTGAGTCATTTCTCATCTCTTAACAAACCCCATCCGCTGCGCCAACATTCCTTTACAGCGTGTTGGCAATGAAAATTTGCTTGGATCCTTCACCTAGAACAAGAAATAATTGAACGATGTTACTTCCGCATCTACAGTATTCCGAAATGGCACTTCTTTAAATAGAATTCATTTTAAATCTCAACGAAATCGGAGCTCGTTTTCCAACGAACAAATATTTTTCATTCAGAAATTAATGACTTTCATTTAATACGTTTCCTTCCGAAGTTTTAATGAGTTTTACTTTCTATTCCGGTTTCATTTCACCATTTTGTGAAACTTCAAGACTGAATTAATTGAAAAACAAATTTATTATTCATTGTTTTGCCGCTTCTGTTAAATAGCTTTAGGAAATGGGTGTTTCAGATGAAAGTAGGCGTTTATGATCTTAGGAATCATAAATGCTTTAAAATGTCAATAATATTCTAAGGTAATTTGTGATCAGAGAGAATTTTGCACTCGTATGTTCTTATAACTAAAAGAAATACTCAAAACTAATAAAATGGTTTTTAGGGGATAAATTAGAAAAAAACAACAGTTGATTTGTTTGATTAATGATTCCCTGTTAATTCAGAAGATTGTGATTTATTTACTATGCCTTAAAAATATTTTTATTAATGCTTTAAAATATTTTTATTATATTTAATTAATTTAGGGAAAAATTTGTTATTTTGCTAAACATAATCTTGACAGAATTATTCTACAAAAACACATTTAAGTGATTCCGATTTTTCGCTTAATAGAATACTGAATATAATTAGCATTTTTTATATAATTGAAAAACTTAAAATAAACTGGGGTAAGAATAGTTTTAATTTTTAATATTATATATATATATATATATATATATATATATATATATATATATATATATATATATATATATATATATATATATATATATATATATATATATATATATATATATATATATATATATATATATTGCTCCACAGAACTCCATCAACAATTAATAAAAATTTCATTTCCTGCAAGCATTTTAATTCCTTATGAATAAATTACTTTAGCTAAACATTTATTACACAATTTAGTTAAACACAATATCATTTTCGATCATAATACTACTTAAATAATCAATATGTTAAATAATTTTTATTTTGATAACAAAAAAGAATATTTGGTTTAAATTCTTATAAAACCACTAATTTGTTCATTATTTCATACCTTTGCAAAATATCAAAAGAAAAATAAGTCAGATAATTAAATTTTATAAAATTATATCATTAAGGAACTATCTAAAACAATATAATAAAATTAGTACTTTTAAATAAAAGAAAAATCTTTATAAAATTGTCGTTTCAAATGAAATTTAATTTGTTTTAGCTCAATCTTATTTTAAAAGCTAAGTCTTTCTTATAAACTTCTTCTTTTCTCTATTGAATTATGGAATAGAAGTTAATCTGAGTCCAAATGTTTATTTACCTCTTCAGTAAAACCAACGTTGATGTAATTTTCTTTAAATCGATTGTGTCGTATTTTATTTTGTCAATTTAGCTTTTTCAACACCTGTGTCCAGAGAATTATTTGAGTTAAGTTTTTGGGAAAATAAAACTGATTTAACCACTTCGTTTCAAATAGGAACAAATATGTTGCTTATTTACTACATTTCATATGATTATAAGACGGGTTAATATGAATAATACCTTCGAATACCAAGATTATATTTCATGCTCTAAATCGATTGGTTATGTATGACTTGGGTTGCAAAATAATCTTTATTTCTAACTGATTTTCTTTGATTTTATGTATGGGAGATTTAAAAGACTTCGATGAAAAAAAATTCTTAATACCCTGGATTGAAGCATATGATCAAAATAGATTTTGCTTGCTTTAGTATTGCTTTTTTCTCGAAGAGAATAAATCAGTTTTTTCTTTTTGATATAGCCCAATATGTTGGCAAGATGTATATATGAAGAAAAATTCCCTTCCTTTTGTTTCTGCTCAAAGCTATGGAAAGCAAGCAATGTTTGGGGAATTTCAAGGAAAAGCTTAAGTGCTTTTGGTTTCAGATGAGACTCACAGAATGCATTTCCATGAATGCGAGAAGACCCTCCCTTTGTTATAGTATAGACCTTCTCTTATCATGGATTCTTGTTGAATCCCCACGGAGAAGAATCCTTGAAGTTTGTTGTTACAGTTACTATGTTATTAAAGAAATGCATGTATACCAGAAATGCATATCAATATCTTCTTATCTAATTTAAAACTTATTAAATTTATTGATCTTATTTTCATATTAATATGAACAGGAATAAATTTTATTTTTAATATTTACAATTACAGAATTTATTGGACTAAGAAAAATATTTTTTATTAGAGGAGTTTAGATAAAAAATAGAATATCATAAATGGATAAACTGAAATGCGACAAAAATATATAATTCATCTTTTTTTACGTGTATAAAACTGCAAGTTTATTGGAATTAGATATTATATTAGTCTTTTCCTCATTAGCTTACAACACGACAAGTAAAATTTTTAATGAAATAAATTGAAAAAAAATGTTTTAAACGTGGCAGAATGTTGGTTAATAATATAAGTAAAGTAAAAAATAATTAAACGTTACAAGTGATATTCATACCTTAATAGTTAGTAGTATTTTGTGTGATTTTAATTACTCAAATCTAAATTAAAATATATAGTATATAGATATTTATTTAATTGATGAGCATATCTCAATTTAAAGAATAAATTTCAGAATTCTTTTTACATTTATCATACAGGCATTATCTATAAAAATATTTTCTAATGCACTAATGGTTTTCCTTAAAAGAGAGCCAAAATATTTTTAGAAGTTTTCGGTCTTTCGCCATGAATACTGTTTAATCAGTATGATTTGTAAAAAACATTATTTAGGTCTACTTTTTATTTTTAAAATCTTAACAATTCTCTTTTTATAAATACTGTATGAAAAGTATTGGAAACAATAAATAAATTTATTTGACATAAATTTTTAATCAAACATGGGAATTTTTTAAAAACTAAATAAAGAGTAACTGAGTTAAAATTGCAAAAACTTATGGTTGGAGAAATCTTTTTTTTAATAAAAAAATAAATAAATAAAAATAAAAAAACTGTAATGGCTGACGTACTGCAACAAGAGTAACTTACTGACTTTAGTAATTTTTTATATATTTTACTTAAATATATATGTATATTTAACATTTTATGTATTCATACTTGAAATGATTATAGTAAGAGTATGCATTTCATGAACAAATTACATTTAATTTATTTGAGACTGATATTGAACTAAATTTCAAAATTCTTGTGTTGCATAAATAGCGCATATCTTATATATACTTGAAAGAATGTGTTCTGTCATTGGCATTAGTTACTATAAACCACACACAAATTTTGATATCTTTTCTCTTTATCTACAATATATATTTTCCAAAATTATATTTAGTAAATGAGGAGACTTGTTTACATATTTAGGTGCTAAGAGTTTCGGAAAGTTTCAAGCAATCTATTCAGTATAAGATTAATATTGACGTTGTTATAAAGTGAAATTTTAAATTCATTTTCTCAAAACTTTCTTTATTGAATTTCATCTAATTATGAATTTAGTTCCAAGAATTGAATACAAAGAGACGTGTTTCTGCATTGACTAAAACAAAAAATATTTATATTATTATAAGCAAGAAATAGAAAACTATATTAGTAAAAAAATATCAGGTGAATTTTTACCAGTATTTAAAAATGGAACCAACTTTGAAGTAATACTGAAAAGATATATATATATATATAGTCTGTAGAAAACTTAAATATTTAAAATTCCAAATGGATTTTGATTAGTATTTGCCTAATTTAGATAGCGTGTCAAACAAACTAATAGTTGAAAAGTATTGTCAGGTAATAAGACATTTAAATCCTATTGCCATTTTGAAAAATTTACTCAATTAGCGTACTGCATTAAGGGAGCAATTTTCGGAATTTGTAGTATTTCCTTGACAGCTGCACATAAGAAGGCAGAAGCAAAATAATCCTTGTTTGTTACATAGTTATTGCCATTTATCAATGATTTCATGTTGAATCCTAATTATTTGTCTTGGCTTATGAAAGAATTAGCAAACACATAAAAGTTTTATTTAAATTCTCTCGTACATCTAACAATTAATATGATTTTAAGAAAAAGAATTCAAGTATTGGAGTAACTTATAATTTTCAAAAAAAAAAAAAAAATGTACCATAAAATCCGCAAAATAAACACCATTTGAGAAAATCGCATTATATTTGTAACGCAAGAATTTAATGTGTCATAATGAATATCGTAAAGTAATGAAGAGTTCTTTGTCAAAAACGTATCTAGTTGAATAAAAAATATCCTCATTAAATCCCCAATCAATCCCTAGCTTTTCCAATTAAGCAACCGAATTAATCCCTGATAGGTCCAGAATCGCCTCTTAATAACGTTGAGGACGCTCTAGATACACATATTAAGCTCCATGAAAAACGCCTCTTACATTAATAAAGTTTTTCGAGCTTATGAGAGAAATAAAGGATAGTTGCGTGCGCCGAGGTGGCACTGGGAGGGAGATTAGGGCGTATCTCGAGCGTTCAGGCACGCAGGACAAAGCTGGGCGGCCGACCGTGAAAACAGGGAATTATGAGAAGGTGGTTTTTTTTGTGCCGACAGAAAAACACCAACGACGATATGGGAAGTGTTGGAAAAGGAAAAAAAAATTCCTAATCTTTGGTAGTTATTTATTTTCCGGTGATTTCTTTCGTTTGAGGAACAAGTTAAACACACGGAAAATGGGTAATATATCTACAAAGGCAATGAAGGGAGAAGTCTATGATACAGAAGTTGTTCCGACAATCTCTAATTTTTTAATGTAACAAATACACGGTTGGAAGATTTTGGCTGCATAAAATAACCGCGATAAGTATAATATATGTATTTAAAGTGCAATAATGTGTATAAGTTCTTATGAAATAAAAAATTATAAAAAATAATAGTTACTAGTATATTTTATACTATCATATGGTAATCAAAACCTTGTTAAGTAATAAATCGTAATACAAAAACTTTAACTGAGCCAAATTGTTTTGTAATTTAGTTTATTATTGAAGTCTATCTAATAATTTATTTTATTTCTAAAAAATATCAAACACTGTTTTAGGAAAATTAGATTTATATTTTTAACTTAATTTTAAAACTTATTTTGAGAGTAAATATTTGCTTAGTAATTTTTTTTAAAATTTACTTTTAGTTTATTTAATTTATTCCTTTTCTTATTTTAAATGTTGAGTTGATTGTTTCACTTGTAAATGCAATTAATTTTTTGCAATTTTCGAGAATCTTAATTTTGAAATAAATAAAAAAATGCGCAAAAATATCGGCTTGGTAAAATGTTTAACATACTATCTGTAAAATTCTTAACTAAAAATGTTAAACAATTAAGTGTAACTACTTAAGAATTTTTAAGGATATATAGTTCATTTGTTTTTATAACTGAATTTACTTTATTTTCTGCGCAGCTTATCCCATCTGAGTTTCTTGCGGCAGAAAAATCATATCATATCAAAATAAATTTATAACTGGATCCTCATTAAAAATTTTAATAATACTTAGAAGTTTATGTAATAATATATACAAGCTTAATTAAATTCACAACTGTTGTATTCTTACTATAAACTTCAAATTATTTTCACAGATTGTTTTGTAAAATATACAGATTTGATTAGATGAATATATCGCTAAAATGAAAAGTTTGCATTTTAATATCTTTTTCTGTCTCCAAAATATTATTCACCAATTTCCGGATCGATTATGTATTATTTATCACAATTTTATGTTAGAGTCACAACTTTATGTTCTTTATCTTTGTCGTTACATAATTTTTTTTATCATATCTAGAATCTAAAGATAAAGTAATATTATCCTGATTATGTATTACAGAAGAATTTTATGATGTTCACTGTATTTTGATTATGTTTCATTTCATACACTCACCCATGTATAGAGATGGACGGATGCAGTTCCTAAATGTAAAAGGTAGTATATTATATTTTGTTTCTCATGCGAGGAAATATATTTCAAGCTGTGGTCACTACTATATATTGGCCTTGGGAAATTCTTAATGATACATTTACACACTAACTATATATACGATCCACTAACTATTCTGTATTTGATATTAAACAAAAAGCCGCGCGAAACCCTGTTTTAGTTATATTAGTTTCATCAATCAACTCAGATTCATGGATTCTAGCCAAGTTTTTCTTCGTTATGTTTTTCTATAAGAAAAGTAATATCAAAGTCAACAGAAATCGACATCTCCAGAGCTGCAGTGGTTTCACTTATCAGATTAAGGCGAGATAGATTGTGGACCGCTGAGTGGACTGTCGGATGAGATTTGGACAGAAAACATTAAATGAAGTATCGCGAAGAGAAACGTCGTTGTTTCCTGGTGATTATTTTTCCTCTTAGGAAAAACATTGACCGCGTGAGCCTCTTGGGTCGTATACAACGCTTTACTGGCGAAAGTGTTGGCGAGAACCCATTTATTACCTGTCTAACTGTTGCAAAGTTCAGAATATCGTGGGAAAAGTACTAGAGAACTTTTTGATAGCTTGAAATGAAAATTTATTTCGTTTTTCTCAGACTGTAATATTGTTTTAACATCTCTGTTAGAAATACTTATTGTAAAATAAACTATAGATGTTTCGTTACAACTCAATTTTTTAATCATTCATATTAATTGTTTAATAAAAACTTATCAATCAATTCTTTATCTTTAGTCTTATCAATTCTTTAATAAAATTTTAATAAAAGTATTAACTGGCAAGCTAAATTATATTTTTTTAAATAATTTTTAACAATTAATTGGGCCGTAGTAGTCTAGTAGTTAGGGCATAGGCCTTCCATCCAGAAATTCGGGGTTTGATTCCCACTGCCGCCAAAGGCCTACCAACTACATTCGATAAGCTCGTTAAATCTGTAGAATCGAAAGTTCTGAGGTTAATTGTTGAACAGTTAACCCTAAGCACCCTACTGACTTAAATGTGCATAATTAATGCCATAGCAAGCTTGATTTGTCCAAGTCCCCTAAATAACAACAACAATAATTAACTGATAATAGTAAAATGTATCGTTTTTTTCAATAGATATGTTACAAACTTAAAAATTATTCGGGCAAAACGTTTAATATACAGCATGAAATATTTCAATTAATGATGTTGCAGTTCTCCATTTTTAAAAAATAATTCTTCATTCTGAGAATTAAAAATATTTTTTTGTGAAAAATTATAAATGTGATGGCTACTTTTTTTTAAAATTATCTCTTCCATTCTTTTGAATTAAAGTGTATCAGTTCGAATTACACGGTAAAGACAAAGATGCTATTTTGACATAAAGTTGTGACAAACCTAATAGATTAAGACTTTTGCAATGTTTTTTATAACATCCATAAATGATTATTTCTGTAGGCAATGCCTCAGTGATTGATGACTTCATCCGTAGGCCGCAAGAGAGGATTCTCGGCGAGTTCCTAAAAACTGTATCAAAATAGACATCTATAAGGCTGCGAGGAAAATTAGTTTGTATTTTAAGAGTGGCTATAGCACTGAATCTGATAAAAGCACAGTCAATTTATAATAGCAATATTTTTCAAAGGCAATTAACTAATTTCTGTTAAGAAAAATATACATTTCAGTCATGATTGAAATTCTTCTGATTATCTGTAAAATGGGCATCTTGTTTTTACTGCTGTCCCCAAATAAAAGTAAAAAAATAAGTATTGATTGAAAATTTCCTGCTAATATTTAAAAATTAAATGTAAATTATAAAAAAGATATTCAAAGTTTAAATTAATGTACATTAATATGCTATTAATTTCATATTTATTATGCCTATATGCATTTCATAAAGCACTTTTTTCATATTAATAATTAAATTTTTCTTAAGAGATGTTTCAAAATTTATTTGAAGCAAATTTCAAATAAGGCTTAAATTAATTTTATTTTCGATTTGTTGCAACCTTTTGTCAGATAACTTCAAATGCATTTCTATAGTATTTTTAAATTTAAAAAAAATATATATGATAAAAATAATTCAGTTCTATAGCTGATATTTGAAAAAATGTGTACTTTTTTTGCTAGTGTAAATAAAAAATACATCTTCAGTTTTCTAAAATGAAAGACTCAAAAGTTATTTTTATGTTGTGGAGAAGTAGAAAAAATTCTTTTGCGTCTTATTGAATCATGCTGGAAGGCATAAACTAAGTTCTTATAACTATAATAGATGATTTTGCTTACAAAATAATGATTTAAAACTTTTCAGCAGGTAACTAAGCTTCTTCTTTGTGTTCAGAATGTATATTTTGAGATATATCTTTCTATTATTAAAAAGATCACTTAAAATAAGAAAAGGAAGAGGAAACAAAAGATAAGAAAGTCACTATGATGCTAGAAATTAAGTCTGAATGTTGTTTAAAATATTTCAGAAATGCTTTTAATAAAAAAATAATAGGGAAGATAGAAAAATAAAAAAAAGCTATTTTATAGTGATTAAATATTTATTTGAAACGATAATAAAATGAAACAATAATCAGAAATAAAAGCAGGGTTGGTGCATAAATTACGATAAAATATAGCAACATTTATATAAATTCCGTCTTATGTACAATTTAAAGCACAACAATATATGCACAATTTAAAAGGTATTACTCAATATTATCATAAGCATAGGTAAAGTTATAATTTTTTTAGAAATAACAGTACTCTTATATTGAATCATTGAATCAATTTTACTAAAACTTTCACCTGAAATGAATCTTAATTTAAGTATTTTTAATGAATATCAAGCTATAAAAATGTTATATTTACAAGTTAGTAAGATTAGATTATAAAAAATATTATATTTACAAGAATAGAAGCAAAATTAATGCAAGAATATTACATATTTGTACAATTTCATAGAAAAGCACTAAGTTAATTAGCATAAAATTTGAAAAAGGTCTTTATTATCTGAATTTATAATAATGAAAACCAGATTAAGCATCTTGGGTTGCATTGATTAAAAATTTTATGTGAAATGAAGCTAAACCAAAAATTTAAATTACTATCAATATCATGTAGTTTTTTTTTCAATAAACATATTATTTGTCATAAATATTTCAGATAATCGGATGAATTTTATGGCTCAGTTTGCTGTTGGATGGACGCGTGCACGATTTTTAAAAGTTTAATTTCTCACAACTTACTAGAAATAAGCAGATTGTATGCATTTATATAATACCTGAATTCTTTTTCATCGTGACTGAAAGGCGAGGTAAAAAATGTGAACCTTTTGCTTTTGAAGATCATTGTCGTATTGCAAGGTTTCGATGAGCGCAATACAGAACATTATCTCTAGTTGCTTTAATGATGAGCAACTTTATCACTAGCAAGTATCTAGAGTATGAATTCAAACTCATATATATATCTTGATGACATATCCTACAGTCTACCCTCTTTAATCTTCGTGTTAAAGTCTCTTAAAGGTATTTTTTAATAGCATAATAAAAATATTTTATATGGATTAAATTCGCTGATATTTCTCCTTTGTCAGAAAATTCAACCTGCGTTTCACCAAATGATCCCCTATTGGATATGTATTTTAGAAAATTCAGAAATTAAAAACTCTAAATTTGGAAAACTTATATTATTGTTGATATATAGAGCTATAATTTAGAATTTATTGAAAAATATATTGGAAGTGTAAATCAAGAATCTGCATTACTCCCAGCATATATATATATATATGCTTACAACAAACAGCCTTTAGTTATTGAAAAGAGGTTTTTCTGATAATTTAGTCATAAGTAATGTGAAATTGAATCTTAATGATATTAAATAAAAAATTCTCCCAATAATCAGTTGATTCAAATGTTAAAGTTTCAGACAAAACAAAATTTATCAAAAGGTAGCTTTATGTAAAAGATATATTTTCACCTTATATTCTTTAAACATACATGAGATGTACTAAATTCAATAATGTCAATAACTCCTAAGATTATCATTGGTTATTCAATATAATTAAAAAAATTTCTACAATATTTCCCTGAGGATTATTTTTTTACAGTATCAATAAACTAGTTTTTTTTATTTTTACTATATTTCTTATTATTTACGAAAAAGATATGAAATTGTTTAGCTTATAATCTCACAACATTTCTACTTAAGATAAATAGTTTTTATGGTGTAAAGCACTTTAATTTTGATTTCAAAATGTTAAATAAGAAACCACAATCATAGCAACGGAAATGATTTAATCAAATGAAATCTCAGAGGTGATAAAATATTACAAAGACTTCTAGTAAGGAAATAAGCTTGACGTACTGCATTCGAATTGTGATAACGCATTGAATTTACAGTATAAAAGTGTTGTACAGTAGATACAATTTTCTTATCTGTAGAATAATTTATCTAAACACACTCATTCAAAAATATTGATATGTTAAATTGTGGCAAATTATATTTAATTAATTTTTTTTATCCTACGCCCGACCTTGGTTTTTCAACCATCAGTCTCTGTCGGGCAGCCCAATACAATCTTGAGGTGAATGAAAAGTCATCTTCCGCAGAATCTTAAATATATTTAATTAATAAATGACAATGTTCCTTTTTGTTGGTTTTATGGTTGTGCTTAAGTTTCCTGAAAAATCATGCCATAAATATGTTAAAGTTTCCTTTTGTCTATGTATTTTTAAAATATGTTTTGAATAATTAATATGGGGATACATTTTTAACCGTTAAATGATGAAATCAAGTAAAAAAATTATTATTAATACATAGAAATTTACAATTCCTTGATAAGAAAATCTAAATATCAAAGTATTCCTTTAATTTAAATCAGAATTAGACATTATTTTACTTGAATAAACTGAATAAAGTTGAATTTGTTAGAGAAAAGTTATTTCATAAAATTATAACATCAATTCCTCGAAATCAATTCCCAATAACATCAAACTGTTGTCGTGTATCTATGGTGAGTAAAAGGAAGAGAGACGGTTACTCAGTATCTGATTTCTGTTCAAATATCTCCGTAGTAACCAAATCCAATTTCTTTTCTTCTTTTTTTGTAGTAGTCCAAGCAGTTTATCTTTTTTCAAATCTTCCCTGGCGCAGACAAGAGCATTATTGCATTAAAATTCATTTCTTCATAACATCTCATTCTGTCTGTCGAAATAAATATATAAAAAAAATTCAATCTGAAAAGTAGGAGAGAAAATAGGAAACAAAAATTGAATACAATATTTTAAAAGGAGGATATTGAAGTCCAACAAAGGAAGCCTTGCAAAAGATTTAGAGATCGCGCCATGCATCACGCCAGAGAGTAGGAGAAGGAATTCAATCAACTTTCTCGCAAGTTCTTTTTTTTCTTTTATTCCCTCTCTTTTCCTCTTTGTTGATTTCGAAGGTGGATTACTTGTAGGTTGTGTTTTCTCCTGCTTTTGTTCTGCGTCTGCCCCGAGGGAAAATAACGTCGAAGGGAAAACCTGATTATCATGTTAAGTAAGGGGAATTTAGCCGGGAATTCCGTTGGAAAAATTCGCGTGATCGAATATTAGATGGCGCGTTAAGAGGCTCTCTTAAGAGCTTGGCTCGCTTTATTTTGCAAGCACTGAAGGAAAATTAAGTCTAATGATTGAGTCTGCAGACCGGAAAAAGTAAATACGAGAGCTTTCTACACACAGAATACTTCCTCTGAAATTATTTCGATCTCTTGTTTCGTAAGAAATTTATGTGCCGGCCTTCTGAAAGAAGTTCATAGGCGATGACTCCAGTCATTACTGTATTTGCATAAAATATGCAGAATTAGATTATCTTAAATATATTTTCCCTTTGTTTTAATTGAAATATATTTTATATTTGTTATAATAGTGTATATTATATATAACACTAGGTGATAACATAATTATTCTGTATACTATTGTTTTTAAATTTTGTTATACTGGGAATTGAGTACTTTATTAGATAATAATTTATTTATTGATGATTATGTAGGATTAATTACAAAGGACTGCGCCAAATGCTATTTGATCTATTTATTTCGATAAGAATAATAACAATAGTTTTCTTTATTACTCATTATGCAAGATGTACTCAAAAGGTTGCTGCTGTTGCACAAGCATGCTTCCCTGTACTGATTCCTGAGTTGGGTTCTATTAGTTAGAGAGAGGCAGCCGGGTGATGATTTCGTGAGTTTGAAGCAGGGACCAAGCAGAAGGCCCCCAATACTTGACCTGCTCCCCAAGAGGTATTATTTCTCTTGGAGGACATTGTGATTATACCTAGCTTTAACGTGCCTCAGTTGCTAGTAGCGAACACGACGGATATTCAGTTAAGCCAGGATTTGAAGTTACTACCTTCTGTTAATGAGAACGACTCCTTAACCAACGAGGCCAGCGCAGCCTGTTCTCAAAAGGTTAACTCTGGGTAATGTTGATTCCATTTTTGTATTCGGGAAATTAATTAAGTAATGTGTGTTCATGAAACAAAAATAGCACTATCTACATGTAATAACACCAAGTAAATTATAATATAGAGGAATCTTCTTAATTTCTTTTTGTTGACTGGGAAAAGATGAATTTGTGTTTATAAATTCAATATAGTTTTATTTAAATGTATTCTATCTCCCTGAAACCAAATTTTAAAATTGTTCTTTCTGGAGTGAAACATCCTTAATTAGATCTTAGCTAGTGCTGTACAATGGGATTCGCATGATGAATTTTTGTTTTCTGATGTCCTTTCTGCTACGTCGAGTGCCTCGCAGTTTACCGGATTTCCTCCCTTGTAACACGGGTACAGATTAATGTTAAAAACATGCATCTCAGAAAAGGATACACTAAACAAAAGCTTATAAATTTTTTCGTTTAGGATCTCCACTATACCATGTAAAATGTGAAGACAGAAAATGTCTGTTTAAACTATGTCAAATGGTTTCTAAATAATATTAACCTAAAAAAGATGCCACTTTTCCATCTTTTTGCATTAAGGAGTAAAAGAATTGGCCTATTATTGAAAGCATCTATAACTTTATTTAAAATCATTAAAAAAAGGAACAAACTGATGGTAAAAAATAAATAGTTTTCATAAATTCTGTCTAATATTTTGTAGATATGAGTCTCGCAAGAGTAAATAAATAATGAAATAAATTCAAATAATTTCAATATATGAATATTAAATGTAATAACTGTTTTTATTTTAAACTAATTTATCTACTCATTTATATTATAATTATTTTTATAGTCAAATAATCATAAGTTTTGTTTAATTTAAAAATTACTATGCTCACGAATAATTGACATTTATCATTAAATTTTATAAGATTGTGCTTGAATATCCTACAAAAATGCTAATCACTTGGTCAATACTGACTCCAGGAATATTATGATTGACTTTTACAAAAATGTACCTAGATATTATAATAAAATGCTACTTTTCAATCATCCTGGAAAAATTTAGACATTTATTAATTATTATTTGAGTTATAATTTACAATACATTATTATAAAACATTATAATAAATTTACAATACATTATTATTACTATAATAGTGTGAAAGTTTTAATTATCCTCTTTATTCAATTATAAGTAGGTATTATTTTATTTGAAAACTCTAAATAAAATTCAATTTGTAAAATAGAACTATTATCTTCAAAAGTTAAAGGTCAGAAATCATTTAACCTTAACCATTTTGTTTCATGTCAAGATGAATCATGGAAAAGATATTGTACCGAGCTTCACAGGTTCGTGTCGATTGAGAGTTGAATAAAGCAACCACTTAATGAACACAAGACTTTTATTCGTAAGAACTTCACTAAATAAACGAAATTCCCGCTGTAACAGTCACAATTATACAGCTACAATTCGTCAGTTATAATAAAAAAACAGCTTCCAATCACAGGTCTCAAATACCTCAGACAGAGAACAACTATCAGTCACAACTAATCGTCTTCACTCACTGACTGTCTTCACAAAACTATACTCTTCCATGTCGGGCTGCGGTATTTATACCTGACTTGGCGGAGAAATCCACCAATTTCGCCAAGGTTCTGGAAGCTTCTAGGCTATCTCGAAAAATATTGGTCCTAGAGCTTAGGTGATGGATGTTTCCAGAAGTATCGATTTCTCGCCAAGTCGCCAAAAATCTCGCCAACCGTCGCCAAGTCACCAAGAATCTCGCCAACTGTCGCCAAGTCGCCAAATTATTAGGAAATCCGCTTTTAAACTACAACACGTCTAAATACCGCAATTTTTGCCCAAAATGTGAGAATTTCTGATCTGTCTGAGATATTTTAAGACAAATATAATCATTATTTACAAATTTGTAACATTGCCCCCTCTCAAGGACTGCACGTCCCGGGCAGTACAATCCCCTGATAGGAGGCTAAATTTAATATAAAAGAATTTACATTTCAAGAGGATACAGAGCACATTACATACACAAGCAACTAAAAATACAAGAAAATAGAAAAGATTAAAATTATCTATACTATTTACAAACAGACCATGGTCTACTGATTTTTACTCTACATTACGATAAGGAGCTAATCTATCATAATGTACTACCTTTGGTTTTGAAGCAGATGATTTTCTTATACGAACCACGACGTCGTTCAGTCTTTTTAGGACTGTGTAGGGACCTTCCCAGTTGGCTTGCAACTTTGGAGAAAGTCCTTTACGTCGAATCGGGTTCCACAACCAAACTTTGTCACCTTCTTGGAATTCATGTCCCGTCGCTCTTGTGTCATACCTTGTCTTCATTCTTTCGGTCGTCAGGTTGATTCGGTCTCGAGCGAAGTTATGGACATCTTCAAGACGTGCCTGAAGGTCTCGAAGGTATTCCTCTGGCGATGAAGATGTATCCGGTGGACGACCAAACTGAAGATCACAAGGGAGACGAAGTTCGCGACCAAAGAGCATCTGTGAAGGAGTATATCCGGTAGTCTCATGGACAGCACTGCGATATGCAAGAAGAAACAGCGGTAGCTTCAAATCCCAATCTTGCTGATTTCTGGAAACCATAAGGGAGAGGTTATTCAAGATGGTTCTGTTAAACCTCTCTACCATGCCGTCCGATTGTGGGTGTAGTGGCGTGGTCTGCGTCTTGTCTATTCCGAGAATTTGACACATTCCTTTAAACACAACAGAGGTGAAATTTGTCCCTTGATCAGAATGAATTTGTAAGGGTGTGCCGAATCTGGAAACCCATTGTTGCACTAGAACCTCGGCTACTGTAGTCGCCTCTTGATCGGGGATTGCAAACGCTTCAGGCCACTTAGTAAAGTAGTCCATGACAACTAGTATGTATTTGTTGCCATTTGAGGATTGTGGTAAAGGACCCAAAATGTCCAATGCTATCCTCTCAAAAGGTGCTCCTACGTTGTACCGCTGCAACCTTCCTCGGCTACGTTTCTTCGGTCCTTTACGTGCCGCACAGTCATCACAAGATTGACACCATTTCTCTACATCTTGTCTCGTTTTGCTCCAATAGAAGCGTTCTCGAACTTTCTGTAGAGTTTTCATTACTCCGAAGTGGCCTCCAGTTGAGCTACTGTGCAATTCATTCAAAACATCTGAAATTCTTGATTTTGGAAGAACAAGCTGCCATTTGAAATTACGTCCATCATCGGATTCCCATTTCCTGTATAAGACACCATTTCTTATATGGAGTGAGTCCCAAAGAGCCCAATATTGCTTAGTAGCAGGACTGTAGATGGAGATATCCTGCCAACTTGGTCTCATACTAGACGATTCTTTCAATTCAAGAATTGGATTTATATCTGGGTCTTCTTTTGGGCTTCCCTAAGTCCTTTATCACTCCATGGGTCTCGTTTTGATGGAGGTGAAACAGTAACTTGGCGTACCGAAGGATTTACTAACTGATGGTTCTTCTCTACTCTAGAACAATATTGGCAGCTTTCATTACATGGTTTCCTTAACAGTGCATCAGCATTTCCATGAACAGTTTCTTTGCGTTGACGTATTTCCATTTTAGAAATTCCATGATCTTTTGTTTTCGGACAGTATCTACGGACGTGTCCGACTCCACCGCAAGTCCAACACTGAATTTTCGTGTTTCTGCCACCTTTACTCAATTCTAAGCTACGCAATTTTCGCCGCAGATATTCAATTTGCTTTTTTAGATCATAGTTCGTATCAGTAGTAGAGACGGCTCTGATTGAGTGCTGGTCTTTACGCGTGGCCTGCTGGGCAGCCTCTATCTTATGTGCGTAGACTAGGGCAGATCCGATATCTTTGACATCGGCGAGTCTAAGTGTTTTCTGTATCTCCGGATCCCGCACACTATCGATGAAGTGATGGAGGGCCAAATTTTGACGTATCTCAGCTGGGCAGTCCGAAAATGCTAGATGGGAAAGTCGCTGAATATCGGCAGCCAATTCTTGAAGACTTTCACCCGCTTTTTGATAGCGGGACTTTAACTGTAGTCTGCTATATTCTTTAGTGCACTTATCTCCAAACCGCAGCTCAAGCGCACTCGATAGGGCTTGGAAATCGTGCCTCTGCTCCTCCGGAAGCGTCTCGAGGATGTCAGCCGCGTCTCCTCTTAAAGAAGCCGCCAGGTGAAAAGCTTGGGCTCGGGGATTCCATCCATTAGCTTCCGCTACCATCATAAACTGGGTCTTGTATACTTGCCAGGATGATTTCCCATCAAATGTTGAGAGTTTAATATTGGCTAGGGAAGGCACAAATGTCACGTTGGGTTCCTCATGTTTGTTTGATATTTGCTTCTCCAAGCTTTCAATCTTCTTATTCATATTGTCTAATGCTACTTCAACGTTTTCTTCTATCTCCAGAACTTTAGTTTCAACTGAAGTTACCTTATCTTCCATTGCATTCATCTTCTCCTGAATGATGTTGGAGAATTCTTCTTTAACACTTACAATGTCCTTCTTAAGTTCCTCCTGTCCAGATTTTATCTCTTTCATCATCTCGGTTTTCATCTCTTCTTGTCCAGCTTTCATCTCGGTTTTCATATCTTCTTGTCCAGCTTTCATCTCGGTTTTCATATCTTCTTGTCCAGCTTTCATCTCAGCCATCTGCTCCGCTAATTTTTCGAGAAGACTTTTCATTAAATCCATATCCATTTTTCTTGTGACACGCTGCATCAACTCTTCAACCCCGATTCTGACACCAGTTGTACCGAGCTTCACAGGTTCGTGTCGATTGAGAGTTGAATAAAGCAACCACTTAATGAACACAAGACTTTTATTCGTAAGAACTTCACTAAATAAACGAAATTCCCGCTGTAACAGTCACAATTATACAGCTACAATTCGTCAGTTATAATAAAAAAACAGCTTCCAATCACAGGTCTCAAATACCTCAGACAGAGAACAACTAGCAGTCACAACTAATCGTCTTCACTCACTGACTGTCTTCACAAAACTATACTCTTCCATGTCGGGCTGCGGTATTTATACCTGACTTGGCGGAGAAATCCACCAATTTCGCCAAGGTTCTGGAAGCTTCTAGGCTATCTCGAAAAATATTGGTCCTAGAGCTTAGGTGATGGATGTTTCCAGAAGTATCGATTTCTCGCCAAGTCGCCAAAAATCTCGCCAACCGTCGCCAAGAATCTCGCCAACTGTCGCCAAGTCGCCAAATCATTAGGAAATCCGCTTTTAAACTACAACACGTCTAAATACCGCGATTTTTGCCCAAAATGTGAGAATTTCTGATCTGTCTGAGATATTTTAAGACAAATATAATCATTATTTACAAATTTGTAACAATATTATAGTTCAAAGCCTGTTTCCCTAGCTCTTTCTTGAATCTGATCATACTGAATACTATATATATATATATATAATAATGAATATATATATATATATATATATATATATTTATATATATATATATATATAATGAATAAATGACAAAATTTTGTCTTAAAAATTAGGAAATAAAATAATATTAAAAGCGATATTTTAAAAAGATGGCTTAGAACTCCAAAAAGCAAACGATTGTAAAAAATTTAGAGATCATGGTAAAGATCACGGAAAAGAATAGGAAGAACCATTCAATAAGTTTTCTCAAGTTTTTATTCTTTTACTCTCTCTTTGATATTTCCTTTACTCTCATTTATTTTTTCTTTCATTCACAGAAACAAGCCATCCAGGCATTTAGTTAATTTTAATTTTGTATTGAACAGACCATCAATTCTGAAACAACTTTGAATCTAGGTGTATCTTAAAATTTGTCAGCTTGCCTTCATTGTAGCTTGAGATGAGGTCCTGTTTTTGAGTAGTTATCTTATACTCAGTAATAGAGATTTTAGAGTGCTGCTTCTGATTTTTATCTAGTCTTTCATTGCTTAAAGTGCTGGAAGGATGTCAGTTCTCTTGCGTGCTTCACAAATTTTTCCTGAGTTTTATTTTTTTAGGGGAAGAGGTATATGATAGTTATTTATACTTTTAAATGACGCTGTAGGAATATTTTAAAAGTCACTCCTTATATTTAGTACAAATCTTTCTGTATCGAAGAAATCATTTTAATTCGGCTATTTTAATGACTTTCTTCAAATTGTCATTGCTAGGCAATCTTGCGGTAGACACTGAAATAATAGATTACAAAACAGATTTCTGTTACTACGCGTTATACATTAACTGTATATAAAAAAACAATAAGGCGCACACTTCATTCATAGATACACATAAATTCATAGATACATATAAATTTATATTAAGCAGTATTAAGCATAGAAAGGATTAAAAAAAGCGTTTAATTTTATCATAAAGTACTTTTTTTCCTGTATGTAGAAAATGTTAATCTTCGTGTTTCCTTTGCTGCTTAAGTTTCAACTGAAATTCATCTCAAAGGTTTTCAAAAGTACATTTTAAAATTATCAATATTTTTTCAAAATTACCAATAAGCTGTACAATCCCAATAATAAGCGTTTTCTAATTATATATTTTTTTCATTGGAAATTCTTACTGTTTTGAATTTCTTGGTATATTTTGTTTGAGAAATTTTCATGCTGCCAGCATCGAAAGGAAGAAGAAAAGAAAAGTTTAATAGTATGCACTATAATATATTATTATATACATCTTTACTGTTAAAAATTCATTTATAAGTCTACTTAATACAGTAACATCATACAGTGATGCAAAAAAACCAAAAAAAATATGCTGGCATGAAAAAGTAATACTCTTGATATCATTCAGCATTAAACAAATTTGATTCTTGCATCAGACATGGTTGCTCGAAGTAGTAGAGAAACCACTTTAAGTTATAGTTTCTACCTTGATTTATTCCTCGTTTACAACTATTCAGTTATAAATTAGCAAACAAACAGTATGAAATGAGAATAGTATTTTATTTATCTCGAGCAAAGATTAAACAAGTCAAAATATAAGAGTTGCAGTAAAATAGCTAAAGAACGCAATCAATAGAAAACAGAAATAATATTAGATAAATTAACAAAATATTTATGGTAGTAAATACAATAAATATAGAAAGAATTACACAATTTTTTTTATCTTTTTTACATTACAGTTTTATTTTTCTCAATTTCATTTGTCAAGTCACAATATCTAATCCACGTAGAATTTACTATATTTAATACTATACCTTTCACCCTACAGGGAAAAAGTAATGTTTATTTTTTATCTATTTCTGTCTTTTAAAATTCCTCATTTTTTAAGCTTATTGTTATGTTAAGCTTTCAATTAATTGTATACATTCGTGAATAAAGATAACGACTAAGGAATAAATTTTAAATCTATTTTCTTAAATAAAACAATGAAAAATATAAAATAAAAACATGACAATTTAAAAAAATAAAATTGTTTGCTATATTTCTTTGATAAATTAAAGTGAAAAAATAGAATATCATTCAATTATAAATTATATTTAATACTTATTTTTACTATCCTGAAAATTGTCGATTCGGTACTAATTAGGTAAAATATTGGTATTATTTTGCTATATTTCTTTTTGTCTATTTATTTTAGATTTATTAAATTCTTTTGGCTGTCTTTTTTGTAATCAAAGTTAATAAGCAAAGTCGAAATTACCATGTAATTTTCAGCCTAGTTAAAAGATAAATCCGAGACTTTAACTCCCACTTACTTGTCCATAACACACCTGCTGATGAACAATAAATATAAAAAAAATCAGAGGAGTATTAGCATAGTTATCTTCAGAAAGTTTTGGAATTGAATATATTACTTTTCAAGCAAGAAAGTAACATCCTCATTCTTGGACAAGCAAAATTTCTAGTAACATCAACACATGAATACGGATAGATCTTGACCAAAACTACATCAGCAATGTCATCATAAGTCTGAGTGTGGACATGACTTATGGTGACATTGTTGTTGTCGTAAACTATAGATTTGTTAATGCATTCTTGGGATTCAATTTCTTGAAATTTAATCATCTTAATCTTCGGAAAAATTTAATTATTGGGGTTAAGATAAATATTTGCGGTTTTGATTCTCATCTCTGAATTATTTCGAATCATATACTCCATATAAAATTAGTCTTGTGTGCAAAGAATTCTTTGAAAGTATACCTAAACTAAAATCTTCTATTATCCTCTACTGCTTTTTTCTAAAATAATTATTTTTGGTTTCTAGTTATATGTTTACTTGATTGAATTGAAAGTATTTCAGGAGCAACACAGCAATGTTTAAATGTGTACACGTTATTACGGTAAATACGTTACCACTTCACTTTATTTTAGTGCAAATTTACTTGCCATTGAACACAACGTTCTGTTTCATAGCATAAAGTTCTTAAAAGGAAAAAAATATGTTGAAATTTCTGAAACACACAAACAATAAAACACATATTTCCATTTGCATTTAATCAACCATCTTTAAATTCCTTTTCTACACCGTTTTGGAGGTTTCTTTAAAACTACAAATGACGTGATGGAACCTTAAAAGACACCAGGAAAATATTAACAAGCAGTAAGGTATTCAAATTAGCAACAGATAATTACGACTCTACAGCTACAAGAAAACAGTTAATAGATTCGCATATTTTCTAGCATTAAGAAGACGTTTCCTCTCTTTTTAACTCGAAGCGTATATTCAAAAGTGATGGATGCTGGTGGCAATTTCCTCTGGCTGAAAATGTTTAAAAACATTCAGCATGGACCCATTAGTGTATGCAAATTTCTTAACTAGAAACGACACCGTCTTCGTTGGCGAAGGCTTTGGCAATGAGACATGCTGGAAATGCTAGATTGTTTGAAAAATGCAATTGCATTTCAATTTGGTCTGTGTGTCTCGATGCCAACTGCTCCCTTTCATGGTTTAAAAATTACCCGTGTTCATTTAAGATAGAAATAGTTCTTGATTGTGTAGTACTTACATATTTTATGAAAGAAATATGAAATATTTTGTAAAGTTACAAGTTTTTTTTTGCTATTCAAATTTATTTTTCTCTTTGATTGTTTTAAGAATACATGGTTTACAATTTCTTTATGTCTTTCTGGCAACCGCATAGCTGGCACTCTAGGTTTCGATTCAAAGGCTCGTAGATTCGAGTCTCACCTTGATTTTACATATTTGGAGTGTTTTAGAATCTATTTTAAACTGCAGTACTTGGGGCCTAATTAGTAGAAGAAATGACCGTTATGCAGCAAAATAATAAATTAAATTCCTAATTGCTTATTGGTATGACGATGTATTATGCTAGTATTTGCATGTTTTGAATATTATAGATTAATAATATAATTTTGAGATTAATAATTTAATTACTATTGTGTTTTTATGAATATCCTTTTAATTATGCTATTCTATCTAAAGTTCTTAAGAAAAAAAGTGAAAGAATTCAATTAGAAGCGTTTTTTAATTTGTTAATTGCATGTCACATCGTTACTTTAAAAAGGAAACATTGAGACGATAAATTAAAAATTATGGCCTGATTAAAATCCTGGAATAATATACGAAATATACAGATATAGCCTTTTAATTCTATTTCATTCAAAGTTCCCCTCAGGGCTCACTTGAAGAAATATGTTTACCAACGATCCAGTTGTAGCAAGTGAAGAAATAATAAATATCACATCCTTTTTACATTATTCTTGCTATTTATCTATTACACATAGTTTGATATCTATCAATGGAATATATTAAAGCATTAATATTATAAATAAAATCCCATGAAAAACTAATTCTCTTTTATGCAACCGAAAATTTATTTAATTTAGTATATGTTTTTTCAATGAAACCTTTATACAGCAGTCTTAAAATGGTTTTATTATCTGGATTTACTTAAATATAAAAGCATAAAAATAGTTTTGTCTTGATGAATTTTTAATTCTTAAAATCAATAAGTAACTCAGAACTCAATTCTTAATTTTTAAATACCCTTTTGTATTAATATCAATAATGTTACAAATATATTTTACTTTTATAATAATAATTTGTTTATTGAAATTTATGAATTTACTTATAGTGAGAAGCACAGTAACGTTTTTGCTTGATTTGAAACAAAAAAAAGACTAAAAATTTCTATAAAATAATGTTTATTTTCTTAAAAATGACAATGCATCTCAGCAAACAATTTAAATCTAACAATTACGTTAAACTCTCACCTAAAAAAAGCTAAATTTTTTATGAAGGTTTTAACTTTATTTGAAAACTAATAATGATATTTATTAGCTGACTATAACAAATATTTATCGTTATACATTAGAGACAGTTAAAATATAAAATTTACACAGAAATAATTTTCTTTTGGCTGAAATTAAATGATAAACAATAAGAACCAATTTATTTTGTGGCTCATTTTTTAAAAATTATATTTAGCGAAAAGATAATAGATAAAAGAATTTAAACTTTATGTGGTATGATTAAAATATTTCTTAAACTTTTTAGGTATATGCAGATTGGAAATATTAAAGATAATAAGATCATATAAAAAAGGAAAATTATTAAGGAGATAATTAGAAATTATAAATCAAAATGTGACTTTTATATTTTTAAAATTTGTTCTCTAAAATATTTATCTCTAGATTTCATTTTTATATATTAAAGACATTTTTTATATTAAGCTAAATTTTAATTTCAAATGCGATTAAAATAAGTTATCTTTGTAACAAATTAAAGTAGTACATATTTTTTACCAAATAATTTACTCCATTACATTTTCTTGCTTAATACAATGAAATTAGTTGGATATACTTTTATTCTTAAGCATTTAAAACATATTTTAAAATCTTCTCAGAATGAGTTGATCAAAATATATATAGAAAAAGGGTTCTATTGAATGAAATAATATTTATTGACAATTTTAGTAGTTTTAATATACAGTCAGCTTATCACAAACACTTAATTTCCTTAAAAATATCTGAAATGAATATCACACTATGTCTTATCGCAAGTTTATTGCCAAAATATTTTTAGTCAAAATAAGCCAAATATTTATTGCAATTATATGTAACATATATATACTTTTAAAAGTAATAAAACTTTTGGTGAAATAGTTTTAGAATGTAAAAAACTAATGAATGTTACTCTGAATAAAACTATAAAAATAATTACTTAAAACTTTGGCACGGATTGTTTTGAAACTTAAGCTTTCTTTTAAAGTAATTTCAAACTCCTTTTTAACAATAATTGTAAAGAACTGTATATTTATTTGTTTGAAAAAGACTTTTTTGATAATCCATATAACTTTTTCAAGAAAAAAAAACATTTTAAGTTACCATACATGATTTATACCATTTTTCAAACAAAGTTTAATTCTGAAACAAAGTTGATTAAATAAAATGTAAATCTCATTCAGATAAAAAAAGCAAATTTACAAACAACGTGAAATAAAAATCTGCTCTCGAAAAAGAAGCTCTGATTCTTGGCCTTAAATCCTCTTGTGGAAGTAAAACAATTTTGTCTTTCAGTCTTTTTTCCGCTTGGTTTTCTTTTTCTAATCTTGATTTCTGTTACATTGAAGTGAATGTGTACTTTTCTTCTTCCATCAAGAAAAAGAAGCTACGAAGTCATTCTGCAGTTTGGCGGTGTCCCAAAAATGTTTTTCTTTTGTGTTTTATTGCAAGAAAATGTATCTGTAGCATGTACTAGTTTTTTGATTGAATGATGTTTATTAAAATTGAACTCTATACGGGAAGTCATTGATTTCCGATTGTGGAGGAAAAACCGTTTGTTTTGAAAATAAAAAATAAATTTTATCGAGTAAAATTTACACGCGCTGTTACAGAATTATATAAGGATGTAATAGTAACAATTTTAAAGTCAGTAATGAATTAATTAACTATAAAAATATAGCATTTTATTAATCTTTTTTAATTATCTTTGGATTTTATTAACAAAAGATTAGATATTTCTTCATAATTAATAGTTAAATGCTTGTTTTCAAGTATTATATGAAAAATTAGCATTCATTTTTGTTATATTAAAATAATCGTGATTATAAATGAGAAAAGCTCTAGATTTTTGTCTTTCTTTACCAAACTATTTATTATTTCTTGCAAATTGATTATTAATTATTAAAACTATTAGAATAGGATGATATTTATATACAAAATATATTCAATCTAGAGAAGTAAAATTTTTCTAGCAGATACCTGTTTTTATAACTTGACTGCTTTTATTCTACATGCCTAACTTTTAAGGAAGCTTTGATAACAACATTAACAACATTGTATTTAAAAATTATATATATATATATATATATATATATATATATATATATATATATATATATATATATATATATATATATATATATATATATATATATATATATATATATATATATATATATATATATATATAAAATTAGAACGGAGGATGTTTCAGGATTATTGCATAATGAAATGTATTGAAAGTTTTTCCTGTAACACTTTTGAAAGTTATATTTTCAGAATATGGAATATGCTACTTATATTAATTCTTTATGAAAAAAGGTTTATTGAATGTGAAGAAGTACTTTATATTCCTGCGAAAAATTTAGCTGATCTTACTGAAAATTTAATTGTGCTTATAAAGATTCCAGTTTTTAAAACAATCTTTAAGCACAGTAAAATTTTTAGTAAGAAATAATGTAATTTTTTCACTAGAGCTGTAGAAGTTACGTATAACCATTGGTGCATAAATTGTAAGACAATATTAATGAACAATAAATCTTTAATGAAACGCACATATTGATCTACAGTAATAAAAATTTTAACATATTTGCTTATACATAAAATACATTCAATATATTGTTCTGATGTGTATTAATATTAATTACTATTCAAATTGTTGAGTTACTGTAATATACCAAATACGATAAATCAAATCAATATGTTAAACGTAAGGTAATATTAAGAGAGTCGAGAATAAAAATTCTTTTGATAATATATGAATCAAAATTATATAATTTTAATTAAGAATCTCAAGAATCGAATAAAGCTTAATTAGTCATAAGAGTTGCACTTGCTTTTAACTTAAAATTTTATAATAAAAAATATAATTAAATAAACTTTTTCTGTCAATTTTATAAGAAATCAAATTTTTAAATGAAAACAGCATTTTCATCTCTTCTTGCTATTTAAAGTACATTTAATCTATAACGAGAGTGATGATGTTGTTATACTCTTTAATATTTTCCCACCTTTTTCTAATGTGGATTTTATAAAAGAGAGAAGTATTATAGTTGAAAGGAATGCATTTACTCCATTGAATCGCCCTCGTATCCCTTGACAGATCATTTATTATAATGATTTATCAAGTGTTATCCTGGAAGATAATTTGAATAAGATGTGATCGTAAACTGAAATTTTATTAAAAAATATTCCATTACAAGAGAAACACAATTTTCAAAAAAAATCCTGCAAATTATTATTAAAAAAAAAAAAAAAACACAAAATTTTGATTATGATGTTCGTAATGTTTGTTTTCTGACAGCTTGCAATTTACGATATCTCGTTTTACGACGGCCTCCCAGAAAAGTAACGACTCTTTTCCAGGGGTCTTCTAATCTTCTAGCCTCAAACAGCTTTAATGCGTTTCAAAAGCAAAGGAGAGAGTTTTATGAGTTTTGAGAGTCTTAGGTCGTTTAGGGCTAAATGCGCATAAACTTCTTTGAAGAAAAGGATGAAGGCTGTGTGCTCTTGGATCAGCTTGTTATGCTTCACGGCACTCGGGGATGCATTTCCAAAAAACTCAACTCTTCTTTCAACTTTCGAGGACAGCCTAATATACGTAACAGATACATGATTAATGCTTTTTTTAAGAGAGGCATATAAATCCTAAATTTTTCTCTGTTACTTTCTTGAAATGTAAAACCTTTTTAAATTATTTTGACGAGGAAATGAAACAGAAAATTGTAAATTGTTTAATTTCAATTAAAGTGAAATTAAAAACAAAAACTGAATACTAATTTTCAAAGAATAAAATTCATATTTACAACAATTTTAAATTAGACATTAATTTTTGATGTTACATAATTTACGTACAAATTTATTTGCGAAGAACAATTTATTTACATACATAGAATATGAAGATATTAAATATTTATTTCACAAAATAATTAATTTAAAATATGTACCAAAGTTCTTAACAGTTAGTTATAGGAAAAAATAAGGACAAAAAAGATTATTGATTATCTTAAGACATATCTTTCATTGGTTTTAATTGTTTTAGTTTATTCAACGGAAATATTTAACAGTAAATAATTACCCTGTGGTTTAAGCAATAAAATAAGATTATTTAGTTTTTAATTCATAGAATAATATTTTACCCTCAACTGACTTTAAAATAAAATTTCTATTCTATTATATGAATTAAAAAATCAATAGTCTTGTTAAGACTAAGATTGCTTAGATAATATGCGATAAAAAACATAATCATCCTTAGAGAAAAGCCATTGTCAAAAGCACTGAATGTTATTCATCTTTCTTTCGGTCTCCATATCATTTTGATTTATCGATGCTAAAACGACAGTGAAAAGCTGATAACTAATTTTGAGAACTTTAAGCAAAGTATTTAAAAAATAGAAAATATAACTACTGTTTTAAATATCCTTTACTCAAAATCTACTTAATAATATGAAAGTCATGAATAATTTTGAATGCTTCTCATTCTAAAATCTACAATTATTAGAATCGTTTTTAGTATTCGAGTGATTTGATGACTTTCTTAGTTGATTGTTTTAATTCTATTTTTAATGCTATTATGCTCTTACGTAAATATTAAGTTTTCTTTGAATTTACTTTTGAATTTTTCACAGTTATTAGAAATTTTTTTACAATAAAGACAATACAATAAATTGGCACTTTAAATTTCTAGAAAACGCTTAATGCAGAAAGAATTGATACTTTTGAAAAAAAATTAGACTAAATATTTCGAAAACAGTTATTTTTTCTACGAAATTACAGAGTTGTAAAATAATAAGGAATTTTAAGTATTTTTTACCATGTTTGTGATTAATACGAAGATAATATATATTTTCTTTTGGAATGTATGAAGAGAACTCATTTCTGTAAATAAGTATAGAAATTGTTTTACTATGTTAAGAGAGAAGGAATTACTGTTTAAATTAATTTAAATGCATTAAAAATGTATGCACTATTTTATAAAATTTCAAGTTATGAAGTTTCAAACATAGCTATAAATATAAGTGTGCCAGACTTGAAATTTTTTAATTTTTCATGAATGAGTAATTTATATATATATACACATATATATATATATATATATATATATATATATATATATATATATATATATATATATATATATATATATATATATATATATATATATATATATATCTATATATATATATATATATATATATATATATATATATATATATATATATATATATATATATATATATATATATATATATATATATATATACTGAGTAAACTCTACAATTATCTAAAGCTTTTTTAAACAATGCTATATTATAGAATGTTCAATATGTGTATGTAAATTTATAAATTGTAATTCTGTATATTATAAGAGTTTTCTTTGAATTAGCTTGCTGAATATTTCTATTCTGTAACTTAATAAATGTATTAAATTAATTTTAAACGTAAAGATTTTGTGTATTCTTGTGAAGTTTTATACTAATTTTCATTTTGAACTGTTATAATTAATTATCTTTTTGACAGAACATTTCTTAGGTAAAAATATCGCATAAATCCGATGCAAATTTTATTAAAATAAATGTTAATTCAAAAGTATTGTTATGAATACATGTTTTTTCTTAAAAATACATGATCACATGCATAAAACTAATCTAATAATAAAGAAAATAAAGCTCTTCTGAACAATTCCTTAGTTCTTAAAAATTTGGCTTCCTGATATAGACAGGATAATTAATCATATTGTAAGAATCATAAAATGCGATTAGATCAGAAGCGTTACCAGCGGATAAAAATAAATAAAAAAAGTTTTTTTACCGCTTTTATGTTGGTAACATTTTTCAAAACCTTATTTTTATCAAAAAAAAAAGACCCTTTGTTAAAAGAAAAACATTTACTACATTTATATCTGTAAATATAATTTTTAAGTAGTGTTATCTTTTTATACATTATTGTACAAAATCATTTAATAAAATGATCGAAAGTGAATTTCTTGAACAAGTATACATAGTTATAGTTAATTTTTAATACATAATTAAAATTAGTATATGTTTTTACTAGAATAATGATTCAATTCTTATAAAATAGTGATTTTAATATATATTTATTGGAATAAAATGATTTATTTATGAAACAAATTATTATTTGACTTTAAAATCAAAAATCTGTAAGTTATATTTCTTGACGCCATACTACAAATAATAAATCATGCCTTGTCTCTTTGTTAAAGATGGGAAGCCTCTTGGAGTCTGAAGATAGTTGATTCAATTTTATCTCACTTAAAAACCAATGTTTATACAATTATGTGAATTAATAGCTGTTCTATAACTATTATCTATACATAAATCTGGTGATGTAATATGAAGTCAAAAAATACCACTTCTCAGTTGCTGATTTTGTCAATCAAAAAATAACTCCAAATAACCTGTTGACTTTTTTATCAACTTTAAATCAGTAGAAATATACAACTAGACACCCCTCTTAGTAAGAGAAAAATTCCATATGACTTCAAGTGGGGAAGTTAATGTCATAAATAAATATTAATAATTTAAATTTACGATTGTCCGTGTTAGTATTTTTCTTTTCTCATATTTTATACATTGTAAAGCGTCACAAAATGCCCTAGTGGTGATTTTAGGGACTAAAATTTTTTTCATGGAATCTTTTTTCCCGTGTTTTGATTTGTCTAAATACCAAGTTTGGCTCCATTTCGGCTATTAGATCGCGCTACAGGGTGCTCCAAACATTGTCACTTTAAAAAAGATCACCCTGTACATTTTAACCTTTGAAGCCTCACAATAGCAAAGTTGAGAATTAGTTTGGTTAGTTTGTCACTTAACCATTATTTCTTTTTAATAAACTTCTTCAAACTTCAAAGACTGAGGTTAGAGGCGAACTCACAAACTGTTCTACCAAATTCCAGACACTAAGTACTCACCTGCATATTTAATAGCTAGATAAACAAAGGCGTTAAGAAAACGAGTCTGGAAGGTATAGCAGGCTTGATACTTGACTCACGTGAAAACAGTTGCGATATGAAGGTCTGTATATATAAACGAGGGTCACTCTGAAATTTTTGAGATACAACTAGGTTTTTAAAGTTATACTTAAAAAATTTTAGTGTGTTCAAAGTAGTCTCCTCCAGCATCAATGCACTTTTGTAGACGAATTTTTACTACAGATTAAATGCCTCAAGACATTCATTTCTTCGAATAAATGAAAAAAATGCATTTATAGCCACATCAATCTCTTCTTCTGAATAAAAATGACGTCCACATAAGTTCTTTTTTAGATTAAAGAATAACCAAAAGTCGCACATAGCTATATCAGATGAATACGGTAGATGTTCGGTCACTTTAATTTGTTTTTGTTTAAGAAACTCAACTGTTAATCCAGCTGTATGTGAAGATGTATTGATGGTGAAGCATTAGTCCCCTAACATTCAAATCTTGTAGAATTTCTGGAAGACATTTAGTGGTATACCAGTTTGCAGCTACTGTCTTCTGTCCTTTTAACTTGATGGGTTTGACCAATTCCGTACTTCTGAAGAAAACGACTTACATCACTTTTTTCAGTGCGCGTTGTTTCTTCACCATTGTCGTCGTGGGATCATCTTCAAAGATCCATACTTTGCTTTCTTGACGTGTTGGAACGTCAAAAAACGGTATGTACGTTTCATCACCTGTTACAATTTTAGAAATGATGCGGTGGCCACCATCATGCAGCATATTAAGAGTTTCTTAACTGATTCTGACACGCTCCTCTTTTTGATGCTCAGTTAGATTATGGGGAATCCAACGGCAAACTACTTTTTCATATGTAATTATCCATGAATGATTTTGTGTATGACTGCGGATCCAATGTTAAGTTCCTTCTGTATCATTTGATAGGTACAGGGATTATCATCCATTAACATTTTTCGTATGGCCGACACATTATCTGGGATTACTGCCGACGGTGGCCTTCCTGTGTGTTCTACATCCTGAAGAAAATTGCGTCTTCTTCTAAATTCTCTAAACCATCTGAATACAGCAGCACGAGTTGGAGATTCATCACCAAATGCTAATTGCAACCGTTGAACGCATTCTTCTTGATTTTATCCTGCTTTGAAATCATAGAAAATCATAGCGCAAAAATGTTCTTGCGTCAACTCAATTTTCTCTTTATTTTAAAATTTATTCCACGCTAAACAAGTTGAAGTAGTCAGTAAAAATTATCTTCTGTGTTAAAATACTTTGTACTTTAAAATTAAACCGTTATTTTTATTTTGTAAATTCTTGTCTGCGTGTATCTCAAAAATTTCAGAGTCACCCTCGTATATATATTGAAAATTCAGCGAAATGCAATTTTTCTCATTGCTCGTCATAAAGAGAAGAGTGTCATCAATGGTACTGATTTTGAAAGTCAAACTTCAATTCAAAATTGCGAGATAGCAAGTAGAATATATCGGTAGAAAAATAGGCAACACATCACTGTAGCTAAATTTTCGGATTTTTAATTTAGTTTTTTTTCACTGTAAAATATGTAAACAGTTATGTTCCAGGCAATATCTTCATTATTCATGAATAAAAAATATTAAGTTTAGAATTTATTTATGAGTTTCTTAAAATCATATTTAATTACTGATAGTTAAATGGTTTTACTTAAAATGATTTGAAAAAATATTACTTAAACATAATTTTATAACACTTAATTTAGATGCTAATTATTACTTGATTTTACTTATTTATAATTGTAAACCATGGACATATTTATGCAAGTTTGACTATAATAGCAAAAGTATGAGTGGAAAATTATCAAGATAATTGTGTCAGTAAATGCCTATTTTACCATACTTGTTTTTCAGTAATATGAATTTCTCAGTTTTAGAGCATGAATTTTTTCTATAAAACAATATTCCCCCTATTATATTTCAGAAATAACATTACAGTGTTATGTCTCAAGAGATATGGCTTTTTTCAATTTTTTCATGTCCATCAAAAAGTAATGAATGACAATGTTTACTACCAAACACAAAATAACTTCTCGTAACATTAATATATTCTAATGTTTATTTAGAACAAAGAAGTTTATTCCATATAAATAACACTGACATTGAGGATTAGAAATATAAGAAAAATTTCACTTATAAATATACTAATGAAATCATTTTTAATTCAGGTAAAGTTTGTATTTTATATGTTTATTTATATATCTAATCTTTAAAAATACTTGATGCAAAATTATTAAATTTAAGATTTGTAAAGGACAGATTATTTCATTTAAAATGAATCTTTTGAAAATAAAACTATGTTATACAAGAAAAAATATTTCACCACCAAAGTTTGGATAAGTAGATTGTAAATTAACTAAAATTTATTATGTGACAGACATTCCTAATTCTATATTTTCTGTCACATTATTGAGAATTTAAAATCATCCTCCTTTCAAGGCTTTTAGCATCATAAACTATTTTTCATCGTTTTTCAATATAAGGAACGGTTAAAAATTAGTTTCTTGACAGCACTGCTTCCATTTTAATCTAACAAGTTATCGCACTGGGCTCCCGACAAGATTGTATTAATAAAAAAATCAATCGTGTTCATGATCGAGTATAATAATCTCGTTAACTAACTGTTTTCATGATTCTAGGAGAACTGTCAGAATTCGTTCGCAAAATCAATCGGCTTGTCAAAGGGGCTTCTGTATGACCTGCTTTCACTGACCGAATCGATCGCGACCTTAACGACAGTCCTTATGACAGAAATTGAAGGTGTGGTCCTTATCACTATCGACTCTGTTCCAGGCAATTAGCGGTCTTGGTGGAAGAGATCATTTCCTTTCCCTAGCACCATCTTCCCAAAAGAAGTTACATTGCGTGGACTTTCGGCTGTTATTTATGATTTTCGACTTTATTTATTAGAGTGCAGAGAATTTTGGTCAGTTTTAAAAGTAATGAACAAAAATTTGTATGATATCTTGTTTATGCACATTGTTTTTCTTTTGTTGTTCTTTTTATATTTGCTTATTTATTTTATTTGCAGATTTGAAAATACTCATATAAATTTTTATGCATACAATTATATACAAAATAGTAATCTAAAATTCAGTGCATCTCTTAAACCATTTCGAAACTCTCAAAAACAGAATTTTTACTATTTTCTTAAAAAAAGAATATTTTGAAATTTAGTAGTTAAACAGTTAAAGTGTTTTAAATATTGACTTCAATTTAAGATAAAAGCTTTGGTTCTGAAAATTATTTCTTTTTAAAATAAAATAGCTAGTGAAATTTTGAGAATGTAATCCCAAATCTTTTGTTAGCTAGTGTATTAAATGTTGTATTCCCAAACAGTTTTTTTAATAAAAAAATTGAATCATATAAATAAGTTTTTTTATATGTTTAGTCATTCTTTATGGTGCACAATGATAAATAATATAATTAAAAATTGCTATTTTAGGAAAATACTAAACATGAATTTAAAATGTTGTAAGATATATTTTAATATGATTTAATTTTCTTAAATTTTTTATTGAAATTGATATTCTTAATGTAACAAAATACAACTGTATTTAATATTCAGTTGCATGCTATTTTGCTTTAGACTATTGCATATTATCTAAACATAAAACTGAGTAGACTTTCTAAAATGGGTTTAGAGATTTTTGTTTTATTCTGAAGTTCTGCTTTTAATGAATAATAATGACAGATAATGAACAATAATTAATGACAGTTATTATTCACAGTGAAAGAATTTATAAGATAAAGAATTTATTGAGCTTATTTCTATAATAAATATATTATATCACAGATTTTCTAAAGAAATTTAATGTGATAAATTTGGTTTTGCCCAAAGTTGTATTGTAAGTTAATTATGTACGAAAAATTTCAAATTTATTCTATGTTCATTAATTTTAACAAAAAAATAAACTATCTGACATGGTAGTATTCAGCTTTATTGACACGTGAATACTTTTTCATCATTATATAGTTAATAATAAAAATTGAAACCAATATCCTATATTGTCAAAATATTGAAATTAAATGTTAATAATACTACACCATGTTTAATTATTTTTATTTGCATAATACCAAATCTAGCAGAGCCTAAAAAATAGAAAGGTGAAAATGGCACAAAATGAATCCCAAAAATAGTTTCTTTATATAATATATTCTTTATATTACATATTATATATGCTTATTAAATATTCTTTATATTTTTAACAATATTTCTTTATAAAAAACGTTGTAAATTCTTTGATAACATTATCAAAGACAGTAAATTTGTAAAACATATAATCTTTAACAGCAAGGTGATACTTCGTTATTGCATAATAGATAGCATAGAGATAGCTACGGCATAATAGATAGTTGACTTTCATAAACAATCACTGTTATTTGATTTCAAGAAGAACTTATAATAAATAAATGACCACATGAATTTGTCTGTAGGAGAAAATATAGAAAACATCCAATTATACACACCAATTAATATATAGTATTTGCTATCCAAAGGCCCTTACACCAGCTAGTAACTACTCCTCCAACCCAGTGCCATATCTATCCTCTTGCCTCACCAATTTACTTGAAACTCGTCCTTACTTTGTATAGCTCTTCTTCATATCTTGTACAAATTTTGTTATTCATCCCCTATTTCTCACTTAGTATGTAACACAAACACCATTTTTAAATATTCATGTCATTCACCAACCCGTTTTTTCAGTTATTTTTTTTACTTAGTATAATTTTAATTTTGTTTTATTACTCCAAAAATTTTTGTACACACTTGTTGATTTTCCCTAATTATTTGTAATGTTTTGTTACCTTAAATTAAATTGTCCATTGGGTGGCAGTATTTAAGAGCTTGAGGTCGCAAAATTGGGATCCCCCTGTAGCAGCTCTCCAGATGTTCCATTGCGTATGTCTATGTCTTGCTGTAGCTCTTTTGAGATGGGTACAGGGAAGTTCGCTAGCTTAAACGTAAACGTAAACCAACTAATATATGATATGACATGGTATTTAGCCCTTTCTGTGCAGTGGTGATTCTCAACGTAGTATTACTGTGGAGTCTGTAAAGCAGATAGCTGAATTACGGCGAATATTTGTTTTTGTTGTTATTTATGAATCTTGGATCAAGCCAAACTCACTAGATGACAGCTATTCGCTATTCGAAATTAAGTCAGAAGGGTGCTTCTATCAGAAGCATAGAAGGGTTTGTTCAATCAGAGCACCACGAAGTCACCTTTGTGGAGCTCTGATGACTTTGCTCTAAGACTCCTTCGATAGATGAGAGGATTCACTTCCTCAATTTTGACTTTGATCTGGAGGGGAAGGAAATTTTCTCCAGACCAAACCATTTATGGTAACTGCTCAACGTCCGACCACAGGACCTTCGATTCTACAGCTTTAACGAGCACGTATATCGCATGTACTTAGTAGGTCTTTGGAGGCATTGGGAATCAAACCCCACTCTTTCAAACTGAAGGTCGATGCCCTAATTACTAGGCTACCACGGCATAAGTAAAGCGTTTGAATATTCACAGCAGAATGCTTTCTGGGAGTTTTTTCACTGGACGTGAACCGTAATCATGCCCAAAAGAGATGAAAAATATCACCTCTTTTTTCAAATAGCAATCCACTAACTGTGAAACGTAGAATAAAAAATGTAAAAGCTACTTATAAATAATCACTGTATATTTTCTATCTTTTGTGCATCTATGGTGACCTTGTTTAATAATGCTGATTCACATTGCATTGCCATCTGATGCGTTTTAAAAGAAGAATAGAAAATAACCAAACCAAAGAATCACTTATTTGGTTTGGTTATATCTTAACCAAAGAATCACTAGTCATGGTTTACAACTTTGATAAAATACTTGTTGACGGACACTATGAATACCAACAGTTTTGCTTGACAATATATGATGATAAACATATGGGTTGATATTTTCTATTCTTTTTTAAAATGCATATTAATGCATGTTTATTTCAATGTAACTGGAATTATTTTATTCTTTAAGCTACTTGAATAATTATTTTTTGAAAATTTTACCTGAAAGTAAAATTGTTTTCAACAAAATTTTATGAAAATAACTCCTTATGGATTTTTATTGATGAAAATATTACTTACATTTATAAAGTAATCTTTTTAATTCAGGAAAATTTAATAATAGGAGTCAATTACACAACACATATTATTATTAAAATTATTTGTTATTCGGTGGTATATTTTACATGGGAAAAAATTAATTTTTTCTTACCATTATTTTAAAATATTAAATTCACAAATGTATCCTCACAGTCTTCTTATCTTTAAAAGATAAAAAAAATAATATCATCTGACAACAAACATACATTTAAAATGTGCGTTGTAATTTTAGGTAAAAATGCACGCAAAAAACAGTTTCTAAAATCCATATAATTTTTTTTTCATGTCGTTATGCAAAATAGCGTAGAAATATTTTGCTCAGTTTTTCCTGCAGCTTTATGTCTTTATTACGGAGTCATTGGAGATAAGAAATATCCGTTATGATAAAGAAGCAGGTACGCTTACCCCCGGGTTGTGTAATTAACGTCATCATCCTATACTCACGTCGGGAAATGAAGGGAGGAAATTTAAGGTACAGAGATATCTGTTATCCATTTACGATATATTCCAGGAACAGGATATTACTACGCGGAATGTTATTTTTTGATAAAGAAGTTTCTCATTGAATAAAAAATGCTTTAGAATTTTTCTTTAGGTTAATTAATGTTGTCAACATAAATAAATTATTTGCAAAAACACTATTTATATTTGATATTTATAAGTATATGTATGATTTGGGGATGTTTTCTTTTCCTTTTTTACTGAAGAAATTTACTATATTTTTTTGGCTTTAAATTAAAAATGATATCTATAAACATATCATTTTGTTTATAAATATAAATTTGGATATCGAGCATTATATAAATTTAATTTTAATATAAAATTTTATTTCGAATCCAAATTTAGAATGGAATTTTAATATAAATTTGAAAAAGTTATTCAATGAAAAAATTTATTCATTGAAAAATATGTTTATGAAAAAATTAAGTAATTTTACATTTAAATAAGCTCATTTAGCTTAATATGCAATCAAAATGTTTTTTTAAAGTAAAACTTAAAAATAATACTGACTCTGAAATAGATACATTTATTTTATGATATAGTTCTAAAAATGAAAAAACTATTAGGAAATGCTTTGAGAACATGAGTGCTTTGACTTGAAATGTTTAAACTTTCGATTGTCCTATTAAGTAAGCAATTTTCTTTTTAAAAACTTCATTTAGGTAATTTTTATGCAAAGTAATTTTTTTAACTGTAATAAGAAATGATGTTTTAGCTGCTTAAAGTTATATTAAATCTGCTTCTTGGAAGTATTAGTTCCAGTAAGATTTAGCAGAGTACATTTGAAAGCTTTCATCATAAAAACATCATAAAATGCTCTATGTATGAAACCAACATTTTCTTCTTTGCTGCAGTTATTATTCAAATTAAAAAAAATAATAAGAATAATAATCTTTAACTGTGAGATATTTTATACAGTTAATTTGATTACATTTTTTAAAATTTTTATAAAAGTAACTAAGCGAAAAATGAATATCTTCTACAAAATAAAATAAAATTTTATTATTTTTTAAAAATGCAACAAATTATATTTAATATTACTTTATCTTTACTTCAATTTACATGAAAAAATTGTGAAATATAAATTTAGTAGCAATAGAAATGAAATTGTTCATTCTTTCATTGAAGGTGACCAAAACTGAAAGTGATAATTCGTTGCTATCAATATCTTAAATTTCAATCTCAGACTTTAGTACAATTAGTTTTTATTTAAATTTTTGAGCACTAAATTCTATTGGTTAAATTATTTTTACTATATATTATGTATCAAAATCTATTAACAATTTATTAAATAATATTTAGTAAACCTCTTGAAAGATCACTAAAAACAATTTAGGAAAGAATATAAAAACCATTCTTTTTTATTCATTAGATACAATTTTGATCATTGATACAATGGAACTTTTACAATAACCCCACTAATAACTTTATCAACATCTCTATTAACTGAAAAATAAAATTATCTAAACACATTTTCTCATCTTTCAATTCAAAAAAGCTATTCTATATTTCAGTAACCATCATGAGATCTAATAACAAGTAATAAATGCAATCCACATATGCATGTTCATGAATATATTCATGTGAGCAACGGAATCGCTTTAGAGGTCAGATTTACATTCCTCATCGTTATCTACTGAAGTACGATTTACAGATTCAATCAGAATCTACGGTGATCCAAATTGAATGATTGGAGAAGTAAATGGGACTAGCATTATATATTCTGCTATAAAGCGTCTGAATGCCTTCCACAAAGATCAGAGTGTTCTATTCACATGAGAGAGCAACATAGAGATAATTCACTTTATAATAATTAAAAAGGAAATCAAAATGAAAGGGCAAAATATAAAAAAGGGGAAAACAAAATATTTTGAATATTTATTTTATTTATCACTAAATGTATATGTATATAACTTTGTAAAATGAATTGTTTCAACAATATGTAAATAATTCTAGCCGTTAAAGTTTCATATATTTTAAAGAAAATATTGATATGATGCTTGATATTATGACAAAATGTGATTGAAATTAATTTAATCATAACTTTTAACAATGAAGTAATTAAATTTAAATTAGAAGGCTGTTTTTTATCTTGAATATTCAAGCTATCTATTTTAAAATATTAGTTAATTTATATATAATCATATTCAATAACATTTTACGCATAGAAAGTATATACTTTTTGTATATTTCCATGAGTAAATACTGAAGAAAACGCTATAAAAATTCAAGCAAACTAGTTAAAAGAAAAATCAATAAAAAATCAAATATACTGTGACCTTAAAAAATACTGAATTCTGTTTAAGTATGACGAAAATGTTTTTTAAATAAATGTTTACAAAACGTTTCAACCTTTCAATTTCTAAAATGATTTATTAAATTTATTTGTTTTATTATTAAAAGCATCATGTTATTTCATTTGTACTCTATATTTCTATAACATGCATTGCAGATGAGAATGCGTTACTCCATTTTATGAGAAAATTCAACAAAAAATTATGCGAAAACTATTTCATCTATATAAATTCTAGTTTTTTTATGTAGAAAGGAAGAATTAATTTTGTTTATGTTGTTGCCAATCCTCCCAGATTTGAAGCAGTTATATGTGATTGATAAATTTGTTGGTTTTCAAGAAGTCTGGAATAAGAAGTAGATTGTTAAAGACACCCTATTGAGGAAAATGTACGAAAGACAAAATAATAACGGTAAAAGTTAAACCAAAAGAAGCTGAGTTAAAAGCAGCTTTCTTTTACATTTTCATGTATAATAAATTCATGATGATATAAAACGTTATTATTTCAAAAATGAAATATTGTGGATTGCAATTTGCTCTATTCATGATGCTGTTAAAATTTACTATTTATAATTAACAAGATATTTTGAATGACAGTTTATTATATTATTTTGAATTTTTTCTGTCTGACTATAAATTATATAACAATTGCGCATTTCTGTAGTGATTAGGTTGAAGTATATTTTACCAAATTTTAGGTCTACCGGAATGTTCTGTATATTCATGGAATAATATAAAATATAAATATTTCATAACGTAAATAAACTTCATTAAATAATGTAATTGTCATTATTATCAATGAGTTCTTGTTAGCGTGAGGGCAATTTTTATATCACATTTTTGAAAAATATTTCATCTTTTCATGTCGAATATTGAAACAGTGCTTGATTGATATCTTCTTCATTTTTGAATTTTTTGCTTTCCAAAAACTTCTGTAAAGACAAAAACAAGTGATATTTGGAGGGGGATAGTCCCGGGAAATATAGTGTATAGGACAGAATTTCCCAGACTAGTTCTGCAATATTTTGACGAACTCTGTTTTTAGCCTCTTTCTTGGAACACTGTTGGCCTCTTTTCTTGAACTACATCCTTTAAATTATTCAATTACTGAAAATATTTTTTCATAATTGAGCTTTTCGTTCAACTTTTAATGCTCTTAATGTATTGGTCCTTAAACGTAACACTATATATACATTCTCATTTTCAGAGTAAAATTTGTTTTAAAGTTCGAAGGCTAGGTTATCCAAACAAAATGCCCTTTTCTTTATGATCATAGGTAATCTATTTTCCTCCTCTGTTATCATCCGGTTCAAGAAAGGTTGGAGTTTATTCTGAACAAGCAGAGATACCCATGTGATGACTCAATTATCAAAATCCTTCTGATTTAATTCATGTTACACTCATTTTAAATATTTACACACCAATCTTATCTTCTGAATATGATCCAAAATAGTTTGCTGTGAGCTGAATTAAGCTTTCTGCCACTTCCGATGTTGTCAGAAAAAAGATCTTTCTTTGTATGGTTTTTACAACATCGTCATCGATTATAGAGCATAATTTTCCAGTGTATTTTGCAAATTTACAATTATTTTAAAAGAACAAATTTGTATTTGAAATCTTGTTTGAAACGCAAGGGCACCAGACTCTTAGATCATATTAGATGTTTAGAAAAGAGTATTGGTGCCATAAGCATAAATGTCATTAAATATCTTCAAATTATCTTACCGATACTAATCGACAATATTTTTTGATATTTCTCATCAAGGTGTTTGTTACATTTCTTATCATTCCTTACCTAGTATGTTTGCAGTGCAGCTGTAATTTTTCTGGACACGAGGGATTTCTAGACCGGGACATAGAGTTTACAGTGGATACCAAAACTTGTTCATTAAACTGTTATTTCCTATGTATTTTATGAAATAATTTTCTTTCATTTTGATAAATTTATTATAGTATTCCGAATACCTGCGAAAATAAAAAAAATTAGTTTAAAAATGCTCTTTTATATATATAAAAACTTAAAAATTGAGCACTTTTAGTGTATTATAAAAATTTAATATAATCTTTTAAATGCAAATTCATTCATTTAAAACAATCATTGAGTTTATTAAAAAAATTTTAAAAAGTAAAAGTGTGTTGAAACGTCTCTATAATTTATTTCATAACTGAACAGTGATTAAAAAAGACTGGTTCATTCAAACTTCAAATCAATGGTGATTTTTAATTGGATATAAGAAAAACTTACGGCAACTTAGATTAATATAAAATGTTTAGGAGAGTTTCTTTTAAATCGATTTATTATTAAATGTATATTTATATAACAAACAGAGTTTTATAAGCTCTTTGTTTTTACCATTTTTAAGGAATTATCTTTCACATTATTCTTTTGCTTTGTTTTTTTAATATATTTAAAAAGTATTACTTGAAATCCTTGTGAAATGAATTTAGAAAAATTACAAAAAAGTTAATTAAAGTTAAGTAATCCTTAAAAAGTAATAATAAGATATTCTACAAAAAACTATTTAAAATATTTTTAACTAAAAATGAAAAACATTAGTTAATAATAAATGGAATAAAATTTTTTGTAATTTTAGATTCGAGAAGATAAAAAATGTCTTAGAAAAAACAGTATATGAACTCTAAAGTATCGCTTTTTGTTTATCTTAATATTTTTAATATTACAATAAAACTAAAAACCTTTTTTATAAAAATTAGTTTTCATTATCGTTCATGACATATACACCATAATTGTGTTTGAGAAAATATCATCTATAGCTTCTTCAACATATTGTTGAAACTTTCTTAAGGATATTAATTATAACATAAAAATTCTGCTTAAGAGTCCTTAAATTATTTTAAGAAGCTAAAAAAGATTTATAGCAACAACATATAAGTTCAATAAAATTCTAATTTGATTTCAGGATGCGGATATTATGCTTTACTTACAAATACATTGTTAAGAATTCAAAATCTCTCTTGAATTTCTCAAAAAATAATGTGTAAGTTATTAATGTAAAAATTAACATTTAGCAGCTAATATTTGGATAAGGTTGTTTTTATTATGGTAATAATGATATCGGTTATCATCATTTTATTTTAATTAAAAAGAGCAATAAATTAGAATTATTTTTTTAAAAATTAATTAGTAATTTAAATTCAATTTTCTTTTAGTTAATTTTTAATTGAATGCAATGAACTAAACTGATATAGTTTCCTAAAATATTGAAAGAATTATACAAAAGAGTACCTTGCACAAATTGTATTATAAGTGTTACAATTTTTTAAACTTAAAATTCTTGTCCATTTGTCATCTCAACTATTCATTTGGTCATACCAAACAATTTTCTTCTACTGATTGAAAAGAAACTCATTTTTCCGAGCTCTAAGCTACCAAGAATCTATAATCTTGTAATAACTACTGATAAAAATACCATTCCACAGGTTTCATTCGTTTCCCTACTAGCCACCGCATAGGGGAAAAAGGAGAAATTTTCGCACTTTATTCCTTCTCATACCCCGGGGTGTGTGCTTCATCTCACGGGGAACGTGCAATGCGGGAAAGTTTGATTGACAGGAAGAGGAGGAAAATGTGTTTATCTCACGCAAACATCAGATTCTGAGTAAATACCAGACTCATCCTCAGAAACCACGAGGGTAGGAGATTCGTTTAGGGAAGATTTGCGGTGCGGGAACTTTTTTTCCCCTTCGCAGTTCCCATCCCATTGTTTGGTGGAATTAGATATCAAAGTGTTGTAAGACTGCATTATTTGTATGCAATAAAAAGAAGGATGAATAAATTTTCAATAAGAAACATGGAACTTGTGGTAACATATCTTACATTTCATAAAGTGCTTCAGCATATTTTTATTAATTAATGTTATAATTAATTTGATTTGCAATGTTATATTAACCTTTCTTTAATCTGTTGCAATTTGTAATGTGGGATATTAAAAAAAATTGAGAGGTAACAGGGAATTCAGTAGATATTGTTTTTATATTCAGTTAATGTATAAAAATATGAAATAAAATTTCAAAAATTATTTAAAAATAAGGAATAAAAAATTTAATTTCAAACCAAAGAATTCATAGAAAAACTTATTAATTTTTGTATGTAAATTCTTCATCTTATATAATCATTAATTTTTACCAATAATATTTAAAAAAATGTGAATAAATATTACAGAATTAATCTTCAAGTGATTTTAGAAATAAAACTCTTACTCATATAGAAATAATTTCATCTAAAACTTATATTTGAATCTTATTATTATCACTATTACTGAATAAAATTAAAAACTTATTGGCATTTGTAAAATTGAAATTACTTTCACATTGTATTCAATAAAATTTCTTTTATACTGAGATAATTTGTTAATTTTATTTTTAATTTATATATGCTGATAACTTTTTGACCTAGGTAAGAAAATATCTTACTATTTTCGAGTAAAAATTACTTATAAGCCTTATCATTCAGAAAATACAAGATTTTTCTATTTAGAATGATTTTTCTCTATTATTTTAGCATTTTTTATGCTTCTATTTTTTTCAAATTATTCAGTTGTGTAAAAAATGTAATGAACTGAAAACCTGAATTTATCTATAAAGATTAAAAAATGTCTTTAATGGAAAAAATTATCAGAGTTTCAAATATTTAATGTAAATGATTTATACCGTTCATTTTAAATAATTGTCAATATAAAATACGAATAAATTTTCAGTCAAATATTTAAACTGTGCAAAAAGTTTTATGTGAAGAGGTTATATATTCATTAAATTAAATATGTTGAAATTTGTATTAATTCAACCGTTTCATGATTTACACTCTTATCACTGCAGAAATATCAGCGTAAAACTGAGTTTGGTACTCATAAAGAAGGAATGGACAAATTAGGTAAAAAAGTTTGAGTTTAATATTTATTCTGTCTTTTATTATCTTATTAATTTCCATTTGAATTCGTAACTGTAAATGTATTCTAACAAACATTATGTAACAAACACTAATGATAGACTCCATTATTTCATTAAAGTTTGAAATAATTAAATTATTCTTTCTATTTTATGATTAAATTATTTATGCTTGTATCAAGATTTTAAAATACAGTAAACAATCTTGCTATAAGCAGAATATTTCAAAATAATTAATCTTATTTGTATATGTATGTTTTATAGCTGCCTAACTGGCTAAAGTTAGTTTGGATTCAAAATTTGAATAAACCTCTGTAAACCAAATTCAAATATAATCTTTTACTTATCAAATAATTTTTAAATTCTGCTAATGCTAACCATATAATGAGCTAATATTATAACACTACATTAAAATATTAGTGCTTATCAAAGAATTACAATATTTATCAAAAATATATCATAGATTAGCAAATTTGGTGGTATCTTTGACTTAATAACTAATAATCGAGAATAAAATTTTCCCATTATTTTGTGCGTAATGAAAATTTATAAAATAAATTAGTATCTTAACGCCTATTTACTGCTATTTTCTTTTTTTTTAAATTTTAGTTATTAAAATAGAATTTCAATAATATTCAGATTTTATAAAATATCTTTTCAAATGTTATTATTTTTGTGGTAAAGCATGAATTCATCATAAGGGGGGGGAATTAACTTGTAATACTTAATAAACCAAAATCTTTTTTTCCAATGAACCCCGAAAACATATTTTAATGATTTATAATTTGAAAGTAAAAATCTAAAATATTGATTATACTTGTTTCTCACGAAGGATGATTTCAGTAATTTAAAAAGTTCTTTGAGATTTGATGTTATTTTTTCTTTTATTGACATAATACAGACAATTTCAATCCAGAAAAGGACCGACATTCCTACCACTCAAAGTTTTCACGAAATTGTACTTTATAATAAGTATATTACTTACGTGGATTATTTGAAAAAAATACGAGAGGGAATAGATAGCTGGGAGTGATAAATTTTTAATGAGGATATCTTTTTCTTCAAAAGAAAATACATTTGCCGTAAAAAATGTTCTCTTCCATCAAACAGTGGGGGGATGAAGAATGATACTTGATATGAATGATTCTTTTTGGTTTCACTCAATATTGAAGTGCAGAACATTTTTAATTATCTTATTTCTGTTTTCAATATATCTTGCTTTTGATAAAGTAAAGCATTTCTTTCTTTTTATCTGATTAAGAGTCTATCCATTTTACTGAAATGATCTAACAAACCGCTTTCAGGATTTTTATTTCTAAACCTTTTGTAATTATTTCTAAATTTTTTTTCTTAAATTGGAAACAATTTCTGAGCAAAAATTATGTAAATAAATAATTTTAACTTTTTATTAGATTTCAAGATTTGATTAACATAAATGATAGGCAATTCAAAAATAATTTTTATAGGCAATTATTTATTTTTTCAAGTATTCATCTTATCTAGAAATTTAATATATATATTTCATATATGAAACTAATTATGAATATAGTGAAATCAATCTAATTTTTATCACATAAACATATATTTAGAAATAAATTCACATTTTATTGATCTTGACATTTATGCCCTAAAGTATTCAAGAAATTATTTTAAATTATTATAATGTACAGAATAATTTCCTAAATTCTTAAATAGATTTTAATCATTGCCAGATATCTTAGTAAGGATTTATTTCAAAATATTAGTGTTTTGTTTTACTCAATGAAATATTTTCAAAATAAGTATATATAATAATTGTATAGAAAATATACCGCATGCTATAAGAGAAACATTTAAAATTTGGGACTTAACAAATTTTTAGTTTATTAAATGTTTCAACTACCTATCTTTTATACTATATAATACATGACCTCTTTTTAAATTTATGCCTCTCATTCAATATTAAAAAATTTCCTTATATGTCATAAAGCAGATATATTTTTAAAAAAATTATTTTAAATTTTTTACTTTTAAAATTAATATGAGTAACGTATTTTATTTTCAAATAAAAATTGCATTAATTATTTAAATGAAAACTATTGTACATAAACACTAACTCCTAATCTCTCTAATCTAACATAAACTAAATATAAACTACAATTATAAACACAACTTAAAACCTTAAATTTTTTAAAATATGGGCTATATATTAAATTATATTTAAAATATTTATTTTTTTAAATAGGCAGTGTTTTTTACTTATGAATCAATTTTATTTTAATGGTGATGATAGCTTAAATAATGTATATTTATGCATACTTTTTTAATGCTTAACAACGCCAAACATTTTATATAAAAGTGTTCACAGTTTCAAATTTGTATTTAAAAATCACGTCATTCTTAGTTTTATTTTCTGAAATATAACATGGTTAGAACTTTGTAATATAATTTTAGGAAAATGAAGGCTTATTTTGTCACTTCATTATTTAGGCTTATAATTTTTTAAAGATATTTAGAAAATATAACTAATTTGGTTTCTTATAGTGAAATAACAAAAGAGTACAAAAACTAATAAATCTAATAAAATTTAAGGATAGCACTTTGAAAATTAAAAGCAATTGAGGAAATCGTGAAACTAAAGAATACTCTGAAAATAAAGAACTTTGAAAATATTTTGTTTTTTGAATAAATTCTAATAATGTTCTTCTTTGCATTTATATTTATTATTGTAATTTATAAAACCAACCTTGCATTTATTAGTATTATTACGTAATTATAATGCGACATTTTTTAATACAATTTCTAAATATATTCGTTTCTTTAAATTTAAAATCAATTCTGCTGTAAAAATTTAATTTAGGAAATATTTTATTTGTAATAAGCTTCATAACTATTAATTAGTTATTTTAAGTTTAAAACACATTTTAAAAATATCTTAATTCCCTAGCATTACTTCAAAGTATAAGGAAACATTTTATCTTTCCACGATCACGAAACTGCAACCGATAACACATCACATATTAATTAATTTTCCGATATAGTGGAAAAGAAATTAATTTTGCAATGTATTCCCAGAAGTACAATACATTAAAGTATTACTTGATAATAACAGAGCTTATTTAAAAAATGAAGAATTAATGTTATTTTATGAAGTAGGGCTTTTCTTTTCTTTTTTTAATTTTTCCATCAACTTCAAATTTAATGTATGTTTTAATTTAGTGTTTCTATTGATAAATATATTTGCATAATGAGCTTGGGCTTGAAAAGGAAGATAAATGTTTTCAAGCATAGATGAAGTTAAAAATGTTGTTGTAAGTTATTATTATTTATTTTTTAGCATGAATTCTGTTTAATATTTTCTTTAATCAAGTATTCACTGGAAAATATTATTTTGCGTTCATTATTATTTCCTATTTGAGCCTTCTCTGAATCAAGGATTATAAGATTTGTTTAAGATGCATATTTTTATTAAAATGTGTAATAAAGATAAAACGTTTTATTTATTTACATGCTAAATGAAAAAAAAATCCTTTACTACTTTTAACGTGCATTTTAAATTTTGATGAGCATAAAAATGAATTAAAATTAAAACGAGTATTTAAAAATTTGAAATAATATTTGATAAATTATAAATTATACTACGACTGTAAGACATTACTTATAAATTGCATTTATGTATAACTGATATTGTAATTTATAATACCTTTAAATATATATCTTTCTATTTTTTCTAGGAAAATGTATATTATGTACGAAAGCTTGAAATCCCTCGTTACAAATTCTACATCTATAGTTAACAAATACGTTTTAAAGCATTCAATATAATTTCAAAGATTTTTAAGTATTTTTGTTTAGAAATCGAAAGAGTTAATTATTTAATTATTTAATATATATTTTTAGACAGTTTTAAATAAAATCTTTTAATATAAATTTATAATAAATGATTTATACAGGGAATGGGAAATATAATAATGTGTAAAATCGTGGATGAATTTGAAGAAGCAAAAAATCCATGGACTAGTTGGTTTTGTTTTTGTTGATTCGTTTTTACTTTGAACTTAAAGATATTTGGACTTATAGATACTTTTACTTAGATTTCATGGAGGTGTTTAAGAGTTTTATTTTTTTGCGGATAAAGATTTTTAAAGTGTTAAGTATTTTAATTTTAAGACGCATAAATTAATACTATAGTTTTTCAACCAACATAATTCAAAATGCTATAATAATTATAATAGTTCCAAATGATATAATATTATTAATTTGAAGTAAATTAATAGAAAATATTTGTGTGATCAAAGTTTATAAATATATTAGCAAAGAAATAAATACAACTATTTTTGCACAAAAATACTAAAAATTCAAAGTTCTCATGTTTGTTTATACAAAATCTGGTGCATTTGTTAATGCTAAGCTAAATAACTTTGTTTTCTATAATTATATTTCAATAATTATTAGAAATACTAATAAAACTTATAAAAAATATTTCTAAAAATAAATCTTTCAATTTATAAAATTATATGTACCCAAGGAGAAAGCAGTTAAAAGTAAAATATACAAAACCGAAAATACATAAATTATGTAATATATATATATATATATATATATATATATATATATATATATATATATATATATATATATATATATATATATATATATATATATATATATATATATATATATATATGAATTGTAAAATTCAAAATATTTATAACGTAATACATAAAATATAAATACAAATATTCAATAATTTATTTAATTGTAAAATACAATATCAATAAAAGTACATAGGAAATTTAAATTTAACTGTAAAATAGGGAGAAAAATTATCATATATATTATTTAGCTTCATTAAGTGCTGTTGATCCTAAGAGGTTTTCTGTCATTGTGGCTTAGGACAATCATCAAACTCTATTACATAACCATCCAAAACTATATAAAACCACAAAATATATAATTGAATAATTCAAAGATAACAAATACTCAGCTTATAAATAAACCTTGGAGGATTAACTCGTGCCACTAACTTAAACTTGAATTTCGTTTCGATTTATGTTAACGTTGTTATTACTTATGACACTTGTACAAGCCAAGCTCGCTTATGCCCATGGCTATGCGAATTTAAGTCAGTAAGTGCTACTTTCGTTTAACCAGACCACCACGAAGGTGAAAGTACGACTTCGCTCAGAACTCCTTCGACTAGATGGCATCATTATAGGCTCCAATCCCTTAATTTTGACATTGATCAGAAGGGGAAGGAAATTTTCTCCAGATCATTGCATTCACGGTAATTGCTCAACGACCTACTACAGGACTTTCGATTCCCCAGATCTTATTTCACATGTACTCAGTGCCTTACCACTAGGCTACCACTGCACTATGTAGATGGAACATATATATATATATATATATATATATATATATATATATATATATATATATATATATATATATATATATATATATATATATATATATATATGGAATAAAAATATATGGAATAAAAGCAGCTAAAAGTATTTAAAAATATGGGAAAATAAATCATAATTGCAAATTAACTTATCAAGTGACGCTGAAATTTGGTAAGACATATGTTATTACGGAAAAATATTTATTAAATTCAAATATTAATTATAACAACAATAATACATTATAATCATAAGAGGAATTTTCAAAATACAAACTAGAAAACTGTTGTCAAATTATTGAAGTAAACAAGAATTTTATGTTTAACTTGAGTATAAATTTTAAGCGGTGAATTGAAGTCTATGGCAGTCCTAAAAAGTTATGAGTCAGCAAATATATATATATGTATGTACATACACACACAAAAATTCCTCTCATTGAATTATATAACTGTTTTACGTGAAATGTGGTATTATTTATTTCAGCCCTGTTTTCCATATTTTAACGTGACTCATGGTTTTCAGCAACATACGAAGTGTGCAGATCAGGAAAAGGAAGCATATTTTGCAGAAAGATTTCAAGTTTTATCTTCAATCCCAAGGATGGTTGCTTCGAAAAGAAAATAAAGCTATCCTTTGAGACAGGCGATTGCTACAAGTTTCGTATTTTTCCCAAAACTAACCCGAGGCAGTGAAAAAGGGGAATTTAGTTCCGGTCTTTTATTCTTTTTTCCCTATCTTCAGACATCGCTATCGCAAATTCTAGGGGAAATATGCTTTTATTTTATGGATTCTTGACGGAAGCATTCGGCAAAATGTTTTTTTTTTTTGCATATCCCATTTTCAGACTAAGATACTGAGTAAAAACTGTTTCTAAAGTTTATATGAGATTGTCCGTTTCACGGTATTTTTATTTCCACCCGAATTGTTTGAGAATAAATAAATATTCAAATTTTTGATCCATAAAATTTTGTAAGCTTTTGTATATTTTTTCTTTTCCCCTTTTGTTAACGGTATCACAAGTTTAATATATAGTAAAAAAGAGAGTTTCAAAGAAAAAATTACTATTCAATGGATACGTCATTTAATTTCTTTACGGTAAACAAACATGGATATATTTTTGGATGAAACCTAATGAGCGAAACCTACTGTTTCTAAATGCAAATATCTTTATATATTAACATTTATTAATTACAGAAATACCTTAAAATAGGTGCAAGGAATTATGTTTTAGCTTATTTTAGGTTTTTCAATATAAGTATTTAACGTAAATTTTAAATAATTCAATTTTTATTATTTTTCTTTTGTTTCGCCAAAATCTGCAAGTTTAACATTGAGAATTATCAGTAGAATCGCTTAACGTGGAATTAAATTATTTAAAAACCAACATTTGATCCTTACCTATCAATGTTTCCTCGATTGATCACTGTAAATGCTTACATTATCGCTGGAAACTAGAAAAACTTATAAAGATTTAATCTAAAAATTTTTATTTGATTGCTTTTTACCAGTTATCGAAATAAGATTTGTATACTTTTATGACGAAAGGAGGAGTATTTTTCCGAGGTCATTGTTAGATATTTAGATATTGGTAAATGATACCAAATAAACATATCTTATTTTATTATATCTTGCTTAGATAACTTTGAAAAAACATGGTGGTGGGTGGTGGGACTAATCCTGATCTGGTCTAGTGGAACTAAACTAGATCCATGAGATCATAGATAGCCAAAAGGTCCAGAAGCAGATGTGGACTTTTCACAGCCTCTTCACGAGAAAACCCCAAGCACTTCAGGATGTGTTGCGGGCAAAACGGAGCATTGTCGCACTTGGGGCATGATGGGTATTTTCTTTCACCGACTTCAAAGATCATACACTTCAAGTGGCCAGTAGAAAGTCGAGACAGTGTCGTCTGATGACGACATGAAATTCATAGTCTATCGGCATCTCTGGTGAGATTTACCCAATAATGCATCTGCGCATTGAACAGTCTCCACTTTCTAATGGGACAGATATATTTAAAAATAAGTTTTTCTGAAATACTTATTTCAGAATACTGACCTCAATCATGAAAACATATATTTAATCACATCGTTTATAATTATACAAGAATGAAATCTATAGTGAAAAAGACAATGGGGGAAAAATAAGAAGTGACACCAATATTAATAAATATTATACAAAGATTGACTTCGTATATCAGTGTTATCAAAGTTCTTGTTTTTATAACATCGATTTCCAGGATTTATATAAATTGATTATTTTGAAAATGAGCTTCCTTATCACATTTTACAGATACATTTTTTGTAAATGATTGGAATATTCAGAAAAATTGCTATTGTAAGATTATAAATCTTGCATAATTAGTTTGAATTTATAGTAAATAAAGATTAAGTTTAATCTGACTGATTAATTATAACAATCTACTTATTTACTTAGTTAGTAATGGATTGATGATTGTTTTTTTTTAAATCAATATAAACGTGACATAAGATGATTATAATTCATTCAGAGCCTAGATTTTACAATTTATTGTATCCAATGAAGAATTTATTATTTTTTAACACCTATAATAATTTAGTTATCAGCTAAATATTTGCATGTATATAATGTAATCATTATTTTAAATTTAAAAGGAATTAATATGAAATAAATATTATAAAGTTTTAAAATACACATCCTGATCAGTTATTAAAATATTTTCCTATCTTACATGTGTCATAATAAGCTAAATATTTTTATATAAATTTGTAAAAAGATAATTTTGTTAATATGACCATATATTTTTGAATTTTACTATCTTTAAGTAATTTATATTTTGAATTGAGTTACTGTGTTCTTTGAAAATATGGTATATCGGATTGCATAATTATTATAATTTAAAATAATAATATAATTTAAAAATTATAATTTTGGTCGGATTACAAATACTTATAATAAATGCATTGATTATTTTTCATGCTTATATGGAAAAAGTTTCGGGTAAAATGTTTTTTCAATGAGATTAAATAGTATCATTCATATATGTTTATAGCACATGCAGTTCTGCTGCTCTCTGGGAAATATATACATTGTATAATTTATATATTATACATTTACATTGTTTCTCATTCTGCTATTACTCTTATTCCGTTATTACTTTTCGCTTGTTTTAAAATACTTAATCTTGCTCTTAACAGAAGTATTTTTCTATTTTCTTAAAAGTCTTTTTCTGAGCTACTCAATTCAAGAGTTCTTTATTTTTTCACTTATTATGTTAAAATTTATGTGAGCTAAATTTATTTAGCAATCAAAATACATGCTCGGGAATTCTGTTGCCTCGACACCGAAAAGCGTCTACACTCCGAAAACATCAAGGAGATAGCCTGCAGAATTCTGCACATTCATAGCTTTGCCTATTGACACTACACTAACCAATCAACCAAAATAAGTTATCTTTGGACCGTGGTAGCCTAGTGGTTGGAGCATTGTCCTTCCGTTCGGAAGGGTGGGGTTCGATTCCAAATGCCGCCAAAGAACCACCGAGTATATGCGATATACGTGCTCGTGAAATCTGTGGGTGCAATATAGTCTGGAGAAAATTTCCTCCCCTTCAGTTCAGTGTCAAAATTGAGGGAATGGATACTCTGGTGGTGCCATCTGTTGAAGGATTTGAGGAGCAAAGTCGTACTTTCCCCTTCATGGTGCTCTTTTTAAGTGAAAGACGCTCCCTATTGATTTAAATTCGCATAGCCAAGGCATAGCGAGCTTGGCCTGTCCAAGAATCATATAAGTAATAACAACATTATCTCTACAGTGAATATTTATAAATGAAGCCCCTGAATTTTTATTGTTTGTATTCTTTCAAAGAAATTTTATTTCCTTACAAGGTAAAAGATAATATGGTATTGCTTGCTCAAGTTGTAATGTGCAAGGAAAATATTGCAAAAGCAGTCTAAGTAATCAGTTATATCAAGAGTCTTATAATTATTATGGATCACTCAGGAAGTCAGAGGAAAATTAAACTTGTTTTATTTCAGGAACAATGTAGAAATGAAAATTGTAAAGAACTCTGTCATATAGTCAATATGGTATAAAAACTGCACATCAAAACGTCATGCTGACTGACAAAACGGGAGTTTTCACATAAACCCCTGAAAGACAAGAATTTCAATTGAAGCCTTTCAAGATTCTAAAAACTTTTCTCCTTACGTTTTAAAAAAAGCAAATGGATTCTATTTTGTAAGTGAGACATTACTTTTCTTAGAACAAGTGTGCATTATCATATTGATAAATAATTGTCCTTGGTAGCTTTTAGCATTTTTATCGGTGGTATAGTGGTAGCTTTTCACATTCTCAAGGCATCAGTCTGAGATTCGATCCTCGGCCTGGGCAAGGTCTACTCAGCCTTTCAAACCTTCAGTGGGTCGATAAACTGAGTACCAAGCATGCTTGCATATATATATATATAATATATATATATATATATATATATATATATATATATATATATATATATATATATATATATATATATATTTATATATATATATATATATATATATATATATATATATATGTATATATATATGTATATATATATATATATATGTATATGTATATATATACATATATATATATATATATATATATATATATGTATATATATATATATATATGTATGTATATATATATATATTAATAATTGTATTGTAATATGATTTCTGCAAGATAAAGGAATGAAAAACTAACATTCCATTTAAAAAAATTAAATTTTGTTGCCTGTAAAATTTATTTTCTATTATTTTTTCATCATTAATGTTTACAAAAATGATACATTCAAGAAACAAAATACAAAAAGTAAAAACATCTGGAAACAGTAGTTTAGAAAACATATTTTACGGCAACTCCATGAGAAAATGTTGTATTCATTCAAAACTTTTTTTTGCTTTGCTTTAGAGACTTAGGGATGAAAAATTTGATTTGTATCGGTATGCTTCACACTTTGAAATATTTGCCCCTGAGTACGCTATTCTCTAAATTTAATTTAGATGTATTAACTTTGTTGAAAACAAATGCTAACTTTCGTTTTGCATCCTAAATCAAATATGTGATAGATAAACGAACGTGGATGTGAGGATTTTAGTATTTTTCGTGAAAAGTTGCAGTTCTCATTTTGTCTTTTTCACAACAATATCTTTGTTAGAAGAGAGAAATATAACTTTGTTAACTTTACATCCAAAATATAAACTAGGCTTTACGTGCAATATAAAAAACATATTTGATTTTCAGTCTGCAACTGAAGTTATGAAATGAAGTAGTTTTAATTGAATGGTTAAAAAAATAAATATGTTGTTCGATGGTTTGTTTAAAGTATTGGATTCAGTTTTTCGTCTTTATTACTTTGATTCACAAACAAACAGAGAGTTTTCAATTTTACATATTTACTCATTTTTGGAAATATATGAATCCTATTTTCAATAACTAGTAAACTGTTATCTCTTTGTATATTATACCCAAAAATTAATGTAGAACATGTCCAATGAAGTTAAAATTTTTATATTATTTATATATATATATTTACATTATTTATATATCTTAAAACAATCTTAAATACCCTGTTTCTCGTGATCTAAGTAAAACTTATTTATATAGGTAGTTTTTGCTTCTTGCTAAGTAACTAAGAATTATATTAAACACACAATTTTATTATACGTAATAAATTTATATTTGTTGTTCCACATTTGGAATCCCTCATATCAAGAAAATATGAAAATATATTCTCCATATGAAATCATGAATATGCTTAAAGCAACATGATATTGATATATATATATATATATATATATATATATATATATATATATATATATATATATATATATATATATATATATATATATATATATATATATATATATATATATATATATATATATATATATATATATATATATATATATTTGTATATATGTATGTATATATGTTACACATTTTCTGCTAAATTGCTTAGGGCGTCATTCTCAATATAAAACGTTAGAAATTTTAATTTAAGCTTACAATGAGTGTTTGTTAGGAAATAAAAATAATTTTCAAATGTAGTCAATTGAAATATTTTCAATTAATTTCATCGACTTAACTGCAAAAAGGAAATAAAATCATTGAAATATAAGTAGTATCCACTGAAGTAAAACTATTGCAATAAATCATAAATATTACGCGAAGTGAAGAAAATATTTATTCAGAAGAAGGTTTTATTTCAAAATAAATAGCAGAAGGTTATGTATTTCATGAATAAGTTATCAGAAATGCAGGCGAGGTAATTCTTAGAAGTCATACATATCGTAATTTATGAAGCAAAAGTGATAAAATTGATTTACCTTCGGCCATTACTTTTAGCCATTTATTACGACTTTTTAAGAAAAAGTAACCATTAAACATCTTATTCCTGTAACACTTTAAATAGTCAGCATTTGTTGAAGTTATATAAGTAAAAAAGAAGAAATCTCTACATAAGTTATTACCACGTAAAATAAACAATTTAATTAATGGTATTTACAATATACTTTAAAATGTATTGGGGTTAGAACATTAGAAAAATTAACCTTTTGAGAAATTTCTTAGCAGAGCGGTTGTATTTTATATTTTGATTTATTTATTGATTTCTTATGCAGTCACTTTATGTATTTTAACAACATTTTTATTTTTATCTTAATTTAGTGTTTAATAACAATGATCAGCAATTTAACGTTTCCATGGTTAACTACACCATGCTCGTTTCTTTTATTTTTTTAGGAACTGTGTTTTAAATATTAATAATTAATAAGGGATAAAGAATTATCTTCATTTTTCGTATTTTGTAAATTAAATCCATTATTACTAATAAAGAAAAATAAAAATTAGTTTCTTATGACAATTAGTTCCAAATATAGAACAAATTGAAAAATGTTCTGTGAATGGCTTGATCTCTTTACATTAATGCATATGTAGTACCAGTTTTATAAACTTAATGTCGCACATGATGAATTTTTTTAGCTTTCTTAAATTAAAGTTGTAGTAATGCAAAATTAAATACATGTAGATAATTGAAATTTGGTTATTTTTAAGTATATTATTTATGTTTGAATGATTGTTTAGACTTAATATTTTAGCTTAAATCACTACATTTTAAAAATAATAAATAAATTTTAAAGTACATTAACAATTTTTTATGTTCTTATACATATAAACTATATTATTTATATATTATTTAATTTATTGTTATATACTCGTAAGTTTAAAATTTGAGACACGAGAAATATTTTTTACATACTATTGAATATAATCACTTTTTTAAATATTAAAATTTTGAAAAATAGAATTTAATTGTTTAATTACATTTCGTATAAAATTAAATATATCATGGCCAAAACAAAAGATGTTTTTAATTAAAAGAAGGAAAATTATTCTCTTTTCTGGTCGTTTTAATATTATTTTTAAGAATTTCACATATTGTATTCTAAAAATATTTGTTTTTATTCTTTATAATACTTAAAAAATGTCCATGTTTTGTAATTTTAATAATGATAAAGGGCAAATAATAAAATATTTTATCAGGAAAATTTAATGAAAAATATAAACAATATTTAGTTTCAAGCATAAAACGAGATTTTGTTATATCTTAAGGCTCGTATATATATATATACATATATATATATATATACATACATATATATATATATATATATATATATATATATATATATATATATATATATATATATATATATATATATATATATATATATATATATATATATATATATATATATATATATATATTATATACATATATATATGTACTTACACTCAAAAAGGAATGCAAATAGGTGAAAAGGGGAACAGAAAATCGAATCTAAGCTTCCCTCCCCAGTTAGCTCACATAGCTTATTTTGGATGCATAGTTATAAAAGAAACTGAAATGTATAAAGATTTCAATTTTATGATATTTTATAAAGATTAAATGCATATTAATAAAACCTTTAATATTTAATGTTACACTATTTACAAAATATAATATAGATAATAATTTCCTAAATATTATGCGATTAAATTTTAACAAGGAAAGAACATTTCCAATTCAGTAAGACCAAAGTAAATATTAGTGTGTGATACATGCTCCTGTTGTAGTAGCTCACCGTGGCTTATGATATGACTAGGCTCTTAGTAACGTACAAGATTTCATTTGCTTATCACTCAAAGGACTTTCTTCGCACAAGATGGAATTAAATCAGGAGAAACAATTTATAGAGGACTCTGAACCACTTCAAACATCCAAACCTAATGTGGGATTCGAACCCACAAACTGTTGATCCGAAGGGCAGATCATTAATCTCTTACCTGCTAACTGAAAATGAAAGATTTTGAATGCTGCTGTGCTACGGAAGATGGACAGAATTTCTGTTTTCTTCAGGGATATCATTTGTATTAGAATTTTGCCGTTTTATTGATTTTCCAGATACTATCATTGAAAAGAAATCCCAGAAAGTATGTTGAATGAAATGCGTAAGCCTTTGATAACATCTGTTAGGTTATCTACTACGATGAATCAAATGCTAGCTGTTTATCTTTGTAATGCAGATATAACATTCCTATCAGTGATGTTGAATTTCATAGAATTAATGATTAATGTTTTATTCCGGCGTTTCTGATCATGAAGATAGTGAAATAGTTATCTTGATCACTCTTCTCACTATAAGACATAGTGGACAAAAATAAAAAAAATTATAAAATGTTAATGAAAATATAAGTGAAAGAACAAAAAATTTTGAACCTCTCGAAAAGAAACAAATAGTAGCTGTAATCACGAGCAAGCAACAGCTTATCCCATTCTAAGATATATTCCCCTCTCCAAATCCCCCTTCTTCAACAGGAAATTTCATTGTAAATAATGTCAAGGATATTCTATTTCATTCCAAAGTTATGATTCTAGCTTTACTTAGAAATTCATTGCAAAAAATGTACTTCTATAAAACGTATATATACGTCTAACGCAACGCAGTTAACGCATCCTCTTAGCGTAGCGTGTACATATGCTCGAGGATTCTAAGTGGTTGACTATCTTATGAAACGCAGTTGTAATGGAATGCAGCCTTATAATATGTGCGCCAAGGGATTAATTTGTGTAATATTATCACGTTTATAGTTTTAATATGATTAAACACTTATTCCATTCATATGATTTTGTTAATGAATACATAAATTAGCACCTGTATAAAATGATGTAGCCTATTTGAGTATGTGCTCATATTATATGTAAATCAAAATTATCAAATAAGCCATTATTACTTTAATTGCATTGATAATCCCTGGATATAAATCTCCAACTACTTCAAGAAGCAGTAACAAAAATTTGGTTGTGGATGATGGCAAATTTCTGATTTCGAATTTGAATTCGGTTTCGTTTCATAGACTAAAAACATTGTTTTTTAATGTTAGATGGGAATATAAGTTAATTATAATTCTGAAATGTAACGATGCTGTGCTTTTTTTTAACAACAATTAGGTAATTATGTTGTTTTTGTAAATGATGTAAAGTATTTAATATGACGTGTGTTCTTTTCGGTCAGCTCAACTGTTTTAAATAGATGTGATGAGGTATCAACGTGATATTCTGGAATAATCCTAAAGATCCAAAGAAATGGATTACATAAATTCTCCAAGCCTGCTAGGTAAGGAAAAGGTTATTTCAGTAAGAGAGTGTCATCCAACAGTGACTTTAAATATGCTGCACCTGATTTACAGCAGTGGGTGGTTTAATATACCATGCATTAAAAGAATCAATGCTCGTTTTTCGATAAGATATTCATTTCTCTTTTTCATTTAATGCATATTACTTGTTCTGTTATTTCGTTTCGTGCTTTATTAGTTACCGTAAATAGTATTATATGTTCAGTATAAATAATTCACTTATTTTTTAACAGGCAAAATGCCCTAAGGTGTTGGGGGAGGACTGTGCAATGCTTCACCTGTTGTTGCTCACCGGTGTCCTGGTCTTGGCGCCAGGGACAGATGCAGAGAGGATCGGCTGCCTTCCCACTGAGTACCGCTGCAGTTCTGGTCAGTGTGTGGATGGTGGACGTTATTGCGATGGCAACCCAGACTGCTTCGATGGGAGCGACGAGCCAGAAAAATGTACAAGTGAGTAAACACTCATCATATTAAGAACGGCCACAATATGTATTTACTATTTTGAGAAAAAATTTACATTAAATTCCCTGAAATGAAAACATTTGCTTGCAAATCATTATTATTTTTTGTTATGATGAAATAATTACGAAATAACATAATGTACTCTCTGAATAAATGAACGAGTTTTATGATTAGATATATTTTTACTAATTGATCTAATACTGCGAAGAAATTCTATTTGTTGGGTTAAGCGCTTTGAAAATTAGGAACATTAATCTTTGCAAAAAATCTTGTGAATGTTTTTATAGCATATAAATGAATAATAAAGCATAGTGGATAGTCTAACAGCTTTAAAATATTTATAAAGCTCTTCTAAGCATTTACTCTATATTGTCCTCCATGAGGAATTTCTCATACTTCACAATATTTTTTCTTCATAGTATTATGGTCATAACTAACGGGCCATATTCAAAAGTCTCAAGAAAATAAACATCGAGAATTGTCATATACATATTCTGAGAAATATATGCACAAAAATAAGGAAACTACATCATTAGGTTTTTGTTCAAGAATGCTTTTGATGAAAAAAAGGGATTTTCATTTGAAAAAAGTCCAGTATTTCCCATGCTTCAACTAAAGTAAATTTCAATATATAAATTTACAAATTTCAAGCAAATCGATGAAATTCGAACAATTCGCAATATAAAGATTAGTTTGTTTGTTTATCTATGGTCACTTTTTGCGGACGAGGGTAATATGACAAAAACTTGTTATTTAAATGGCATCTAAAGTATTACAAACATCTATGCTCAAAGGAGGCATGGAACGCAGAAACTGTTGAATATAAGACCTGTAATATTATATTTCATCCGATAAGTTAACGTTGTCACTAATCCTGTAACCAAGTGAATAACATAAGCAATTCTGCTGTTATATCAGCTATGGAATACAGGGCTCACAAAAGCTAATTTTTGTGTTTGAATATTTAGAGTGGAAAATAACAGGCTAGAAATTAGCTACAATTGAAGATCAAGAGAAGAATGTTATATTGACGAATCTGTGAATGGGTATCTGGAATACGAGTGTTAACAATCTTGAATGTTTCTTTCTTTATGACACGTTAACACGAGACGGTTTCCATAAAAATGTACTCGCGGGCTGTCAAATTCAAATATAATAAAAAAGGTAACAATTATCAGCCAATTAGACAGTTTTTTATATTATATCAAATGAAAATAGAATTTGCTACCTTTCATTACAAATATTTGATCATACCTCAAAATCGAATGCATTTTATATTACTTGATTTATTTATTTCTTATTAAATTAATGAAAATAAACACGAATTTGAAGCAGATTTGAAATTATTGCAAAGTTTGAAAATATTCCGGAATTCGGGATGATTTAAGATTCACAATATTGTACAACTATTCTTATTTTAAAACTATTCTTATTAACAGCATTTTTTTTTACATTCTTTGATTTTAAATTATATAAGTACACCACAAAAAGCTTTGCTGTAAAATTTCTATAACAAATTTTTTAACCGAGTTCAAAGCTTACAACGCTTGAAATTTTACAGAATATTATAAAATATATTTTACCTTTTATTCTTTTATTTTCTAACTTAGGAACTAACACCCAAAAGTCATCCAAAAGCTTTAGTTTTGAAACTTAGATATCACTAATTTGTTCGTAAGATTAAAAGTATTTTATATTCATAAATGAGAATCATCATAGCAGAAGTACACAGAACTTATTTTATGTAAATTTGTATCTCAGCAAGGTAATTTTTAAGAATGTATCTTTTAAAAATGTCATTATTTTGAGCATTAAATAAATCCAGACAATAAGTAACTGTTAAGTTTCTTTAGGATGCGAAAACTTACTCCCTCATCTCAAGTAAATTTTTAATTTCTTTAAAATATAACTTAGTACCCATCTAAAAAGACCTCCTAATTTCCATTTCTTTAAATATGAGGCAAAATAATTAGGATTTTAAGTAAAAATAAAAATAACTGTAATGATGTCTATGTTATAAAATATGCATAAATTTAAGTTTACTGAAACATATTAATTCCTAAACATAAAAAGTTTTGGTCTTAAAGAACAATGAATTATTTTTTTTATTTAAGTATTTTTATTTCATTACAAAATGTAAAGTTCATACAGTTTTTAGCTAATGAAATGGTCACTCTCTTAATATAGTAACCTCAAAAATTGTATGTGTGAGAATTGTATTTTTAGTGTTTTGCTTTCTTAAGGACTATTGTTTGCTATAGGAAACAATAATAGGAACAAAATTTTATTAACGTTGATTTACATTAATTTAAGGAAACATTCTTATTTAGTGGACATACATGAAAACTACAGATATTGTAAGATTTCTGTTGAAAGAGATATGTCATATTAATCTCTTTTAGGAAAAATTACCTTAGTGGGATGTATCCACTTTACTTGTTATACTATATATATATATATATATATATATATATATATATATATATATATATATATATATATATATATATATATATATATATATATATATATATATATATATATATATATATATATATATATATATATATATATATATATATATATATATATATATATATATATATATATATATATATATATATATATATATATATATATATATATATATATATATATATATATATTTGTGCGTGTTAGGCAGTGTGCATATATGAAATTTTAATGTTATTAAACTTTGAGCTCATTAATTATCTTTAACTAATTTTCTTACACTCACTTTCTAATAATAACGAAATGGTAGCTGATTTTGAAGATACAACCAATTATGTCTTATGTCAATTTCATTTCTAGACACTAGAAAGGTCTGATGTAGGAAGGGAATCCAAAATTGTGAACACTTTTGATAAAAATTTTCTTGGTTAAAAGTAACATCCCAGTGCAGAAAAGAGAAATCTGGCACGGATCAAAGTAGCTGTGTGAGGAAAAAAATGTTTTAGCACTTCTTTGGAAGTGAGAATATTTTTTACTTTATATTTTCCAACAAAAGATCTCACAGAACTTATCTATCTAGTCCTTTGAGCAAGATAAAAAAAATTAAAATCAAAGAGAGCAGAAAAAATATCTTCGAAATAAAAATTGAAATCCACGAATCTAACTTCCTTAACAAATGAGAAGGGAACTCTATTCTTTACATAATATGGTTTTCTGTAGGAAGAAATTCAAATAGATAGAAATAATTTTATAGGAAATTCGTAACATATTTTTTAAGCCGACTTATCTTTAGTGGAAAGTGATTAATGGAAAATGTGAAGTTATTTCTAAGCCACATGGGTTAAAAAACTGTTTCGATACATCACGTATATTCTAAAATATTATGAAAAATTGAATTCCTTTACTTCCTATAAAATTATTTTCAATTGGAAAGATAAAATAAAAAATTTCATGTTATAATAAAATAGAATAAATCTTCCTTTTTTAATTTTTTATTTGCATAAAAGATTCAACATCGAAAACTCATAGTCCTCGTTGTGTGTGTAGTATAACAATTTAATTTTAGTACCGTGGAAAGGTTTTCCATGCATGATGAAATAACTAAAAGTTATGCAAATGTTTTAGAAGAAAATCTTAATTTGTTTAGTTAATTTTCTTTTGTTAAGATTTACATTCATTGTGACGTGAAAGCTTTCTCGCAATTATTAAAATTCAAGTAATTCTTAGACAATAATTTAATTAATTTTTTTTAAACTAACACTTTCAGTATTAGTTGCAAAACAGCATGATTTATGTTTTAATAACTAAACTTTGTTTTGCTGAAAAATTGTGTATTAAAAAAGCCTTGTATATTTAAAAGAAGAAGCAAGAATCTCACTTTTTACCAAGAAATTAGTGTGGATTCAGGCATGCAAATTTGAATTTTGCACACAGTTTTGCGAATGCTTACAATGTATTTAATGCTGCAGCAATATATACTTTTTAATTAATTTTTTTGACAGTTTTCCATAGCTGTATACACTTTTGATCATTATGAACTGTAAATAAATATTTTATTACAAAGACTGAGTACTGGAAATGTAGAATGCAAAGTCCAAATATTGCGAATAACAGGTCGGATACATTACAATAAGATTCACATCAAAATTCATTCAAGTTTTCTATCTAATTGATATTTTAACAATATCAATAATTTTGATTTGAATATAATTTAAAAGTTAATTGAATTATTATTCCAGTTCTCCCAGCATACTATAAACTATTTACTTTTTATAAATGAAGTCAATTATAACTAAATATTTAAGCAAGGGAATTGCAATCGTCTCAATATTGAAAATTACATGCATACAAACAGCACATATAGTAAAACAAATACAAGTTCTCGTTTTTATGAAAATATTAAATAGTATTGGGAATTCTGACATACATATTTCCAAAATGAATGTTTGAAATTTTATAGAGGTTTAGTAATTAGATTCTTAACTATTAAATATTGAGACGCAATTATCTGAATAATTTAAGATGAAAATTTGATTTTATAATGATAGGTAAAGTTTATAAGTTACTAAGATATAATTATTAAATTACGTTATACTTAATAAAATGATTCAAATTATACAATCCATTATTTACAGTTAAATGATTTAAGAATCATTATCTTATAGAGAGTTCACCATCTGATTTAAAAGATTAAAGCTAAGTATATGAGCATTAATTTTCTTTTATCATTTTAAGCGTTCACGTTTATTCACGTGTGAAAGCGAACAGATTGCAAATGAATTTTCAAAATTTTCTTGTAAACATTGAAAGTGTGGGAAGTTTCATGAATTTAACAATACATGTTCAAATACGAGATAATATAATATACGCTAAATCAGTGCTATATTACTCGTATATTCCCCAATATAACACATTAATAATACAAGCTTGCTTTGAATTATTTACGATTATTATGTGAAAGGAAATAATGTATTCAAAACAATTTAATGATAACTAGCTGAATTAAGTTTGAATGAAGTATTTTTATCACTGTTGCAGGATACAAATATTCACTGCACATTGTAGCAATGATGCACTTAACGTAACACGGTATTAATAATGCAGTATATCCATTTTCAAATCAGGAACCACATCATTTATTTCAGCAATTATATAATTTATTAAGAACACCATAAATTATATATAAACACTGATTATTTGAGTTCTAATACTACGTATATATATATATATATATATATATATATATATATATATATATATATATATATATATATATATATATATATATATATATATATATATATATATATTAATATATATATATATATATAAAATTTAGGACGCAAAATGGAAGGCATGCAATGTCAATGTATGAAGAAAGATAATTTGGAAATTTGAATTATATTACCAAAAGCTTGAAAACTATACAATGAAATTTACCATAATTTGTAAAGAGTGTCAAAAAGTATTTGTGATAAATATGTGATGTATCTTATATATATTCATAAAATATATATATATATATATATATATATATATATATATATATATATATATATGTATTGGGGATGAATAATAGATTGTATTCCATATTACTATCGTAAGCGATATAATCACCAAGAATTACTTATGATTACAAATCAAATAGGATACTAACTTTTATTTTTTGAAAACATTTTTAAACAATATCCAAATTTTAATTCCTCTAAATTAAAAATTGTTAAAACTACTAAATATGAACAATAGATTTTAATTTAAGGATATTTTGTTAGCAAAATATAATTGTATCTTATTTTAAGGTAGTCAGTATCCATATGAAGCAAATAAAAAATTTTAAAATGTAGACACACAAACAATGTAGTAAATATTACAGTAACAATCATCAGCAATGTATTTATTCTGCAATTAAAGTGACTATAATTTACTTAAGATATATCTGCTTACATTAATTAACCTTATAATCATAAAAATAAAAATTGTTCTATAATTATAAAATAATTTGATTAACTTAAGATCTTTCTATAAAATTCAATTTCTTATTATAAAATATTAATCTTTTATGTAGTTAAATTTTCACTTTAAATAAGTCATATTAAACTATTATAAAATTAGAATTCTCATAAGACATATCTCATATAGTTTATTATTTATTACAAATATTATATAAAATTACTAGGTAACTAAATGCTACCAAAAATTGTAACAGTTTATAAAAAAAAGTGTAAATTAAAAAAATATGTTCAAACCGTAATCGATTCTTAGAAAAGGCATCGTATGCAATATTGTTAGATGGGAGGAAATGGGACTACAATTTTAATCCGTTCTCGTTTTAAAATCACATTACAAAAAACACTGAATATGGTGTTTGTTATTTTTTGAAGAAATTAAACTACTATACGGAATTGCCAAACTTATTTTTAGAACATCAAGAAGATTGTTACGAACATGTCGGTGATTGCATTTCTCACTTTAGCCAAATTTTCGGTTATTACTACTGATTCTAATTTTGAAATACCTGTTAACTGTTTTTTACCGAACAGTTGATTAAAATCACTTCTATATTTGGTATTATTTTGTTTATTAGTATTGTATATAGCATCCTTTTCCATTGGTTGTAAATCTGTACATATGTTCAAACATGTTTTGTAGGAAGCATTAAGCACACGAATATATGTTAACTATTGTAAAATATAATTAGATTCGAGCCCTGTGGGGCTTGTTAATAATTTAGTTTAATTTTTATAATCATTTCTAAAAATGTTTCATGAATAAAAGTACAATTGTTTTCCAAATTATTTCACTTGATCTTAATCATTTTTATTGCATCTTAACTATGAATCAATTTATTACATATTTATTACATTGCTATTCGATGAATCAACTTATTTAAATTCTTTTAATGTTTCGTTTAAAAAGTAAATCCATAGTAAATTTACATTTTTAACAACATTTTTAAATCTTTTCTATGTGTTGTTGCTGATCCCTGTTGTCTAGCAATTCGCTAGACCAAGTCTATGATATTGTACACTCTCAGGAAATCAATGACCAATAATGGTCGCTCCAGAAGATCTTCTTTATCGAGTCCCAAGCACTCAAGGATATGATCCGGAGTGGCTTGGCTTTTGAAACACTTAGCGCAAATTGGAAATTTCTTTTCTTTGTTGTTAAATGCCAATTTGTAAAGAGAAATCTTTTCTAATTTATGTAACATTATTAGGTAAACGAGTATTACATCTATGAATAGTATGATTCAACTGCAATCACATATTTCAGATATTGTTTATTTTCCTTGTACCGTACTCTCAATGGGAAGAACATTAATATTATCCGGATAAATTTTGAAAAAATGGTGATATCAATTTGATAAAAATCTACAGATTAAAATTTCATTAAAACATGACAAAGATGAATGAGTGAGTTGACATCAACAATGCAAATTTTATCGAATGTTCATCAATCTTCAAATCACGATATACAATTTTCTTAGGTATATGTTTGTAAATATTCTTCTAACTATATTCAGTTAAACATTAACTAGTTTTAGTGCGACCAAATATACAAAAATGTAACTAATTTAAATTATGTTGATATGTAGAAAAGTATACAAATTATAATTTATTTGTAACATCATTTCAAAGTTTTACATATTTTTGCAAATTACATTCTTGACAATTTTTAGAACAGTTTTGTTACATTGAAAAACTGCTAATTAAAAATGCCCTTTTTAATTAAAGTCTTAAAACGAATTGTCGATAATAATGTTTTCTTTCATTTAACAAGTCTCCATCAAAAGATTTTCGATATTATCTCAAAATTATTGAGAAATTCGAATACCAATGAATGATTATATGGACAAAATTGGCACGTTTTATACCAAAAACCCATTTGAAGAGAGATTAAATTTCCCTATTTTTAGAACTGCATAAATTATTTAAATATATGTTTAAAACTTTTTTTGGCGCCCAACTTGTCTAGTGGTCAGCATGCCTCACTGCGGATAAGGAGGTCCTGGATTTGAATCCCGGTTCGGGCATGGATGTACTTTCTCTCTCTATCTATCCTGTATTTGTCCTTTCCTTGTATGAATGAGGTGTGAATGGTTGCCTACACTATAAACGGGTACCTCTGGCATGTGTGTAGAGCAAAGTCATGCTTTCACCTTCATGGTGCTCTGATTAAAACGAAAGACGCTCCCAATTGACTTAAATTCGCATAGCCAAAGGCATAGCGACCCTGGGTTGTCCAAGTGTCATTAGTAACAACAACAACAACAAAAATTTTTAATATCTTCATTCCAGCTTTAATCAGTTTTATTAGACAGTGAGTTCTCCAAAATGTAAAGAGTTTAAATGCATTGAAGTGTAACAATTTTAATGTTTATAAATACTTCTTATTTCTAATTCATTGTGAAAATTATTCGATTATAAATTAACAAAGCTGCATGTATATTTAAAAGCTAGCTTCGCATAGCAACCTTTATTGTTTCCTAGTAACCCTTTTCTGAAAGCATCCTTACGTTGCGACAATAAATGAAATCATTCATCAGGATCTCTTCTTGCCTCTGCTTCTTTAAGAAACATTGAGTTTTATTCTTCTTCAGCGGTGAAGGCAAAAGTAATGGGTCGCAGTCTTTCACACCCACAGCGATTTGGGATTTTGATTGCTTGGAAACTTCTAGCGTCAACTGGCGATTTTCAGAACAAAGTAAAGGGCTCTTTAAGTGTTCCCTAGTGATTTAAACTCCAGATCCTGCTTTCTCCCGGAGGAACCGTTCCGGGATTATGAATGCCTTTGAAATTGCAGAGCAGATCGAGTGAATGCTTCGAATTTCTTCACCACCGGCGGCGGCGCCATTCCTTGGCGAGGAGAAATCATTACTTCCTTCCACGCTCAAGAACGTAGGGAAATTTTATTATATTTTTTCCGTTTGCGGAGTATGAAATATCACCTCAACCCCGATATATGAATGTCGAAATCAATTTTACTTTTATTCCATTTAAAATCAAGTTTCTTTGCAGATTAAAAATTAAATTCTGGTTTGAGAAAGAAATTCGTAACAGAAAAGAAATGGAAAAATGTAAACGAAGCAAGGCGAAAGTGAAATGCAAATTGAATTTTGAGCCTGAAAAGTAAATTTCAATTATATTGAATAAAAATTCCGTAAAGTTTAAAAAAAATTGTTTACTTTCAGTAAAGTATGTTTCTCAATCGAAAGCGACAGATTTATCAAATTTAGGGAATTACTTTAAAATAAAAATTAATAAATGTCAACTGAATAAAATAGGGATAGAATTTTTCAATTGATAAATTTTAATACCATTCACTTTTTACTGTATACATTTTAAGATTTTAGGGCTAAAGTTTAATAAGTTAAAAAAGTATTAAAAATCAAACTTTTGAAACATTTTTCATTTTAATGATAACATCTAAAAAATTTTAATCAAGCGTAATTAAACTTCTTGCCTATAAAAACATTTCAATGAATTTTTTATTATGAAAAACAAACTAATAAAAATATGAATGTTTAATTAAATATTTTTCGACACAGAGTGTGTATATAAAATGCACTTATTTGATTAAATAATTATAATACAGTATCTTTTATTATTAATATCTTTTTGATTTCATAAATTTCTATGAATATGAAATTTTGAATATTCACATGAATTTTCTAAGCACTGCATATTCATGGAGTTTGTAAATAAAAAAGTTTGTATTTTATTTAGTTTTAAGCATTTATTTATAGATGAAGAACAAAACAAAATAAAAATTTATGTGTGTTTTATTAGATTTGATTTGTTAAACATATACAAATGTATCTTATGGGATACTAATTTTCCTGTAACGATTATTTTATATACCCGATTGTCAATGGCTGTCTGATTTATTGAGTAGTTTATTTTTATTCAATAAACCACATAAAAAACAGAAGTGGAATTTATTAACATTTTCATGTAAAATTAAACCAAGTATTTAATAAATGACAAAAACCATATTTTAAAACAAACTATTTTGAAATAATGTTTGCTTATTTGTTAAGAATTGGGATATAATTTAGTGTGTGGAGTTGTACTTAGTAAATAAAGATTTAAATGCTAATAAAAGGATTAAATGGTTCACATTAGTCAACATTTTATTGATTCGAACAAGAAAGAGGCTGTATTTATTATCATTAGACTTCAGTAAATATTTAGTGAGCAAAATCTTAAGCCGTTTCTTGACAACAAAGATAAATCGAGTTATGGCTTATCCCATTTTAAACAAAACTTGGAAATTTTATATGATATAGTTTTCATTGAAATATTCTTAAATTACATTTATTACGGCATTAAAAAAGTTTCGTGCAAGAAAAACTATATATATATATATATATATATATATATATATATATATATATATATATATATATATATATATATATATATATATATATATATATATATATATATATATATATATATATATATATATATATATATATATATATATATATATATAATAAGTGCATTTCTACGAAAAGTACAGAAAGCCATCAATAAGAAGTGCCTTATTCACAATTCTCTTTTTCTGACTGTGATTTCTTTAAGAAGCACTCTTTCTCTAGACGCAAGATGAAGGACACAGCAATCAAGGTAAAAGAAATATTTAAGAGATCACACACCAGATGTGTCTTCCGGAGAGGTGAGTGCGGGTGGGGCAATCCAACAACGCAGCCCGTCATTGTTAGTATGTGGGGCAATCATCGGGAACGATCGCTACTCATCCATTTTCTCTCTTCCTTTCTTCTGTTTGATCCAATTTGTCCTTCTTTTTCTCTCTGCTAAATCAATGTTGAGGAGTGCAAGATGGTTTTTGCCAATCGGAGTGAAAAGTATGCTGACACCTTCCCTTCTCTTTTCAAATGATTGTGTTTTGTCAGCTACATGAGACGATACACCTATTCCAATTTTACTTTTTATCGGACATAAATTGTTAGAATATAAATGTGTAGTCAGTCAGAGAATACGTTTAAGAAACATTATGATGATTAATATATGTATGCTATTTCAATTATTAGGATTTAATTTTATATATTATGTCAAAGTGTTTCATGAAAGACAATATAATTCGATTAGTTTATTTTTCTTTCATAAAATTTTCTCGTTTTCTGTCTCGCCATATATGAGAATTGTTTGCAATATAGAGTTGAAATTTAGTTGGAACATAAACTATTATAATTATATGCGCTAGATTATATAAATGGAAAAATGAATTATTGATTTGTAAATTAAAAAGCGCTTAAAATATTTCTTATAACAGAGTAAATGATTTATTAACTTTATGAACACTAATCATCGGTTGAGCAATAATGTGAAATCATATTTTAAGAAAGAAACAAGCAAATTAGTATATTAAGGATGTAAAAGATTAAAAATGTGAAATGTACATTGCAATTAAAGGTGTTTTAATTACTTAAATTTTTTGGAATCCTTCAGAACTAAAAAGAATACCTTGAAATATATATGCGTATTGAATTGCATCTATAAATTTACTAGAAGAAAACTTTCATGAATAAATTTTTAAGGTTTTTATTTTTAATTATGCCTTGTTAATTTTTCTTCGGTGATAAATGGGTGCAACGATGCTTTTTATGATTTTCTCTTTTGCACCATGTGAATAAATACTATTATAAGTCTTCTAGAATGTCACCTACAGTTTTTTGTGTCTTGATACGCAAAGGTTTGTTTCTTTCAATTCAGCAGAAATTTGTAAAGGAAAATACAACAAAGATTGCTTCAGTTGAGTCATTTCATTATGATTTTAAGTTATTACTTACACTTTCAATTTTCTCATTTGAAGATTACCTCATGGTTAAGAGTTAATAAGTTAGAAATTTTTGAAAACAATTAGACAAATATGCAGTTTTTTATTCTATGTTGTATTGAGGTAAGTTGCGACACATTAGTAACAACACAGCAACAACACAATATTCGATTCAATTCGTTTAATTAGTAAATTAAACAGGAAAAATATTCAATTTGAGAGTAGTGAAATTAAGCTCGAGTTTAACTCCACATAAACAAAAAATGTTCTTCCATATGAGGAAGTTAGAAAAGGAATTACATCTCCCTCTTGACAGTATGAACACCAAAAGTGTATCATGAATCAATCGACCTTCATTTGGAATCATCACTTCTGCTCCCGCTCTTCTCGTGTCCCTGAAGGAGTATTTTCATCCAGTCAAGATCCCTCCTGAGTACTCCTCATCATCCATATAAATGAGAGTTACAAATGAAATTGAGTGTGAGCGAATGAATTGCGTGGAAGTGAGAGGATTTATGCATCTACACAGATTTCTGTTTTCCACTTTTCAAGTATCTAAAACTAAGTGTACTTGATATTTGAGGTACTCTACATTTTAACGTTGCACTTAGCGAATGTTTTCGTGAGAGAAAAGCTTAAGAGCTAATGTACATAGCCATAAGAAAATTAAACTGTCAGGAAAGGGAAATTTTAAAGTTATTTGGTATTCAGTAGTGATAAATGTTTTATTCCAAATTTAATTAATAGAGTAATGGAATTATAAATTTGGTAAATTTATCAATTTCCATTGTTTAAAAGTAAAATTTTGTTATTCTTATTCTTGATGATTATGAAATAAGTGTAATACATATTCAAAAATATTTTTGTTGTTAATTTAATAACTTTAATGTTTTTAAATTAAGAATAAAAGTAGACAAGAATGTTCTTTCATCTTACAAAATGTAAAAATATACATAAAAAAACTTAAAATTTAAGAATATTTACGCATATAAAATTTTGTTTGATTTCTTAAGACACAATACTACATATGTCAGGTTTACAACTACATTGGTAAGCAACTATTAGTTCATTCCATAAATTCTTGCTTACATTTATTTTTCAAAACTGATTTTACTGTATTTTTTATTTAAATACTTTTTCTTTCTATGTTAAAGAACATTATCAACATTGTTGAATAAATATAGTCTATTTTAATCAATGAAGAAATTTTAATTTGTAAATTTTTTTAATCATATAATGAATAATGAATAAACTATAATCGGGTATACAAAACTATGCAATCACGAATATAATTGAGTAAAAAAATGGAAATCATAATGAAGTAATTGAACCCAAGTATTATAACGGATATTAGATTTCATAAGTTAACTTGAAAGTATTTGATAGACAAAGAGTTAAATAAAACTACAAATGGACTTATAGTGTTTGGAATAATTTTAAAATTTCTGTTTTTAATACAGTAAAATTTTTGAAAAGTTTGCTAGATGAGTTAAATTTGAAACAGTATAAATGTAAGGGAAGTCCGGTGGCGTGGTCTATATACTTCAGCCTCCCAAGGCAAAGGTTCGAGGTTCGATCCTCTGACTGGGCAAGGTAGACTCAGCTTTTCATCCAGTCAGTGGGTTGATAAAACTGACTACCAAGCATATTTGGAATCTAAACGCTGTAGGTTTTGGATTGGGTTGATCACTTAACTGGGACGCCAAATTTATGGTTTAATTAATCTTATATAGACTAAAAATGAATAATTTCTTTTCAAGAATTTCTATGGATAGTTCTAACAACATGTTGCAGTCTGACTCAAATTATTCCTAAATCTATATTTGAGAAGAAATACAGTCTATTTTTATCTTTTTTGAACCATGGACAATGAGTTATTTATAGAATGGAATATCATTTGTTAATCAATAGTGAGTGTCTAAATAGTTATGAATATCTACTGAGAAAGTTTGAATTTGTTATTAAAATTACAATAGTTGAATTACTCTTAAATATGTTTTATCTTATTTAGACTACATAAAAATATTGGAAATAAATAATAACAGTTCGATGAGAAATTTATTAGATTTTAGCGATACTTATGGATTTTAAATGTAATTTTACGTGATAACTTTTTGTTGTCCTAAAAACTTACAGACGGTTTTAATCTGTAGATTTCAATGTTGTAAACTTAAACAGCTGTGTTTGGTACTCAAACTTTCGAATATAAAAAATTATAACAAGTTAGTTTATAAGTTAAAATGTTTAGAGCTATACATATAAATGACAAAGTATTACTCTTAGAGTATTATTTAATATGAAGATAAAAAGTAAACTTTATTTTTTAGCAACAAAATGTAAGGCAATATATCTGGACATTCAATAATTGCCTGTGTAAAAGTCTGACTATATATATATATATATATATATATATATATATATATATATATATGATACAAAATTTGAAAAAACTTAAATTTATTTACGGTTTTTTTTGTTTTTTTCTCGACAATTTTGTATCAAGTTTGTTTTTATTCATTTTATTCTATTAAATTTCAAGAAAAGTTTCTTAAAAAGTTCTTTAGATAGATCAAACAAAATAATTTCATTTAACTTTTATTTTAATTGACTGGAAATAAAAACGTGGAAAACACATTTCAAGCTATTTAAAAAATTATGCAGCAGTTTTGTGTACATTTATTTAAACATTCCATTTCTCATGTAACAAAATTTAAAAAAAAAATTGCTGAAAAAGCTGATATATAATTTAAATATTAAAGCGATAAATCTCTATCCATAAAACGTAAATTTTTATGATCTTCTGAGATCGTCTATATCTAAATCATTTCTTTATTAATGCCATAACTTAAGCATCTTTAATATCGGTGGATATATATTTTCCTTTGAAATTCTAGATTTGATTTTGATGGATGACAACTAAACTGCCGGGAAATGTTTGGCAGCTGATTTGAATGATTACCCAAAACTTTATCTAAGCCTAAATTATTCTGATAATACTTTTTAATCTTTCGTTCAGTGGGATGCTATCTTCTCCTGATTATAAATGACTAGCATAACTTATTCTCAAGGATATTTTTCTTTATGCCTAATTTTTCTAATTTATAACTAATTTTTCTTTATGCCAATTTCAAAATATTACCACCTTTTCAATTAGCAAAATGCAATTTACTTCTCATAATTACTAAACTTAGTATAGTTTAATATCATTCAAAGAAAGTAAACTAATAGTTAAAATAATGAGTTTGACGCAATTAATTTACTGAGAACATAATCATATACTCATTGTATACAGGGAAAAGTTATTATAATAATATTCATTCCCCTTAATTTACATTTTTTAAGTTTAACGGTTAATTATTTATGTATATCATGCTACACTTTCCAAATGAAAATAAGCGACAATTCTGTTATCATGAATAAAGTTGAAAAGTAATTGACTTGAATTTGTACTTTTTCACTGCAGGTCCTTTAAATATTTCCGGTTTCCTTTCCTGTGACACGGTATTTATCCCTTGCGACACAAGTAAAGCACACTATCTATGAAAAGACACCTCGAAATATAATTTAAGATGTTTATGTCTTATAACTAGGTAATAACTAGCGTTAGCTTTTGACTGTCTATTATGAGGTGTCAAAATTAATGTTTGTCGTAAGGAGGGGTATTGATCAATGATGTATAACGCATAGGTGATATATGTTGCAGTTTCTTAAAATTATATTTATCTACTATAATGTTTTAAATAACATGTTGTGTATGCCATGAGGCAATCAATAATCTGCAAACTATTTTCTAGATAATTTCATTTAACAAATCTTATTACTCATACTAAATTCGTGATAAGCAATAAGCATATATTTTTAAATTACCAAAATGCTGTATTTTTGTGATTGTGTGTGTTTTTAATAATTTTGTGATTATTGTCTTTTTATATAAAACAATAGAAAATACATAAGACATGTTTTGGATGTATATGTCAAAAATTATGTCTAAAAATTAAATATTTTTCATACATTTAATGAATTTATTTGTGGTAATAAAGTGTGTCATTGTAAAATAATTTGGTTTAATAAATTTAAATTCTTTAACATACTTAACTAACTGGAAATTTTGGGGAAAATAAGATGCAAATTAAAAAAATGTAGAGATAGATAAAATGTTTTAATAATTTGTAAGTGCAAACAAAAAATATAAATTTTTACAAAATATTTATTGTATATTTTAGTTTTCGTTCTTATAATATTTGAGCCAGTTACGTTAGTATAATTTTCAATTCCTATCAAAATTATAATAAATGGCAATCATAAAAGATTTTTTCCAAAGTTAGTGGTTTCTACCCTTACAACTCAGTCTTTTATGCCACAAGGGATACTAATTTTCTCCTCTTTTTTACATCATTAACATCCTCGGTAAAAACCAAAAGAAAGTCCTAAAGTGGAGGACGTTGTTTCCAAAAAAAAAATTTTTTTTCATAAAACTTTTTTCTCATCTTCATTTTCTACTTTCACATTATCCTAGAAAAAATAAATACACATTTTATTAAATGATATGCAATCACAAGGGGATTAGCAAGCTAAGAAGGGGCTGTTCCACTTTGATTATTACTTATTGATAAGTTGCGTCTCAAATAAGAAAGCGACTTTTCATTTAATTACCATTAAAAAATTTCTCATTTTTTACGATTTAATTTGGAAATACATTTTAATCTCCCGTTTTACTGACTGTCATATGGATGGATTATTTTTGGTTTTAGAAGAGGGACTTTCAACTTTCCATGTGACACATGTCGTTTTTCTACCTCAAAGAAATGGATTAATACGCCAGGATATCAAGATGTCACAGTTTGTCAAGAAGCCAAGCTGTCACATACACAATATTTGAAGATAGTTTTAATTTGACACATATATAAAGCATTCTCTTTATAAAGAGAGCCCATTTTGTTTTAAAATGGAGAAAGAAAATACCTGGTTATTGTGATGAATTAAAATTTATGTTTTCAAAAATCATCATTGACTATATATTTTATACAATATACATTTTTTTAAAGATTTTTGAAAGTATAAATTATTTTTAAAAATATTTTTGCATGAATTATATGTGAAATTAACATAAGATTATGAATATTATGATGTATGAATAATATTATATTTAAAATAATGTATTATATATAAAATTATACATAAAATTAAATCCATTTGCTGTAGATTTTAAATGCTGGTAATATGAATGATGCAAAACGTTTTCAAGAGAGAATTCATATTATACCTCTACATACAAATATATTTTCAAATATTCATGAAAGAAATTGAAATACCATGTTCACAAACTTTAATACGATTGTACCACAATTGTTTGATAAAGTATTTCACATTGTTAAAAATGAATCTCCTGAATTTATTGATGCGTTTAAAGTGCTGAATGTTTCAAATAATATACTTGATTCTTAAAGAATTATCAGTTGTTCTGCTTTATTTTAAAACGAATGAAATTTATTCTCGCGTATGACGATGGCTTATTAGAGTTTTCGCATCAAATATTCAAGTTTACAAAAGTTAAACAAATGGCTTAACAAGGCACAGTTTTAGTTAGGAAGGATAAACAGAACAATGTTATGAAAGTTCTTTTATACTTTTTTAATCTAAAGAGGACATTCGACCTGAAGAAATTTGAAGAATGTTTGAAGATCAACTTATAGAACAGAAGTTTTTTCTACTTTTATAATTTAATAATAATTACGTATGCATAGATTTAAATATTTAATCTTCAAAATTACTTTTGGTATGTGATAAAGTTTATTAAAAGAATTAATATTCCTGATGGTATAAAGATGAAGGGGATGCATTAAATGTCAACACATGTTGTACGTAAAATTTAGACTGAAATAAGGGAATTTGCAAATGTGTCTACAAATAATAAGATATAAAACTTATAAAATTTATGATCCATTTCAATTCTAGCTTTTTTAATCAAGGAACAACTTTTGTAAATAAATCTGTATATATCATCACTAGATTGAGTCACGTAAAAACGAAGTATGAAAAAACAGTGTAAAAAATAAATCTTGATAGTTAAATTGTCAGTTGTATGAAAATAGGAAATTTTGTATGCATATCAGTAGAAAACAGTAACACCTGTAAAATGTTCCAAAATTAAATAAATTAAAAAAGTTCCAAAATTAAATAGGGTTGTATTTACAATAGCATTAACATACATGTGTTAGTATACATGAAGAAACACTTAAAAACGACTTGCCTGTAATGAGATTTTTTATTTTTAGGTTTTTGCATGTATTACATTTATTCTTCAAAGATATCAATTTTTCAGCATTTAAATATCAAAAGAAGAATAAAGCATCAATGATTTCTGTTTGAAATTTGTAATGGCAAGTTATGAATATGACATAACTAAGCAAACATTGAAATGTATGACAATTTCATTAAATCAATACACGTCTTCTAAAATTGAGGGACATGAAAAGAACAATTAGATAGTTAAACTACGACGCTTCGAAGTTTAAATGCTAAGTTATGCATTTCATTGCTGACAGAACTCTGTTTAGAGACGTCTCTTTGACAGAGCAATATAACTTCAAACCAGAATTGGCTTATTCCTTTCAATTTATGTTATCCCTTATTTAAAGATGAGCAATAATTTCCCCCCGAAAGCCAATGAATAATTACTCGTCAGCATTTGTGAAGCTGTAATGATTGTTTGTTTATAAAAGAGTGAATTCATTACCAGGTGGCGCAGCAAAGATTAATCACATGCCATCGTTAAAGCTATTTCTCACAAAGAATTTTTCTTTTCAAAATTGATTTGTGTATTTGCCATTATTTTAAATACAAATTAGCTAATGTTTGAAAAGAATTTAATTTATACATTATTCTATTTTTGAATTCATAAAATATTTAAAAATTTTAAAAATGTACATAGATTAAGTTTTATTGTTCATATTAATATTTAGAATCGACGTTTATTATTTCGGAATTGATTCTTAAAAGCAAAGTGTATTTCTGTTCAGCGAAAAAATTTTTAAGTTAGAAAAAAGCTGAGAGACAGTTTGAAATTTGTTATATTTTCTAGTATGATTTGCATGAAAATAAACTTAATGATGTTTTTAACTAACTTTGACTAATTATTTAAGGAATAAATACTTACTAAATATAAGTCTTTTAAATTATTTCTTACAAAAAATGTTAAAATGAAACATCACCTAATTCAGTTGTCCCAATTCTAACTATTTATTAATTACACATGTATTTTCAACATTATTTTACTGAGATTGAGAAAAATAAATGCCTTTTTCTTGGATTTACAAATATTTCAGCAAGCTTTATATCTTCAAGGACTTATTTATTTATCAATAAGCTCATTAATTTCTAAAATTAATGGAAAATTTTTCAAAAAGATTAATATTACTAAGCATTCATTTCAAACAAAATTGATATGATGCAGTACCTTTTTTGGAGAATTGATGAATACGATCTCATGATCAATAAAACCTTTTAATTTTATAAAATTATCTTTATGCTCGTGATTTATTTATTTTTTGTGATTTCAAAGTGTAATGAAAGCAAAATTTTTCTACAAAATGTAAAATTTAAAATGCTTTTCCATAAATTTTTTTCTTGAAAACCTTTGATCTCTTACTATTTGCTTTTTAGATGATTTATTTTTTTTAGTAAAAATTTCTTTTACAGTAAATAAAATTTTTAAAACCAAAAACAGTTTATAGTGTTCTTGCGTGTCTCCAGATGGCGCTGTATATATTCAAAACAAAATTGAATAATATGAAAGTATATGAATTCCACAAATATTATAGTGAATACAGTTAATCAAGTATTTGAAATGTAGAATTTGATGCACTTAAATATTTAATATAACTTAGCATTTTTCAACTCTCTATTTTAGTTTTTCATCCATACATTTTTCATTTAGTCCTTTTTCATTCATTTTAGTGTAAAGTAGTAAGTTGATATTTTCCACAAGAGAATTCCATAAAAATATCTTATAAAGGTTTTCGTTTGTAACAAACGGCTCTTGATATGTTGATACAAAAGCTTTTTATTATTCCAATAATATTTCACCTAATGTTAATTATTAGTTCATAGTAATGTGTCAGTTTAGTTTCTTAAAAAGAAAGGCGGTTATTTTTAGATAAAAGAAAAGAAAATTCCAAAGTTCGTTTCACGTGACTTATTATTTCTCACAAAATGTCTGCATAAGTTTTCAGTTAATTTGTTAAAATATCTATAACTTATCTAATCAATTTTTGCAAAAAAAGTGAACTTTTGAATTAAGTAATAATTACGTATAATTGAAACAATGATCATATAAAATGAAAGAAAAAATAAAAATGTAATTTAGAATCATAAAAATTATATAAGGAGCATTTGTTCCCTTCAATAATTTTCATAACAAATTTTTATCTGTTCAAAGTTAATTATATTCTCTTATGAATCAACAATTTTCATTATTTTTGAGGTAAAATTAGTTTGTTTATAATTACGTCATTTTTAAAGATTTTATTAAAATTAAAAACAAATTAAGCAAAAAAAAATAGATTTATGTAACATAAACGTTCAATGGAAATAAATTGCATGTTAAATTGTAGAACTAGATTGGGAAATTTTCTTTTGATAACATTAAGGCATGGCTTTATATTTATGTAGCGTTTCTACGTTTGTGTGTAATTTATTAAAAGCAATGAAAAGGAAGGAAATAAAAAGATATCTTCTAGAAATGTTGCAATGAAATATTTCTAAAAGACTAAAAATATTTCGTAAAACGAAAGAAGGAAGCACTTCGCAATATCTGTGTTGCTATTCTGAGGCGAGTGCATTTTCGTATCAATCATGGAATTTCGATGAAAACCGAAATTATATTTCTTTTTCTTGACTGGTAGATGCATAAATTCTTTAGAGAAGAAAAAGAGTAACATTTATTTCTATTGCAACTAGATCTCCTCTTTTTTATTCAAAATCTTGTTTTTAAATAAATAACTTCAAAGAAGCGATGAAACTTATTTCTTACGTCCTAACCATGAGTTTTGAATTAGAATTTGCATTTGACATTTCATTCACCGATTTTGAATCAGAAAGAAATGTTAACTTTGCATGTCCTTTTCTTTTTGCTTTAATTTTGGAATACGTCATTGTGTTTCTCCCCCTCGTTATCATGTTCAATGTACGTATATTTTTAAGCCTGTGTTAAGTCTTGATTCATACCTCTATTATTCGTGATAATAATTATTGTAGTTCGAGAAAATGTCCTGTAGTACTGCCATTATAAATATGAAACTATGAATATTTAAAAAGGAAAGATTTTAGACATAAAAAGTCAGATAATTAGGTAACAAAAGAGATTTTCTGTGGCTTACTTTTTAATTCAATCATTTAACAAGAGAATCTCAAACATTTAAATCAAGCCCAGTCAATAAATAATTCATCTCACAAATAAAAATATTTAACCTCTTTCACTCTTATTTTAAGTGCTCAAAAGAACTAAAATATCATAATAGAACTCGCTGAAGAGACATCTTATAATATATATATATATATATATATATATATATATATATATATATATATATATATATATATATATATATATATATATATATATATATATATATATATATATATATATTTGATTTTTTGACTCAGATAAAGCAGGACACAAATTGACTTTGATAAACACATAAAATACACAAATCACTTTATGTGATAAATGAAGCAAACTATCTTACACATTCTTATAAAATGCAGGCAAATATGTAGGCTTAGGTATTATCTATGCTAGTTATATACATATAATTGTTTAATTACAAAACAATTATGTATTTATAACAGCTATGGGCATTAATTTTCATTGCTCTGAAAATATTTTTTAGTTTATTTTGCTTACTCTTTCGTTTCTTTAAGAATTTATTATATTGAAAGTAATTTTTTTTCTAAAATGACCAATTTTATATTAAAGTTCTTGTCCTGAAAATAAATAAATAAAAAGCGTGTTGCGCTTGTACATTATCTTGAGGACAGGGATATATATTTTTTATTTCTTAAATAGTTGTGTGTGGGGTTTAGTTTCTTATTTCTTAGAAGAGAAAGTTTAAAATTAATCCATGTTTCATTCACATTTTTAACCTTACCAAAGGAAACATTTTTGAAAGTCAAACACAGCTATTAAATTCTGCTGACAAATATATAAATGATGTGAAGAATGCTTAAAAAATGGGAAAATCGAGAAAGTTATTTTAAAAAACTTTAAAAGTTTCTCAATTCTTGAAGAACATTACAATTCACTAAATTTTTTTTCTGTGTTTTGTTGATATTAAGAATTATTTCCTAAAATACAAAAGCTGTTTTGAAGGAAAACATATATAATGCGTCATTCAGAAAATGTTATATATAATTTTACAATAAATCTGGAAAATCATGTATCATCGTAGATTCTAAGATCAATGTTTAGTTTTCCAATCTAATTCCTTTTACTTATACCTACATTTTTTCCAATTAAAAATTAACGCAAGAAATATATTTTATTTTTAAAATGTGTGTAATTTTGTAAAATTCTGTGGGCATAAAAAAACAATAATAAAAAAATAAAATGAAAATCCGAAAGCAATTTATTCCTTAGCATTTGAAAACAGTATTGCAAATACGTGGTTGTTATTTTTATAAACCAGTTTTTTGTTCAAATAGTTCTCTGCTTTTACATAAAAAATAATAAACATTTAAAACATATTAAATAGATAACAAAAACGATGTTTTAGTCTGCAGTTTATTATTATTCTTTTATTTAACTAGCTTTATTTTTTGTCTTTAAAAATAATGAATTTTAAGTAGTTTTACATTCTCTGTTAACACTGTATCACAAGTTTTTTTCTTAACCATAATGATGCTGTCAGAAATTCATTTCATTACACTTTTTAAGAAGTTAACTTTTTATCTGTTTTATTTCTCCTTAAATACGAACAAAAAGAAATAATTGACATAACTGTATGAAATAATTTGGTGCAAATTTGTTGGAATTTGCATCACAAATTTCCTCAAAATTTTGCACAGATTTACAAAAAAAGTTCTTTTCGGGAGCGAAAATTTGGGTCCCTTCTGTTGTTGTTACTAATGACACTTGGACAAGCCAAGCCCGCTATGAATTGGCTATGCGAATTTAAGTCAGTAGGGTACGTTTGTCGTTTTACAGTGCATCACGAAGGTGAAAGTACGACTTTGCTCTTCAAACTCTCCGATAGATGGCACCACCAGAGGATCTACTTCCTCAATTTTGACATTGATCTGAAAGGGGAGGAAATTTTCTCCAGACCATTGCACCCATGGTAACTGCTCAGTGAGTGACCACAGGACTTTCAATTCCACAGATTTATCGAGCACGTATACCGCATGTACTCGGTGGGTCTTTGGCGTCATTGGGAATGGAACCCCACCCTTCTAGATGGAAGGTTGATGCCCTAACCACTAGGCTACCCCGGCCCGTGTCTTCTATTCACGTTTATCGTTCTTGTCGAACCTACTATGCATATCAACGAAATATACCTGAACCTCTATTCCAAGAAATATTTGCTTTCATTAATGAATTCATACTTTGCACAATGTTACATCACAGATACACAAAAACATACATTAATTATCAGAGAATATATTATAATTAATGTATGTTTATAGAGGATACTTTTGTGAAAATTTAAATATTCTTTACCACATATATGCAGATGCATGTTTATTTTGTTCACATTGAATCTAAGTGACGTCCTTCTACTTCGCTTCTGAACTGGCCAACGAGGGGTAACTCTTTTAGGTATAAAATGAAGAAGAGAGAAGGCAGTGCTACACAAACAGACATGTTTAATGACAACAAACAATTACAACACAAGTAATTACGATAAAATAATAACCTTAAAGAACATTTCCAATGATACACAAGAAAGTCAACACATCTACTCTAAAGCAAGGCAGAAAGACGTCTGACCAGAATATGCACCGTTTGATCACTAGAGGGCGCACCTTTACTCTAGTCAGGAGGATCTATTATGTAGAGAGGGTAAAAGCAGAGACACACTGATACTTTAATATCCTAACAATCTCGACTTCATTCTTAATCACTCGGTACTAGAGAGCATTTTCGGGATCTGAAAAAGAGTGTTAAGTTCAAAAATTAATATTAATTTGAATATTTTAATTTAAATTTTCTAAAATTTTCTGTAGGTTAGGAAATTTTATTCACTCTAATGATAAACGGGCTACTCTTAAAATGTAAGAATGCTTAGTAATTTATATTGAAACATAAAAAAATACAAAAATCAATCACAAAACATTACCGTAAAATAATACACATATTTAGGGGAAATTTGAATTTAAAGGAAAATTCAAGGGGCAGTATGAATTTAAGGAAAAATGTAAGAGAAATAAGATATGATCTGTTTTTAAATTTTAGAAATCAATGTGTTAAAATAATTATGATGAAATAAGAATTTTCTGGACATTAAACACTCAAATGTCAGAAATAAATTGAAGAATCATTTATTTCTTGAATAAATTGCAATTTAATCAATGTAACAATAATTTCAAAAATAATATTCACTATAAATTTCTGAAACAAATTTTACAAAAACTAATTAGGAAATGTAATAATAATAAAAATTTTTTAATTATTAATAATATAAAATTAAAGTAAAAACAATAAAATAAATTTTTTATCTAATTAAAACTAAGTATTTTTTTAAAACAACAGCGTGGTGTTTCAACAATTGAAAACAGTTCCTTGTTTCGTTTATTGTCACCCTTAGATTATTGTTTGCATGGATTATTAAGAATAATATTGAAATATATTAAATTAGACGTTCATATACTATATATTTAAGAAATATAAAACTATCATTATCAGTTTATTGACACTCTATGAAGTAGTGCAGGATTGATTTTAATTATTTAACATATGATTAAACAGCTGTATATTTGGTCGTATCCTTTCTATATTATCAAGGTTGCAAATATAGAAAGGATACGTACATTTCAAAATGGATAGTTACATTTGCAATATAATGTTTATTAGTATGCCGGGTTCCAGATGTTTCTGAAGTAGATGCATGCTGAAGGAATGTAATTAATGATATAAAATTTTATATTTAAATTAAATATATTTACTAGATGTTACGCAGCTTTATCAAATATAATGTTAAATATTAGAATACCATTTCATTACCTTTTATGAAATTTCTTGTTTCACTTGTAATTGCGCTGGCAAAAAATATATTTAATAAAACAAAATGAGGAGAATGTTAAATATTTGAATTTTATAATTATATTAACAATTATTTACATATTATTACAACTTCCAGTTATGTGCTTCATTATTTCAATAAATTTTAAGACAGAGAGATAGATAGATGAACTTCTTTAAATTACAAGTATGTAGGTGATTGACATTGGATTATTTCTGTTATCATTAAAATTCGACAGTTATTTTCATTATATTAGTAAGAAATTGGATACATTCCTCATGAAATTTCTATTCATAATCTCATTAAAAAATATTTCAAATACATTTGTTTCGAAAAACGGAACACAAAATTTGATAGGGTAGTGAAAATTGGTTAAAAATCATCTATGATATATTTTTGTGATAACAAAGATTTGTTAAAGAAATTCATATTCTATAAAACAAAAATACATTGACTTGTGATACTGTATTCTGACAGCTATATTCAATAATCGTTCTTTTAGCATTGCATATATTTTCCTTCTAAACAGCTTGAAAAAATGCTTAAACATACATTTATTTTTACTCGTTTACATCATTAAATTAAAATTTAGGTACATAATCTATAGAAAGGAAATGATATTTACTCCTACATTCAAGTTTAGAATGTCATTAAAGAAGACTAATAATTTTCAAAAGTTGTTCTGAATTAGAGAAAAAAATTAAATCCTTGACTTTTAGAAAAACTCTCTAGTTTTGAAATAATAATCTTTTTATAACTTCTTCCTCAGAATATTGCTTTAAACATCATTTTCTCTTTATTTTCCTGTGTTAAAAAGTCAACTCAGATGCGATGCCATAAAAATAAACTAGTCGTTGCTCAAGAATAAGGCGGACAAAGTCCTGAATAAGAAAAGAAAATCAATGATGACAAATTTTCCATTTATTCCGCCACTGACCATGTGTTTTTGGAGGGATGTCTTCACTAGCGGCATTCCCAAGAGATTTTGGTCAGGAGTGAAGGGAATTTTATTATTTTCTCCCAAAAAGCAGAGTGAGATATATTGATGAATTGAGTCTTTAATATTATTTTAGCCGTTTTTTTTTCTTCTTTATAGAATTTTATATTGTTTTAAACACTTTAAAAGATGAATTGCTTCTCAAAAGAAAAGTTATTTCTAGAGTTTTTTCACGCTTGACCTCTTTTATTCGCTGGAAATGACATTCTGGTAAAAGACAGAGTTGCAAAATTCAACAAGTTGTGAACTCTTAAGAGATTCTATGCCTGAAATATATTAATATATTGTATTTTGTTTCGAAAAAAACTATGCGATCCTAAATATCTTTTGTAACAGTTTTATATATATCAAAATTTGGTCAAAAACTATGACGCAAGAGGATTTTATGTTAGATATGCTAAGAAATTATGTCCATTGCTCTTTTTAGAGAGAATATATTTTAATATATTGGAAAAAAATAACAAATGAAATACTCTAATTCTAAAGTGAAATCCATACTTAATTTTACTGACAGAATGCTTTGCTAAGAGATTTTTATATCAAGGAAAATCTCTGAGAAAAGGATTAATCAAGTATATTTAATAAGAAAATATTATAATAGTGAAAAATTGATTTTTATGACAAGTTAAGTTACATTGAATACACTTACTTACACTTAATTTCAGATAGTCACAATTTGATCTCTATGAAATAATAATATAAAAATATTTAAAAAATTTCTCATAATAATATTTCTCAGGATCATGAATTAGTTTAATCCTTAAATTTTCTATCTTTAGATTATTTTTTCTAAAAGCAGTTAACAAACAGGCATAAACTACAAATGATATAATAAAGAAATTGAATCTAAAGATTGAAGATTACTATGTTGAATAGATATCAGATTTTTCATTGCTCGATTTGGAATATCGCTAATAAATTAATACTGTTCAATTATGCAATCATAAACTAAGTATCAGAAATATTCGTCTGCCTTATAATATATATATATATATATATATATATATATATATATATATATATATATATATATATATATATATATATATATATATATATATATATATATATATATATATATGTATTCATATATAAATATATATATATATATATATATTTATATATTATTATTATTAAATATTTATATACACGTAAAGGCTGATAAATATATAAATATTTATCAGCCTTTACACATTTTTCCCAATTTTATTGTTATTCCAACTGGAAAAGTAATAAGTTTTTAAATCATTAAGAATCGGACTCGTAAAAAGAATAGTAGACTATATTTGCTATCACACAAAGGAACTTATTTTTCCCATGTATCTAATTGAAGCAATCAGTAAAGCAAAAAATAATAAATGGCGTCAACGATATATGTATTCGGAATATGGCAACCTAAAAACCATTGACACAAACATCTGGTTTCAGAATCAATAAACCATAGGAACTCCACTTCTTCTTTAATAGCAATGTATTTTAATGTACATCGAAAATCTAAATTATCATACAGCATCAAAGAATTCGATTTTTCAAGGGATAAAAGCCGACTGCTGTTTCTGATAACAGATGACACGTATTGATTGGTTATTTTCTACATGCTTAATTAATGACTGCTAGAAATATTCATAGAGATGACGGTGCTATTCATTTAGGATTGATATTTGTGGAGCACTCTTTATGACTACTCAATAATAAGCACAGTGGGAATTTATTTTAGTTTAATGAAAGGAATGGTTTTTGTTTTTTTATAAATTCCCCCCTCTCCAAGTCGTTAAGGAAAATTAATTTAGATGTAATAGTTTTAAATTTTTTCGATAAAAAGCACTTCTTAACGTATAAATCACTGAATATTTTTGCACTTACACTAATATATACTTTTGATTCGTAAGTGTTTTATTTGAGAGAAAACGGTAGACCGATTGGAATGATAGTATATGTAAGGGTCATCAGCTAAAAATATTTTATAATTTTACATCTTATACAGAAATAAAATGTAGGAAATGTATACAGTAAAGTGCTCAACTGAGAGATAAATTTTTTATTTCATAAAGAATAATACTATCATAAATTTATCATAAGAAATAAAGATAAAAGAAAAGCACACAAAATTTATTACATGAAGTTTGGTTTGGTTTGTTTGTCGCTCAACGGTCATTTTTTGCACACGAGGGCTAATTAGACCGGGACTTACGGTTTAAAGTGGATTCCGAACCACTACAAACATCCATGCCAAAGGTGGGATTCGAACCCACGAACTGTTGAACCGAAGGCAAGAGCGCTAACCATTCGGCTGCCAGCTCGGCTTATTACATGAAGTGTTAGAAGATATATATATATATATATATATATATATATATATATATATATATATATATATATATATATATATATATATATATATATATATATATATATATATATATATATATATATATATATATATATATATATATATATATATATATATATATATATATATATATATATATATATATATATATATATATATATATATATATATATATATATATATATAACTTACTGTTAAATACTGAAGAGTTCAGTAAGATATTTTAAAAATGATAATGCATACTTTATTTTTCATTCTTTGCACTTATAATAAAAATCTCCTCTAATATGAATTAGATTTTTGTTGTTCAATGTACGGATGTTTGGTTTCCCAACCAATGTGGAATCACTTTCAATTTCTTGACAAAAAGGCTTATGTAAAATTCACCACTTATTCCCGATGACTTTCCGACAGAATATTTCTAAGATTTAATCTTAATCCCTGTGAATCACGTAAAATGAATATTCCTCATTCTCTTGTTTCATCTACTTTTATCGATGTGAGTGATTAGGAGTTTTCTGAGTGTTCTCTTGTATGCTATGCAAATATGGGCAAAAAGTTTCAAAAAGCACTTCCAGACGTCAACATTTAGTGGCTTTTGAATTTCCTTTAAATAGACACAAGTAGTTAAGCTATTAACTGATTTTATATGGAAAGCACGAGTGTTGGTGTAGCTTTGAGTTAAGAGCATGCATTTTTGATGGAAATTAATCGGTTTGATACGGGCGACTATTGGATAACTGTATTTGAATGATACATTTCTATTTTGGGAAAGGATATTTTTAAGAGAGTATTTTGAAATTTTTTTGTTGTTTTCCTTCTTTCGATATGTGATGCCTTTCTTCCTTAAAGTATTTAATATTAAGTACTTTCCGTAAAGTAATGGACTTTAAATACAAAAAAAAATTTAAGAGCAATTAAAATTTTCTAATGTTTTCTTTAAAAAATCATCAATAATCGCTGTTTTTTTAAAATAAAATACATAATTTTTAAAATAAATACCAATGAATAGCTTTTTTGTGTCTTACTATCAAATGTATATTACTTTTAAAATATTAAATTTCTTAAAATTTTGTACTAATAAATGTTTTAAATTTTAAATAACGTTTTATTTATAATATAAGGAAAAGATAATTAAATGAATACATAAATTATACGATTTCATATTTATGGTTTAATATATATACGCGTGTATATTTGCGTATAACACTGACTAAGTTGCTTAGTTAAATTATAGGAAGTTTTAAAAATATTTGATGCTTTCATCTACAGATTATACGGAATTAATATTATATTATAGTTAAACTAGCATATCGTAAACTTACATAAAATATTCAATCTGTTAATCAAACAGAATGTACCGTTTTTGTAAATACATCAAAATTTTTAGAAGTTATTTTTTAATAATTGCTTTTAATTTTTCATTAATTTAAATTACTCTTATATAAGAAATTAAGCACTTATTTATATAATTCATATAGTCAGAAAATTCCTAATAATCCTATAACTTTAATTGGAACTGAAAGAAATATTTACGTTTAAATTCTTAAATATCTATTAAATGGGTTTAAATAATGTTTATTGAATAGCCAACACACGCTAATCTTATCTTGCAACGTCATATCTGAATTTTATAATCCAATAGTTCAGAAGCACTTTAAACAAGCCATTTATTAAATATGTCAACGGCCGTTTTGACACGCTTTTCCTAAGCATAAATCAGGTGATAACTTCATTAACTGTTTAGATTTATAATTTTAAAACTATGACTAAATAATGTAGCATCCTTTATTCTTACAGCGTCATAATTTAAACTAAGCAATAATTAAAATTTTAATATTTCTCTTACATTACTATAATTATGCAAATTCAGAGAAAAATGTAGGAAAAAATGAGAAATAATTGATCAATTTGTTTCAGAAATAACTTGAACCGAATAAATACTTATAAATTATTTGCATGATTATAGCTTATATTTGTAAGACAAGAGGCAAATGCAATGTAAAATATAAATTAATTATAATGTATTTACAAGTTTTTAATTAAAGTGGCATTTTTAGTAAATAATTTAAAGTATTTGTTCAAATACATTATGTATTTAGCATCTCTCAAAGTAATTTACAAAAAGTAATATAACGACAAATGTCTTGAAAGAATATGTATGTCATATACTTAAATATCTAATGTTATCACAAAATTAGCAATCAGTTTATGGATATCAAGCATGAAGTAGAAATTTATTTTATAGAGCAACTAAAAAAAATTAATTTGCTATAATCTGAAATACAATTAAACTAAATACTTGTATGTTACCATAGACGCTAAATGGAAATATCATAGTAAATGGTATGCATTTAGATTTGTTTTGTATTTCAGAAAGTTATGTATTTAAGATTCATTTTATATGATCTAATTAGCAGAAAAAGTTTATTTGGATAAAGATAACATGTTTAAGTCCCATCACTATAGAACAATGAGAGACATATTCTGTGCATAGCTTTTCAGTAAGAACATCTGTTTGTGTAAGAGTATTTATGTGTCTTCAAGGCTTTTTTTTCACTTACCGTAGATAAATAAGGTGGATATAAAGCTTTTCAAGATTATATATATATATATAATATGCCTATTATATATATATATATATATATATATATATATATATATATATATATATATATATATATATATAATACCTATTATATATATAATATGCCTATTCCTGATATTATATAGTCTTATATAGAATATAAGACTATATAATATCAGGAATAGGCATATTAGAATTACTTGTGTAAATTTCAAATACCATAACATAAAATATTTTATGCGATATTTGAAAAAATTGTACAAAATGTTTAATAGTATTAGATAATAGATATTATTGTTCTTTTGCAGAAGCACTCACAATTTATAATGAATAAAATTTTACATAAAGAATAATGAAATTGAAGTCTCAAAACTGAAATAATATCATCTATATTTCTTAGTAATTTAATAACAATATAATATATAATATTTTTCCCCTCATAAAAAAATTTAAATAGAAGCTCTTAGAAGAAATTAATGATAAAGTTAAATGAAGAAATTCCATTTGATGCACGAACAGATTAGCATTTGTGAAAAATATATAATGCAAAATTGTCCTTTAGGAAAAAGATCTGCAATGTAATTAAGGTTTCTTTATATAAATTTTAAGTAAACTATACTTTTTAAATATTTTATTTAAGAATATTAACTTCTTAAAAATCTTAATATATAAATTTATAGTGTATACAAATTATGAAACTTTTGAAAACTTGGAATACAAATTAAATTTCGCTGTCCCGCCCTCAAAAATCAGAGTAAAGTAAAAACATAAAAAAAATTACCTGGATTTAACAAAGTTTCAAATAAAGGAGAAAATTATTAATGTAAAAATTTCGTATAAATTTAAAGCATTAACACAATTTTCCAAAAAATATGATGATATTTTGACAAAAAATATGTGACAAAAATTAGTTAATAATTTCCTATTAATTAATAGATGATGAAGTATAAATTGTCTGCCTTTTTATTCAGTTCAAAACCTGTCGATACATTACAAAAAACAGAACATTATTGCAACACAATTTAAAAATAAAAAATTAAATAAATTTTCCCCACGAAATGTAGCGTTAAAAGTCCTAAAGTTGTCATTTGAGATTTTTCAAGAAAATCCCTAAAGCTAAATATTAATAGATAGAAGAATTGAATAACTCCTTTCAAGTAGTAATATTTAGTTTTAATACAAAAATTTAAATTCATTAAGTTAAATTTATTATTTTAACTGAAATTTTGGTAGAGGTTTTAATTTGTTGTTAAATAATAAATCCCAAAGGCACATATTTCTGAACATTGTTTGAAACGTGCGCAATTTTATTTTTCAGCAAACAGCAATTAGAATTCAAAATTTATTTATGCTTTTACTTTGGGAGCTTTCGGCTTAGTGGACTTTGCTGCCTTCTTGGGAGACTTAAGCTTTGCTGCTTTTTTGGCTGCAGACTTTTTAGCAGTAATAAAACTTAGCATATCAATTAACTAGACAATTAATAAATCTTTTTGTCTGCTCGACATGTCAGGTATCGATTCAAAAAATAAAAAAATAAAATTCAATAAAAAATCAATAAGTTATTTTGAGAAGAAATTTTTGTAGTTAATAAATAATTTGCATACTTTTAAATGTGTTATACAACTTTTTAATAAAGGTTCGGCGCCTACAAATTTTTAATGCTAACACTTTATCGGAAAACTCAATATGCATTTTTACAAAACAAACTAGTCTAAGCGGATCTTTGAAGGATTTATTAAATATACCTTGTCTTAGCTTATGAGTGTTTTCTTTCCATTAATTCTCTTTTTAAAATGAATTTTGTAAATTATTAAAGTGTACTCTTATAATGAAATTTTTGTTTATTTTTCTTCATTAAATAAAGATTTTGAATATGAGGCAGAGCTTCTCAATAATGTACTTCTCGATGTCAGTTTTTAAATAATGTATGATAAAATATTCAACCTAATTTTTGTTTAGAAATTTCATTATTGAAAAGGATCGGTGCAAATTAATATAACTTTTTCAGAATATGCTGAAAACCGAAACTTCTTCTTATACAGAAAATGATGAAAATAAGTAGTTTATTATTTTTGAAGCAAAATAAAAGAGATGATGATAAAAAAAAACTTATTTACTTTTATTTATTCCTTCAGAAATTGTTTCTGATAAGAAATTTAAGAAACTTAAATAATTTATTTGACTTTTCATCCTGATGTGTAATTGAAGGGATGCGAAAGTTTTTAAATTATACAAATTCATCATCTAACAAAATTTACTTTTTTATTTAAATATCAATTAAATTAATAAAATTAATGAGCATAATTAATTTTTTAAATTAATTAATTTTTATCCTTCTTTTATACTCCTAATTAATAATTAGAAATATAATTTGTGAAATTTTTTATTTTATATTTAATGGCAGATTTTTGCAACACAATGATTTTAAAAGTCACATATTTAATTGCTGAAATAAAAATGCATTTTTTGTAGATATTTCTACATAAAACTCAACAATTTTAATAAATAATGCTGTTTTTGAAGAACTATTCGCTTTAAATGTTTTTAAGGAATTTATGAATAAATAGTGCATAATTAAAAATATAAAAAACTAGGAATGTTCTAGTTAAAGTAAATTAAATTTTGCATTGTTCCATTAAATAAATTCTTTTGGACTTAAGGCAAAATTAAATTATTTCAAAAAATGCAAATATTATGTTTAAAAAATAAATATAAACAAACTTTATAGAGATAACTTTAAAGCAAACTTTACAGTTCAAATAAAATAAATGTTTTTTTTTAAAATAAGACCTTTTAAATTTAGAAATCTTGAAATTGCAAGATAAATTTTTTGTATGTAAAATTATAAGGAAAGATCATTCTTAGTTACAATATGATCAATAATAACTTAAGTATAAGTATCAAATTAGTAATTACTAAGTAATTTTTTAAATAGTATAATTAAAAGAACGAAAATCATTTTAGATCATACAAATAATTTTAATTTTAAATTGAAATAACACTATTTTTTTACTAGTGTATTTTGTTTTTTACTATTGTACTAAAATACTTTGTTCCTGTTGAGAGCAAATTATTTAATATATAAAATTCCTATTTTTAATATTACTGCTGCAAAAAATTATAAATTTAAAATTTCGCATATATATAATTTCGCATGAGACTTCAATTGTTGCTTCTATTATAACATGATTGTTATAATAGAAGGAACAGTTAAAGTCTCATTTAGGTATTTAAAATTCCATCCTAATTAATAGAATATACATTAAAATTGTATAAAATCTGGACCTTATTAATTTTATAATGTTAGTATAAATGATTTCTCATAACATTTATGTATGTAATATACTTTAGTTGTATAGGTAAAATTAAGATTTGAAATTTGAAATATATGTATTTGTGTTAAAGTTAAGCTTAAAATATTTAAATTATTTTAATAAACTTGAAAACGATCACTGAGCAAAAAAATTAGGAATAAATATTTTACTTAAAAACTAAAATTTGTCTTTTAGATTTTCTTTTATTCCTAATATTATTTCAGTCGAGGTAATAATGTTTCCTTAGAATATATTAATTATTTACATGGGTGAAAAAAATTAAGTTAACAATGTGTAACTGTTATATGTTTTTTATACGAAAGTATTTGAATGTAATACTTAATTAAAATATATAATAGTATTGAATATTATAAATAACAGTATAATAATACTATATAAAATTTCATTTCATTTCAAACAATTTATTATAATTCTGACTAACGCAAAACATATTAATATAATACACCTATATAAAAACATATCTAAATAAAAAGAAAAAGCTTTAAGAATATATTAATTTTGTTAAAGCTTAGCAGCAAGAAAGTTTAAAAAATGTTTTCAAGATAAATAACTTAATTTAATAAAATATATAATATGAATATAATATTCCTAATATGTTTAATAAATTAAAATAGGATTACTAATTTTAATACTTCTCATATAATATTGTTATGCTCAATATTAGAGGAAAACTTAAATAAATTTTTCTAAATTAAAATATATTATCTTTTATGGGAGACTTGCTTATATTTATCAAATCTAATAAAAAAAGTTTTTTTTAAATAAGTCTAGATAATATGTTTGTACATAGAGTCCAATGACAGCACATTTATACTATGTAATTTTCATCTTGATAACTAATTACAAAATGTTAAGCTATTTAAAAATTATGTTCTAAGAGAATTAAAAATTAAAACAAAATATATACATTTAAATGAGCCTAACATTACTAATATTACATAATATATTGGTATAAAAATAATTAGACATAAGTATAACAATTGCATAATATATAATTGAACATTTATCTATGTTCAATTATATATTATGCATACAGATATGTATATATATTCAACTGAAGCATACATTGTACGCTTTAAATATCTTCAAAATATTATATACTCTTATTGTATAAAAATGGAATTGTGATACTTTTATTCACAATACAAATCTTATTTTTATTGCTTATGTATATATTTGCCGATGTAAATATGTATTATATTACTGATAGGAATTAAATAATAATTTTTCATATTATTAGACAAAACATTAAGTTTAACTACTATTTATGAGGGTTCATACATAATTTTTTACTTAAATTGTTAATATTGACAAGATTAATATTAAACTGTTTAAATAATATGTAAAATTGTTAATTAAAAAGGAATAGAAATTTATTTTTTATTTTTTAACTTTAAACTATTTTGTTGTTTTGATAATAAGTGTACTTTAACATTATAAAAAATTCAAAATTTTATTTATAATTTCATAGTTTACTTATCATTTTATGATTAGAATTTCATAGTTTAGTAATAATCATACTCATAAATAAAAAGGTTTTTACATATATTTTTTACTTGTTTAATTACTATTTATTATTACTACTTAAAAATGTATTTTTGGACACCTAGAAACGTAATTATTGATTCATATATGAAATTCTAATCTATGAATCTGTTATTTGGAAAAATTCTAAAAATTAAATTTTTATGAATCGCATTAAATATCAAATATGTATCATACATATGGAAACAATCTCATTTAACATATTTCATGTTAAAAAAAGTTTTAACCCCCATAATTTTTCTGATATTTCTTTATCAGTAAATTCCTATTAAATTGTCGGTAATTTCCAGAAATTCCTTTAATTGAAAACTTAAATATTAGCTAACAATGAGTGTTACATAAATTAAGTAAGAAATTCTGAATTCATTGTAAAAATGATTTTCTTCTGGTGAAGGTGAAAATAACAAATTGAGTTTATTTAAATAATTTGACATAAATAATAAAAAGTAACTTATAAGTAATTTTTAAATAATATAATTATATACTTATGAAATAGTATTATTTTTTTCCAGAGAAAAACTTCTTATAATAATGATATAATTCAAGAAAATCAAAATAAATATTTTTAAAAATATGTTTTAAAAACATTTTTAGTTTTAAGTATATCGTTCCTTTCTATTTAAAATAAGTATAAGAATCGAAAAATTTACATTTAATGAGAATATGTAAATTTGTATATTCTGGAAATTTGGAGGAAAAATTCCCTCACTGTGCAACACTGAATAAAATGCAGTACATATTGAGAAAATGGAAACTGAGTTTTAAAAAGCTATAATACATACATTACTAGAAAAGGGCAAGAGTTTTTTGTCAAAAAACATTTATAATAAAATAATAGTATTCATTACTAAGGTAAATATTGCAGGCACTTCTTAAAATATTTCTGCGAATAAAAATCCTGTACGGATGGAGTGCTATCAGGAAAACAATCAACATCTGGTTCAGTGTCTTCTAATTCTATAAGTTTTGATATTTGAATATTTGTGAAATGTAATTCCAATTTTTACTTTTCGTATTCTCCATATTAATATGAAAGATATTTAAAAGCTAAGCAAATTGTTATTTTTTTAAATTAAAAGCTAATATTGAAGAAATATTTAGTATTAGTTAGCTCTAATCATAGGAATAACAAATTTAAATTATTTACAAACTTTATTCTGTCTAATTGAAGTGATTTTTTTCCCATTGCAATATCTAATAAAAAATTGTGGAATGAAATATGAAAATCACTTGCAGCATGCATATGAAATATAAAAATATAAGTTGCAAAACTTTTATTTACTTTTATTTACTTTGCAAAACTTTTATTCTTTCAAAAGCTTTTGAAAGAATTGTTTCAAATATTTTAAGTACCTATTGGCATGGTGATCGAATTATAGTATTTAAAAATAATTTCCTTTATATATATCATTGTTTTACTTTGAATTTGCAATAGTTCTACTTTGAAGAAACAAAAAATACTTATTTTGAGAGACAGAAAACATTATTAAAAATATTTATCAATGCATCGAATATCAAATATTTAATGTTTATTTGAAATAGATGGTACTGTACCCTTTTAGAGTCCAGTGTTTTACTGAATTTTTTAACACTGTTGTGGGATTACACCCACTGTTCAAGTTATTAGTCTCTAGAAACAAAAGATACTTTATATTACAAAGAGGCAAACTTATTGAAATGTTTAAATACAGATATTTTTAAAGTGAGAACACCATTTCATTTTGCTTCCTAAATCTTTCATAGAATGGACATTTATAATTCTATATATCACTAAAACAAAATCCTTTTTACGAACACATTATAAAGTGGAAGACAAAAAATATTATTAAAGTCATTTGTTAATTTTTTAACATTAAGAAGTCAACAAAAAGCTCTATTCCTATAGATGTTAAAATTTTCACAAAGAATTTTAAAGTTGTTTCTTTCTCTCTCATGTTGCAATATCATAGCTGACAGGTCTCGAATATATTGACATGTCTCAACGTGACTAATTAATAAAATTGTGGGCATATCATTTTGAGCAACAGGTTTAAATTAAAAGCAATAAAATTTGCAACATAGTGTAGTTTAAGAACTAAAATTAGTGTTTCACAAGAAGTAGTAAAATTGTGATCTTTCACTAAATGCTGGGCACTTTAAATGCAAAAGATGATATAAAAATATTTTCATTTAAATCAATTTTAATAGTCTTTTATTTAAATCAATTCACTTCTTAAAATTTTATTAAAGTTTTGTATACAAAATGTTTCAAAATTAAATTCGTATTTAATGAATAAATTTAAATGTAATCGCTTTGAGCAGATTAGATATTAAAATGAGTAAAAATTTCACTTAAATTATATAAGTTAAATTAAATTAAAAAACTATTTTTTCATATTAAATTATTTTTTTTACTAATATGTTAGTTAAATTTTGTTTTAGTGAAAGAAATAAAAACCGAATCAAAGAATATTGACTAGAAATTGATATTAGTTAAGAAACTTAATGAACTCTGAAGCCAGATTTTAAATTAGTAACACTTCAATAAAGTCACATTCCATCAGTCATACAAAAAATTCTCTACAGTAAAATGATTTATGAAGAATTTAGTACTGATCCTTATATTTAAATTTGAAACGAGCCACAAATTCCATCTTCTTAAAAGCGGAAATAAAAACTAATTAAAGAATAAGAAGCTGCATTTCTATTTCTCACTTTAAGCCTCTGCTTCCGCCATACGTTCTAATCAATACCAACTTTTAAATTAAATTTCCATTCCTTCTGACAACACTTCCCCGTGATGCTGAAATAAAAGCTTTAAAATTAGAAATAAAAGAAGAAAAAATACGGTTTTAAAATAGATTGGATGAATTACGTTTCTGACTTTGTAGAGTGGAATTGAATGTTAAGTGAAGTAAATAAAATTCACTCATGGCTTCAATTTGTCGAGTGTTTAATGAAGTTTTACTGCCGAGTTTTAAATTATTCGATGTCATGTTATCTTTCAAATTAAGGAATCTGGTTTAAAAGTTATCGAAATAAATCTTCCGATTCGTTTCAACTCTTTTTGACAATTTAAATTTGATTGGATATAATACCCTTGAAATTAAAAGTTTCAATTGAAATTCTTATCTTTATAAAGAATTCTAAATAAATCAGTATCACATCTGGCTAAGAAATTAAAAAATCGAAATGAATGAAATTTACCTTGCGATTATATTTTCTTGAAAAAAAAATATTTCGATTGAAAAGAATTACACACAAATATTAATGTTTTCTTATAGTACTTACAAAGTTTTCCACTTTTGGCATATATAATTTAATAATTTATGTAATATGATTAATATATATATACACATGGTGACAACTTTATACTGTTGACAAAATTGTATGCTTTTGATTGGTTTAATTCATGTTCACCCTTTTTTACTGTAATTTCATTTGCTTAACAGATCTTAATGTTAGTAAAACTAAGAGATAATTTTTATTTCCTTCTTTGAAATAATATGCCAAACCAACGACAATAAATAAATGCCTTATTTGAGGCTGGATTAAAGTAAATTCAGATTGCCAGAAAGCTGAATATCTACAGACACAAATGGTTTCACATACTATAAAGTGATTTTTGGAGCTTGGCCATGATGGTGATAGACCTCGAAAATAAAATAAAAAAAAATAAAAAAAAATAAAAAAAAAAGAACTGTGAATACAAAGCAAATTCTCAGAATTTTCAAGAAATGAATCAACCGAAATCCAAGAAACTCAATGAGAAAAATAGCTAAATAAATGGGGGTTAATAGAGAATCAGTTAGACAAATTGCAAAAGAAGTTGGACTTAAGTCATATAAACTTCGAAAAGTACAGAAACTAACTGAGCAAAATAAGCGTACACAGTTGCAAAGATATCGATTTCTCCTTCAAAAGACCGCAAAAGGTGCATGGAAGCATTTCATCTTCACAGACAAAACACTCTTCACAATTGAACAATCCTATAATCGACAAAATGACCGTTACTGGTCATCTGATCGTCTGGAACTTCCTCAAGAGTAGAACGTCAGCAAAAACCAGTCAGTTATGGTTTCGGGAGGAATTTGTGAATCTGGAAAAACTCCATTGGTTTTCATAAATCAAGGCGCCAAAATGAACAAGATCATATAATCCAATGAGGTTTTACAGTTGGTTTTACTTAATTAGGCCAAAAAACATTTTAGGAACAGCATCTGGGCACTTCAACAAGATTCTGCCCCTTTTCATAGAGCAAAAGCAACGCAAAACTGGTGTCAAGCAAATTTTTCCATATTTCATAGCCGTGGGAATGTGGTCCCCTATTCACCAGACATAAAACCCAATGGTCTATAGTGTTTGGTCTATTCTGTAATCAAGAGTATGCTCTAAGCCACATCAAAGTTTGGAATGTCTAAAGGCCACTCTTAAAAATTAATGGGCTGAATTATCGCCTGATGAAATACGGCCCATTGCAGAAAATTTTACGCGACTTTTAAGGCTGAATGAGGCTGATGAAAGAAAAATGATGCTAAATGTTTAAAATTTCTATTTTTAATATTTTTATTGTTAAGATTTAATCATCATTTCATTACCAAAACAACTTTCAAAAGCAAAAACAATTTTATCGAAAAACTTTGTTCTTGAGTAATTATTCTTAATTTATTCAGTCAAATTCAATGGAAAAGTTTTTAGTTAATTTATAAGTTGATTATGAATTAAATAATTAGAAAAAGTGGATTTCTTTTGATAATGAATTTAAGGAAGAAAAAATGAAATGTATATATTAATTAAAGATTAATGGAAAAACATTCATTTTTTTATCTTAAAATATATATCAAAATGTGTTTCCCCATTAAGTACTTTAGGAAAATTCATTGAGCACATATTCATTAAAAGGGTTTAAAATATTTATCACACTTAAATTAGTTAGTTAGTAGAAATTTAAATTAGTAAAAATATTGATTCTGACAGCTTCATCATAATTATTGAAATAATTAAATATAATAAAATTTATATACTGTGTCTATTGAATAGTTGATATTGATATTACAGCTAAATAAAATATTTTGCAAGCCATACTACAATAGAATTATAAAGTAGCTATAAGAAATGCAGATTTTTATTATTAGATCGTATCTAAATTAACTGGTATCTATGTTTAATTTGAGAAAAATATCTAATTTTTCCATTAATGATAAATTAATTTTGCTGATAATCTCAGTTGTCATAAGTGTTCTAAATTTTATCATTCACTTCCTGAATTTCAAAAAGTGCTCTTTTTCTTTGACTGTGTGAATAACTTTTACATAAAATGCTCAATTGTTACGAGCTTACATTTCCTAATGATTTTTATTAGTGAACAGTATAAAATATAATATTGACAATAACAATCAATATTATTGGAAAGAAAAAGCTTAAAATTACTTATTGGTAACAAACACAAAGAGTTTTCGAATATATAGTAATAATATTTGTTTATTTTAATATTTAAAAAAATATACATTGTTATATGTTAATGTAAAGAAAAAAGTAAATATACTGTATAGGTTTTCAAACTTAAGGTTTGTTTCGATATGAATATTTTCAGTTATTTTAAAATTTCTTACTTTTTACAAACGGAAGAAAGTTTTCTTAAACTGTGTTTAACACAGTAAGAAACTTCTAAAATTAAAATATTGGCATTATAATCCTTCTTCGTGTATGTAATATATAATGGGAACTATGACGAATTCGTAAAAATGAAACAATTTGTGTCCGTTTCAAAATAGATTTTTTTCATTCATTTTTAATATTTCAATATAAATTAAAATCTAATATAAATTGTCTTTCTGTGTTACAGTTTTGCTTTAAAATACATATACACTTAATATATTTCTAAACTTTAATATATGTTCAACATCATTTCACTTTATTTAATTTTAAATTATGATTTTCAAATAAAAATATTTTTGTATTTTGGAGTTACATGATTATATTTAGTTTTTAAAAAGTGTTCTTTATCAGAAAATTACAAATGTTTTTAATATTATTTAAAAAGTATTGAACAAAAACTATTTTTGAGAAAACAATAACTTATAAAATTTAAATTAACTTTATCTTGCATTTGTTAAAATGCACATTAACTGCATAAATATTTATTTGAGGATTTTTATTACAAAAATTTTAATCATAAAAGCAATTTCCTAAAATAAGATTTTTATTACAAAGCTTTTGAAGAACATAATCCGGTTTATACCTTATTAAAAGCATTTTTTTATTTTTCTTCCCACTATTTGTTTTCCCATTTTTGTAGTCACTACAGCACCAAATTAATTATTTTAATGTCATGCAAAGTAAAGAAGATTATGGCTTAAAAGAAGAATGGTTATTATGATACCGTTAAATTGAATTTCATATTTCTTGCTCAGTATTGAAAACAATTGAATTTTCATTACTAAGAGTCTTATTTTATAATTTCTATTTAGTGTTTTGGTACTTTAGTTTACATGTTTAATTAATAAACTTTAAAGATTAATTTTTATCATCTTTAAAGTGACAGTTAAATGTAAATAATTATTGGAATCTTTTTTTAAAAAATTTGATAATATTTGTAGTTGAGGATCACAAATGATAAATTATAAGAATATTTAATTTAATTAATTAATAAATGCTAGATTTCTAGCACAATCTATAGCAGCTTAATTTACATTTTAGTGAAAAGCAGTCATGTAAATCTAACAAAGCAATTCTGCTTGTAACTGAATAACTGGATCAAATTTATCATTAATAAGCAATCTCATTAATAAGCATTGTTAAACTTTACTTTTAAGTACTTTCCGGTAATGATAATTCAGCAACTCAATGATCAACATCTGCTTTTAATTTCAATTGTCCTTGGATTTGTCTACAATTGTGTTTACTATGAAAGTAATTGTTTTGTATTTTATTTGAAATGAACGATTATGTAGATATATCTCTTTTGAGAAAAAAGTACAACAAATTAACAAATAAATCAAAACGATCAAGAATCTGTATAACAATTATATTTGTTCGACTATATTCCCAATAAAATAACTTAAAAGGCATTGACACTTTATAATAATTAGTATTTTCACCTTATATATTTAATAAATTAATATTAGGGAGAATTAACATTATATTAAAAACACACTTGATGTGAATAAAATGCTTGAAAGACTAGAAGTTTAAGATTTAATTAATTAAATGTATTTATGTAAATAAATATTTATGTTTTACGAACACAAAATTGCTTCAAAATAGTTGCTCTTACACAATTGCATTCAATACTAATTTGGTAAGTTGTGATTCTTTTACCTCAGAACTTAATTTATTAATTAGTCAATACGGTGATATATCTTAATATGTAATCTTTTTTCAGTTCTGTGTGAAAAATATTTATGCAACAAAAAATGATGTTATTTAAGAACATATTTGTTATGATAAATTCTTTCTTTCAAAACAGAGCTGAGTAGATAGACTAGTGTTTAAAACTCTACTTTTATAGTGCTGATGATTTCGGTTTTGATATTTATGTCCATAGAAATACTTTAAACTATAGATATCACCCTGATTAGTCTTTAGGTGCACAAAAATAGCAATCAAAGTAAGTAAGCACTTATAAAAAATTTAATACGTTCTTAATTTTGAAATTTCAGTCAGAATTATTAAAAAATATGTAAACTATTTACGTAATAAAAGGATATTAATTTAAATTAAATATTTTCTTATTTATCATTTTTGTGAGAAAATTGCAGCTGAATTTAATTAAAAATCTTTAACAGCAAATTTGAAATTTAATTTTAATTTTGCATTGAAAAATTAATCCTGATTAAGGTATACCTAATAACAAATTAATTAACTAGGGAAATGATACAATCTGTTCTTAAAAATTGAAAGGTTACGAGTAATTAATTGTGTTTAAATTTTACACCTTAAACTATATATAAAATGATGTTATAAATTTTTTAGAACTTTCATGTTTTCCTTATAAAATTTTGCATATTTTTGTAACATTTTATCAATACATAAAATTTTGTATGGAAAATCTTCTTCTATGTAACTTATGTAGCTAAACTAATATGTAATTAATTACATTTTAATTCTCAAAAAATGACAAAATGTCTTATTTAAATTATTTTAAAAATGTAGTAATTGCAAAAGCGTACTAGGGTATTGACCTTTAAAATAATTTAAGCAGTTTTGCTGATTGAATATCTTTTTTAATTTTAATCGAATATTTTAAAAATAATTATGAAAATCAGGAAAAATTTTTAAATTTCTTAAATTATAGGTAAAATGCGTTTATAATAATTATAATTTTATTTTTTTAGAAATAATTAAGTTTACATGTTATATATACTTAATATTATATATACTTAAAGTTATATATACTTAAATTGCCTTACATTATGAATTTTAGTTTAAAAACCAATTTTATTTATTAATTTCATAAAGGTTATTTAAATTGCACAATAGAAACTTAAAATATGAAACATAATTTCATGATGAAAATCTTAATGTAGATTAATATCTTCTACATGAATATATCAATTTAAATTCAGATATTTATTAAGTTTTATATTATTAAAATGTTAACAATTTTAAAATGCATATTTAAAAAATAATATTTGTATGCAAGAAATGTATCTACAGTACTCGTATTTCCTCACGTGTGTTATTCATTTATTTTGAAGAAGGAAATTCATTTTAATAAAAGAAGCTTCCTTTTATTGTTCTATTACATTAATTTTTATTAACGTTTAATATGTTTGGATATGTTATTCATACATTTATGGTCGAAGGAAAAATTTAAGCAAAATCTTTCCTCAAACCAAAGCATCTGAATATTGTTCAACGATACTAATTAAACCTAATTTTATTCAAGTTTTTCTTTCAGACAATTTAGAGCCTATTTGAAGTTACAAATATTTAATATGAATAGTTTATCTCAGACAGATTCTTGATAAGGTCGAAAGTGATTTGTGTGTAAGTTTGTATGCGGGTGTTGTAAATTAATTAAAAGCTAATTAATCACTTAAGCTAATAACAAACTAATATTATTAGTCTACGTGATTTATTTCATAGATTATTAAATTAATAAGAATTAAATTAAAATGTTTTAAATAAATAGAGAATCCATACACGTATAAACAAGTTCATACTAAACTAAAATATTGTGCATAGTATTTTATAAACAATATTATTAAATATTATAATAATTGCAAAATATATTTAATTGAATAATATATTATTAACTTACAACTCACATTGATTTAGTCATAAGTTTCGAGCTGAATAATCCAGAATATTAAATGATATGGTATTTAGGTTAATTCTATAAATTTCAAAATATATGTTTCTGCCATCGGAAAATTCTAAAAGTAAATAACCAAAAGTATCTACAAAAAAGTTCAAATAATGTTGTTTTATAGATGAGACAAAATCCTCTAACCCACACCATGCTACATTGGAGATAAAAATTTGAATTTTATCAATATTTTATCATTCATAAGCCTTCTTCGTACAATTGCCTCGACATTAATAGGCATTTAATCAGCTATCTACAGGAAAAGAAAGTTACGCATCTCTTCCCACCTAATAATCCTTGTTTCATATCATCAGATTTCTGATTATTTAATCCAAAGCAGAAATAGGAATGTTGCAATTTAAAATAAAGCTTTTCTTTGCCAAACCTCAAACATATCAATCACTAAGAGCTACGTATTATGAAATCTATAAGTGGTTTTCTTCAATAAGCAATTGTAATGAGGTTTCAAATGATTACAACAAATAAATAAAGATTTTTTTTGTGTTTAGCTGGCTGAAATAACACTTTAATTTAAACACACGTAATTAAAACTGCTTTTATTATTTTCATCCAAATAAATTATCATATCAATATTTTGAATGAATTTGATGAATCTGAATGAAATGTAAAATGTTTTTCAAATAAATGTATAGCGTTCTGGTATATCAATATTACTCAAAAGGTTAAAATACCTTGGGATTGTACAATAGTATTGAAACATCAATAATATGAAATTGAGAAATTGTATAAAAATGTTGCTTTCACCTATCTAAAATGTTGAAATCTATTCAAAACCTAGGAGTTTTTCAAATAAATGTGAACTAACAAGAGTAGAATGTGTATATAATAAATAACACATATATAGAAAAAAAACATGAAAACAAAATAAAGTTACAAAATATAAAATTATTTTCGTCGAATAAATCTACTTGTCACATTGATTCAATCAAATGCAAATCAGAAAATGAATTATTGAAAGAGTATGAGAATCTGATCGTTTATACTTCAGTTCCTTGAAGTAAAAATATATAGAAAAAATATTTTTATATTTTCCGAAGAATTTTCCATGCGTATATTATTGAAAAAATTTTAACTTCGAATAGGAAACAAATGCATAAACTTACTGACATCTGAAACTTTATCAAATATTTTATAAAATCTGCTTAAGTATAAAATTCCTTGTATAAAAACATCAAGATTTGTTATTTTAAGCTTAAAAACGATAAAATGTGTTTCTTGGTTATTTTAAAATATAAATTCGGGGAAAATTTGTGACAGTTATTGAATACTTTTTAAGAATATATTTGTGGATTTAAGAATTATTTAGGTTAAATTTTCGTATTTTTTGAATTTTGAATAAAAAAAATATGTAAAATGATAATATCATGAATCAAATTTAAAATTAATTACTAATTTTAATTTGATTGATTTTTCTTTTAGTCAAAATATTGAAAAACATTATAATAAACATTTATAGTAATATTTATTTTGTATAGTTGGTAAGCAATGAGTAAAGTTTAAATTTATTTTAAAAATTTTAAATAATTTCATCTATGGAATTGAATTAAGAAAAATTCTTATGTAAAAAATAAAACAAATTTATGAAAAGTTTTTGAAGAAATATAACATATGTAAAATTGTGAAGACGCTTAAAATATTTTAACTGTTCGGTTATTATTTGTAAGATTTTTAACCATGTATAGTAATGATAAGGTTGCAAAAGTTTGGAATGATAATAAATATACGTTTACAGTGCAACACATAGTATTGCATTATTATTATAATGTTAGGCTTTTAATTTGTGCATAAGATAATTTTTATAAATTTTATCAATAATACGATTATAATAAGGTAAGAAAATCACAAATTATAGCCTTCACAGAGGTATATATAGATAAAATAATTTCAATTTATTTTTAGTTAAAAATGAATATTTATTAAATTTGTGAGTTTAAATATAAATGAAACATACTTTTAAAAAGATTTTTCTATTTAATAAACTGTAATGAAAGTTAAAGACAATAAAACACTATGCATGTAATTTATAAAATGCAAGATACCAATTTTAATATTTATTTATTTTCAGAGAAAATATTAACATTTCTTTTGTGTTTGTATAAATTCCTAAAATTATTCGTTAATGAATAATTAGATGCTAATATAATCCCCTTTAACATGATTAAGAATCCATTGATTAATTGTTAATTACAAAAAATATTTTAAATTAAAATGAATTTAAACTGTTATTTTTAATAATTATTTTTGATAAATGTTTCAAATTTTTAAGATACACGAAATGGTGTTACAATTTTTATCAAAATTGTATTTTTGTTCTTTAGAGTTACATTTCGTATTTACATTTATTATTACAAAAATCATTGAATTTAATTTATTCTTCCCTTTGAAAACTGAATTATTAAATTATTTTAGAAATAATAATTCTATTCAAAATTTCTTGAGATTTTAAAATAGCATTTGCTGAATGTATGAGTTTGTTCAAATAATTTAAAAAGTTTTAGCAAACGCCAAAATTTAAGCTAGTTAATGTGAATTTATGAAGATCATAAGCAACGTAGCAATCTCTTTGTTAATCCTGCTACTGTTGCTGACAGATTTACCAAGTGTGAAATCCTCTAAGCAACCACACTGCGTACCACCTCTACATCCATGCAATCATCGCGCCCTGATTTCAGCCAATCAGAAACCAGAAGTGGATTTCCTCTGCTGAAGATTAGTAGTTTCTCAAATTTGAATTTATGGACAGGTGGGGATTGTGGGGATTGCTGAAAGAAAATGAACTCTCATAAACAATTCCTTAGAGAGAGAAAGAAAAACAATATTCTTAGTAGCTAAAATAAAAGTAGCTCCTCATTTACGTTTGAATCATTACTATACTTAGAGCTACATTGTCTGCAGACATGTGATCTTAGTGAAAAGAGTAGAAATGTTAAAAATGATAATAGAGTTTTATGGCAAAAGTACATTATTCATACAAGTATAAAATTTGAAATGAAGAAAGTTGAATAATTTATAATGCAAGGCATTAAGAATACTACACCAAATTTATTGGTGTAGTATTCAAAATTATTCCATATTAATAAAATTAGACCAAAATCGTCCAATTTAGATTTTAAACTTTAACTTTTAATTCCGTTTAACTTCTTTTTACAACATTTGTGACATTGTATAATATCATCAAGATAGAATACATTTTCATTGAGGTTTTAATTTCTTTTGATCAGAAATATTGACTATGTATTTAACATAAATGTTTAATATAAATACATGAATTGATTATTTATATTAATCTATATAATTTTATGCATTCACGCAGATTTATTGTTGCAAAGCAAACAATATTTAATTTTGAAAATTTCTTTTTTTCTACATTATAGATTAGTTTGTAACGGAATGTTACAACTTACTTTGATTAAAATATTTTTAAAAATTTTAAACTACTATTTTCAGCAATATATTTCCAACAGTAAAATTAAGCATGTAATTTATCTTGACTATTGAAAAAATTTATAGTTATTTTTAATAATTTTATAAATATAATTTTTATACGTTTGATTATTCCTTTTTATTGTATGTTATTAATTATGATAATATGTCTGTGTTTTAAAATTTAATCAATTTAAACAATTAAGTTAAATATATATGCAATACTTTTAAATCAAATACATTTTGGACTTTCGCTGGTAATTAACTCCATAGAAATGCAGTTTGTTTTTCAATTTTTATGTCTGTAGATACTTATTAAAAATAGGCCTCCTTTATAATTTTTTAAATGGATACCTATATGCCTCTTTTAAACCCGAACATGTTCGGAGCATTTTTTTGAAATACAATGCATATATTTTTTGTAAGCATTTTTTTTATTTAGTTTTAGAAAACATTAATATTGAGCTATACTAACATTTGATTTATGCCAATATTATTTTTCAGAAATGTTAAACAGGTATAAAATTTTAAGCAATTTTTTAAAAAATTTAAATAATTCTACATCAAAAATTATTAAACATATTTGAAAAAAAATTAATACCAAATAATCTATGTGTTGTTATCTAGAGCATGTAGTAAAATTTTAAGTTTTTGATAAAAAAAATTAGGGCCAGTAGAGTATTTATACTGAAATTTTAGCCAAATTTTCTATGCCATTATTCGAATAACAGGCCATAATTTGGGAAATATTTAAGTGACTAAACTTTTTTAGTACATTTTTTAGAAAACAATATACAGATTAAGCTCATCAAATTTCATAGTGATATTATGAAAATATTTGGAGTTATTATTTTTGAAGTGTACAAATTACAGGCAAAAACCTGTTCTGAGAAAATCTCATTTAAATATTAAAGTATTGTGTCTTTATAAGAAATTCTCATATTTGCTGATAAATTTTTTTTATTTAATTTGCTGATAGATTTCCGGAAAAGTAATTAGTTTATGTATCTTTTAAAAGCTTACTTAATTTATATTTGAAAATTAAACACTATTTAAATTAATTTTTAACATCATTCTGGCCCTTTTAACGCCCACTTCCGGTGCTTTAAATGTCCACTTTTAGTTTCCTAATCTTTACGAAATCCTTCATATCTTGGAATCTAATTAACGTAGAGACAAAAACAAACCTGTTTTGGAAAGCTGTATAAATTCCTTACTTACCTAAAGAATAAAATAAATCTATCATTTTTTTTAATCGAAATTGACGTTTTCAGCGTGTACGGGTACCATAATATATTCGGAACTTTCTGTGTTCATGTATTGGACACAAATTACTTGTAACTTTTACATTGTGTGTCAAACATCTATTTTAAATATTTTTTAACCAAATACTACACAATAAAATATCTTAAAAATATTTTATATTTTAATTTATGATAATATCACAGAATTGTTTTTTATGATTATTGTGTACTATTACATTTATTAAAGTGCATTAAAATTGTTTATTGAAGCTACGTTTTTCATTTGGGAAATAAAATTGTTTATTTAATACATCAATGCTAAACAATACAATTATTTCTCATTTTTTTCGTCAATTGAGAAACAATTTATGGTAAAAAAATTCATTTTAATATAAGCGTTATATTCTATTGACAACATAATAAAAATCTAATATAATATACATTTCAAACAGGTAATGTACATAGAAAAATTGTAAAATTTTGTATTCTCATTTAAAGAAGCACAGATTCTTTTAAATTTAATAATGTTTTCCAATAAAAGATTTTCATTTATGGTCTCATAAAATTCATAAAAATTTTTCAGTTTCGACTTTTCTAAGGAAGAAATGTGTACATTAAAAGTTATTAAGAGACGATGTAGTTTAATGTAAATGTTTAACAACATTAATTGGATAAAAGTACAATATGTATCTTTTAAAATTAATTTAGTCATTAATCATGACAAAGTATTTCAGGAGAAAACTTAAAGTGTTGCATGTGTATTCTGCAAGATAAAATTCTGCAACTTCACCAACTAGATTAACTGAAGTCTCATGTCTAAACTACATTAATTTGTTTACCGAGTTCATTATAGCTACCAAGAAACTTTAAAATTCATGAGACATGACTTATCTCTACGAACAATTTCTCGCTTCTTTGAGGTGCGTGTATTCTTCAGATGAGATCCTTTTAACCACTTGCAATCATTTAACTTACCAACAATGTAAATACAATTTAAATTTTGGTACAATCCACTCTTGCCATAATATAATAATCAATCACTTTAACGTATTCATATTTAAGATTACCAAGCCTTAGAAACACATCTTAGATTAACTTTTTAAAATTATTTATTCTACTATTTATGAAAGCACCAGCAAAGTTGCTTAATTTAATGGTATTCTAGTTTACTCAAACTATTTGAATTTATTTTGAGAGTATCTGCTATTGTACATCTCGGATATAGGTATTTCCAATGATTTAAATATTTTTCATTTGTGAGTCTTTGACTGAATAATAATTTATTTTATAAAGAGGTATTTATATATTATATAGGGAAAATTTCTAACATAACAGTAAAAATGAAAAAAAATAACAACCATCTATAAATTGAATTGTCTAAAAGGTGAAACAATATCGCAAGAATAGGAAATTGAATTATTTAAGAAATTTCTAAAAAAAAAAAAATAGACACAACAGAATGAATAAAATTCCACAATGTTAGATTTTATCTATTATTCATTTGAGTATGTCTGTAAAAAGGATATGTTGACGATTGAAGATTATTTTGGTCTGCTGCAAGCAATTTCATTAAAAAATATTTTTGTTTGTGGAAAAATAAATTTTTATAGAAAAATTACTAATTTTCCATTATAATGATTATAAAAAGAAGAAAATTTCCCATGAAGTTTGTTAACGTTTAATAAAAATTTAAATTGAAAAATCTATTTTGAATCAACACAGAAAAATAACAAGGTAAGTATAAAAAATATTTGTAGCTACATAATGAGTGAGGAGATGGTATTGTAATGAAAAGAAGATTGCAGAAATTGTAGGTATGTCATTGATGATTCAATTGCAAGCAAAATAATAAAGTATGTACTGAAACAAAATAACAAGATAAGTATTAAAAACATGTAAACTATACAAAATGAGTGATATATTTTAATGAAAACAATATAGTATAATTTATAATTTTGTGATTGAAATTAAGCTACCTTGTTTTGATTACAATACTATCACGTATTACAGAGAATTCTAGAGATAAGTATCACTCGTAAAGAGAGAGATCTTGATTATTGCAAGTAAACTGCTTATGGTACATTATGATGAGATGATATGAAAAAGATTCAGTTAATCAACAAAGATGTATTAGAATACCTTAATAAAAATATATCAATTTTGAAATTAATTTTGATTTTGATTTTTAATTTATGAAAAGAAAATGAAAACTAAAACACAATTATTAAATATGTTTAATATTTTATTTAACAACTTTGCTTTTCATTCTTATGACAATTATCTTTATATTCTAGCATTTTGTAATTAAAATTATAACAGAGCCTGTAAGTAATTAGGTTGAAAATAAGTGTGCTTCATTGCTATTTAAAATAAAATTTGAAGAATATATTTTCTAGTTTAAAATTTCATGGATTTCAATAATCTCATATTTATGATTTTTCTCGTTTTCTCTGATTCAATTCAAGTAAACTTATGTTTAATCGCTCTCCTTAAATTATAAAAATTGTATGATGTTAGATAAATAAGGTCTTCTTTTGTTTTTCAATTATATTTCTTTTCATTCTGTCAGATAATATTTATTATTATTAACGTTTTACATTGTAGTATAGACTTTTGTTATCATATTTATTTCTTTCAAAAGTTTTCTTCAAGCTTGTGAACATAATGAAGTATTAAGTGAAAAATTAGTTATCGGAATCACATGAATTAGTTCTTTCATTTCGTCATAATCATATAATATAAAATCTATAAGGGATGCGTTATATAGACTTCTAATTTCACCTTTTTTTAATTCCAGTTTAGTATTGAAATAAAACAGATATTTTCTATTTTCGTCTACCAATCAGTTTTATAATGCTGCTTTTATTTTAATAAATATTAATAAATGGAAAAGCAGAACTACAATCTTTATTCTTGCTTTGACTTTAATTTTGCAAGATTTATAACAATCAAATTTATAAATGGCTGCAAATAAAGACATTTATTACAAAAATTAATAACTCGGTTTCTTCAATATGCACTTTTGATTTCCGTCCAAAAGTGACTAGCAATAAAATTGTCTGTTCAATGATTGTATTAATTGCGTAATTATTCTTAATTTTATGCCTTACAAGTTGATTATATCTAGAATATAGAGCAGATATTAAATCATTACCTTTTCCTGAAAAACTATATCGATACAATATGGCAAGAATTTTAAAATATCAGGAAATTTTTACTTTTTGTATTTTTAGCTGTTATTTTTTAATTAGCTTATTTTTTAATTTTAGAAATATGCAATTTAGTGTAAATTACTGTAAATATGTTTCAATACTAAATCAAAAAAAACATACAATATTTAAAACTAAATTTTCTGGGAAATGGTTCGTTGAACACATAGCTTGCGTCTATTAAACCTCTTTTCTAGATCATAAATACTGTGGCCCAAAATTTAGATGAAGTTATGCTAACGGGGTATTTCTGTAGTGCAGTTAAACATTGTTGCATTTCTCAATAACAGAAAATCAAACAATATTTTTTAAAACTGAAATTCATTTAATATATAAATTGGGAATCATTTTCGACTGCAAAAACGTTTTTTACAAAACTAAATTATAATATGATGAAATTATTTATTTATATTCAAGTTTCTATAACCACACATGTATAAAATTCGTGTAAAATTTCAAAGAAATATATAATAAATTCTATTTAGAGATATTTCTCATTAAAAATCCTACCACCGTTATCAGAACATTTGTAAGGCAATTTAAACGAGGAAACCTTTTGATAAAATCCTTTCAGGAAATTTATTCAGAAGATTTGAAAATCTGGATAGACTTCTGTAATCAATTTCAATGCTGTGAAAAGCTCAAAGGTTTAAATATTGTTGATAATGAGAGAAAAGGATAAATCACACAGACACCCTTCCTTTTATTTGGAGTTATTTTAGTTGTGCACTTCGTTAAAATTCAGCAACTAATTTGAAAGATTCTGTGAAGTTCAAAGAGGTTATAATCCTTGGAATATGCTTAAACAAAGTATTGAGAATTCGGTCAAAATGCAGGATTTAGTTTATACTAAAAGCTTGTGTAAATGAAGAGAGATCTCACAAGTAGTAGTACATTTATAAACATTCAAGATAAGTAAAGCAGTAGCTTACGAGAAATAAACTGTGAATAAGGTCTTGACCAAAATATTTTCTTTGCAAAATATTCCTGAGAAATTTATTGTAAATATCAATATGTATAAAACAAGTATGCACGGAATCTAATAGAATAAATGTTACTTAATTAGTTCAATATTTCTCATTGTATTCTTCATTTCATTCATAAAATTCCTTGTTATTTTTTTATTTTGTATTTTTTTGTATTTTGTATTATAAATTCCTATCTTGCCTCTCATATATGTTTAATTATGTTGAATAAGTTCAAAAAAAAATTCAATACTGTTCTAAAATATAATAATTTCTATTTTTATGTTTTTATTATTAATGATTTCAATGTACATTTATATTAATACATTTATTATGTAGAAAAATTTTAATTTCAAAATTATGCATTTTTTTGAATAACAAAATAATTTTATACTGAAATATGCATAATTTAAAATATTTCCAACACTAATTAATAGATTTATTTTCTTAATTTTCTTGATTAAATCATAAATTTCAAATACAATTCAACATATCATAATCTATTTTGTAATTATATTATTAAGTCTTAAATATATGTGTAAAAGCTACTTCTCTCCCTCTTATAAAACAAATAATGGTTATTTTATTTAATACACTCAAGCGACTATATTTCACTTTTATTCATTAATAATTATTCTTCAATAAATTATATTTTCTATTGTTAAGTAATTATATTTCGCTATTAGTACAAATATTATATAAAATTTATTAAAATGAAAGCAAATTGAAAAGTCAAAAAAAATTTTTAGGATCTGAACTGGCTATGCAAATTAACAGTAATGCATGCCAGATTTGTAGAGATAGTTTGGATATATTGCCAAATTATATACTGAATTCAATCTACAATACCTAGCACAAAACCAGTATGATAACACTTTTGATATTTCAATCCATGGTGTTTAAAAATTCGATTTATGTGGTTAGAAGAAAATTTAAACGGAATCCAAATGTAATTCAATTAAAATATCCATCACCATTGATTGAATTACTAAAAATATTGTTGTATAGTTTCAAAAGTAATATCAGTTCATTAATTTACTTACATACTCAATTTCATTTTGATTTCCCATACAATGCATGGCGAGCCGATTGAAGTAATTTGTGTACATCTAGAGTAAAAGTTTTCTTATTCAATAATCTTATTAATAATATTCAATCAACAATTGACAGATTATGCAATTCCATAATCTCCCGACTATTGATTAAATATTTTCAGTATAATTATTTATTTCAACGAAATATAAATTGCAATGAATTTTAGGACAATTATTTTTCGGTTGAGTTCTAAGTAGTTTTCCAGAGTCAATTGTTTCATTTTGCGGATCACATTACAGCGATACCTTTAAAAGTACATAGGACATCATAACGACAATCTTTTTTACATTACGTATCATAATGTAAGTGTCCTGTTAATGTTATATTTTTTTTATTGAGCAGCAGTGAATTTATTACTACTGGTTTCGAATTTTCTTCATACAAGTATTATGTGCAAGGATATAATTTATACTAATTTTAGTTAACAAAATCAGATACAAATAAAGCATAACGTTAAAATGGCTTATTTATTATACTAAAATTTTGAAGTGATTCGATGTGAAATTTCACTGGAAAATGTTCATCATGAATTCCATCATTTCTTTGTAAGAATGTCCAAATTTTTCTACAGGAGATCTAACATATTCACCATTATTAGCCAAAATAATTTGTATTATAAACGTAATATGTTTAAAAAATATATTATTGACCTTTTAGTTAGTATTTATTCTGAATTTTTATATTAAAATATAGAAAAATATGTAGTGAATGTGTAACAAATGAATTTACTAACAGATATTTAATACATTTATATTTTACAAGAAATGTTGAAGATATAAATGTCTCAATCTTAAATGAAAATATATAATTATATTTATATTCAATCTACTCCTTGAAGAAAATATAGTCTATCGAAGTCAAAAATTTTATATCTGACCTAGTCAATGACCATGTTTCTTCTGAAATTTATACTCATTTAAAAATTGTCCACTGATATTGCTCCAATGTTTCTCCACTGATATAGAGCTATGATTATAAATTTTAGAAGAGATTTTATCACCACTATAGTCGTCATCGATGGAAAATAACAATATCATTTAATGGAAAAACGATTTTTTTTAAAATTTCCACAATTCACTGCAATCAAAGATATATCCAAAAATAATTTCCTTTATAAATGTATTAAAAATAAAAATGTAATCACTTAGTCATACCAAATTTCATTGTTTTTAATGAAGATAAAAATATTATATACATTATATTTTTTTGTTTCCATTATACTTTTATTCTATGGTAACTCATAAAATCGATTCACTTTCACCGTAATGATATGAAAAAAAGTCATAACTTTGAGATAAGTCAAATAAATATCATCAGGTCAATTTCGTAATGAAAAAGATACTGCGAGTGGGATGTCACCGTCAAGTCATAAGTCAAAGTGAGGGATCCCTAGCTACTTCTCCATTGAAAAGTGGGGAAGATCGGTCATAAGTGTTGCAGAATGAAGATGAGAATTTTAATAATAAAAGAGCAATTTCTGATATTGTGAAAATAGTGAATATTTCGGGCAGAATTATGTATGAAAAGCCACTGTTTGATGGATAACTGTTTCGTATATAAAATGTTTTCAATATTCTACTGAACAAAGATGAGTGACCATCAAAACAAGAATATTATTCAAAAAATGTTGCATTTTTTTAATTTATTTTTCATATTATTAAGTGTTATAGTCAAAAATAAGTTAAAAATCTGTTGAAATGTAAATACATAATTAATTGTGTGAAATTTCATTTTAATGAAAAACTTATTACAATAATATTATCTGAAATTTAAAGAAGCATGTATAATTTCCTTTATCAATATGAAATTAGTATAAAAGTAAAAAAAAATTCCCTTTGAATTATAGTTATAATGCATTTCTTTTAAATATATATATATATATATATATATATATGCATATATATATATATATATATATATATATATATATATATATATATATATATATATATATATATATATATATATATATATATATATATATATATATATATATATATATATATATATATTAATAAGAATACAAATCGACGAGTTCTAATAACTCTCGTTATGATTTGTCCTTTGATGTATACTAAGCGAAGCAAATATTTTTTAAAAATGTTCTGTTACCAGTTTAATGTAGTAAGTCGTGCTCAGAAATTTTGTTGTCGATTTCTGAAGTTTCTAATAGAATTTATTTTAGTGGAATACATAAGTTACATTAGTCAAAACGTGGTTACTATCAGATTGTTTTCGTAGCTGAAATTTTTGCCTTTGATGCTAAGCAATATCAGCAAAATATCCAATTAAATGTTCAAAATGTACTTAATACATTTATTTCCATTAAAATTCATTTGTGTATTGAAGCAATTTTTCAATTATTTAAAATATAAAGGAATATAAGAGCGAAAAAATAATGTAACTCTCTTTAAATGCTGTAAACATAGTTTTAATAATAGTGAAAAATAAGATAAAATGTTTTATCTTTGGTCTAATATCAGATAAGTCAGGTCACCTCTCTTATTGTAGAGCTGAAATCATTTGCATAAAAATGTTGTTCATGGTTACTGCATAGCTATTACAATCAGAGCATAAGTGAATTAAAAGAAAAAAAAATAAAAAAGGCTCGTCAAGGTAAAAGATTACAAAAGTTTATTCTAATTTACAGATTGAAAAAAAGAATATATATGGAAATTATCTGTGTTTCGTACTTTTTATAAATACCTCGATCATAGATTGCTCATGACTATTAAAAGGAAATTATTTATTTGAATGTATGATGTTGGTCTGATTTAACTTTCATTTCACAATTTAATCTACAGTTTAAACCAGTAAAGATCAAGTTCGTCAAATGAATTATTCATCATTATATGTTACATCGCCAATAAAGTATTTTTCGTTTCATGATTTTCTATTGAATAAAACATAGTATTTATTATTGTATAATGTTTCAAAATGGTATTTTAATTTTTAAATTTAAGGCTTTCACAAACATTTTACTTTCTTAAGTCTAAAACAGTAATGTTAGAGATATATTGTAATAGTAATCAATTATAGATATTTTTCATTCTGAAAAGAAATATAAAATATTTGTAGTTATTTTTTGTCCTTATTGACTATTAACCTATTATTTTGCATCTTATTCAACGTCTCATTAATTTAAAATTTTCTATTCAAGATAGTAATCAAATTTTGGCTCCTTTTTCTTAAAAAAATGAATCCAATAAACCCAAATTATCTGAAAAAGCCTGATTCAAGATCCTTCATTCCTGACCATGCTAAGTTCAATAGCGCTTGATTTATACTAAGAAAGCTTAAAGGCGGTTTAAATTACAAGCCCTTATTAAATGAATAATGAATAAAAACCAATTTTAGAATGACAAATTAAAATAAAATAGTATGAAATATATGATCTCTATTCATACTTATTTCTATAAATAGAATTATGAATGTGTTAGCATAATTATTTTAAAGAGCTTTTTTTATGGCATTAAATAGAAAATAACACATTAAATAACAAAGATATCTACAAAAGTTTCAAAACAGAAACATTTTTTCAAACATGCTTTTATTGGCTTATATATCGTTTTAATGTTTGAGTTAATTTCTCAGACAAATTTTTCTCTTAATTCCAAATCTCACTAATTAAGCAAAAGAATATTATAATATAAAATAAAGTTTTATTAAAAGTTTATTCTGAACGTGAAAATATATTTTTCTTTTTAAGATTTGACAGAAGAAAAATATCGTATTGTGTGTCAAGAAATGTCTTACTATTACCACAGATTCTCCCAAAGTCTAGAATGGGAAGATGTGACAGGTACATGCGGTAATGTACCTGCACACATTATAGAAACGCATTAACATGTACCATAGCTTTGTATACAAGATGCTCAAGTCATACATAATGCAAAAGTTGTTGGTGATTATGTCGGCTTATGGCCGATAAAGGGAATACATGAGTCTTCTTTGACAAAGGAATATTTAGATGGATGCTGTTAAGCATATTGGGTGAACATCATTTTTGCCCCATCTGAATACGATCGAACATGTTTCTGAGATACTTTGAATATGGATTGCTTCGATGTAAACATTTCTTTTGATGAATCTGCTGCTTAAAGTAAAGGAACAGTAAATCTAAATATTCTGAACAAAATGTAGAATCTCATTATTTTTACTGAAAACAAGCGTTAAGAAAACTTGTCACCGTTTTTAGGTTACTGATATTTCATCGAGAATTTCTCATTTATTTATCTCACTAAAAACAGTAATTTCTCCTTACTTGATTCTTGAATTAAATTTATTTCATAAACATTTTTGCACTCTGTTTTAGAGGTTTATTTATAATGACTGTAATTTCTTACTTGTCGTTCTTTATTTTCTTTCTCATGCATCCCTAAAATTTTTAATTCTGATTTATTTAATAATTGGAGTACATTAAATCTGTCTCGATATTACTCTTTGAAATTGAACGAATATTAAATCTAGGTAAATACAAAAGTATTTAGCATCTGTTGCTTACATTTAAGATCATATAAGTTTAAAAATGCAATTTTTCAAGTTAATGTGAGATTATAAAATTTAATTTGCTTTCTTTAGTGAAAAATGTTAAATATAAAATGAGACACTTTAAATGTTGGCATAAAATGTTTGACTATTTTCTAAGAAATAATTTTGTAAATTCCGATATTAAAATATAAAGATTTCTAATGAGAAGGAAAAAATCTAATTTACCTAATTGATCAAGATTACTATATTTAAAAAATTACTTATATAACATATTCTTTTGTACTTTTATTGGAAACTGTAGAACTCAGAAAATTTTCACGTGATTCAAAACATGATTAATTTTTAACATGCATTAATTTTTATAATCAATGTAAATTTTCAGATTTCTAAAAATTTATCAAGAACTACATTTATTATAAAAATCCTAATGTAAAACGTGGATATAATTTATCAGCCCCTGATGCAATTTTAAGAGAATGTATTACATTTCCATTGATCTTTCTATATGCAAGGCATATAATAATCATAACTTATTATCTAAATACATCTTTAAAATTTTTAAATATTTTTAAGTATATTAAAAGGATAATTTAAATTTATTTAAACAATATTTTATAAATTCGGAGTTCGCATCTTTGCAATCACAGTGACTTATAAAATATCTTTAGTAAATGCCTATTGTTTTCAAAATGCCTTTATAATCGGCAAAAAATTAATTGAAGCAAGAAAATTTATTTTTAATATCTTCAATTAATGTAAAATTTTTATTTTAGAAAAGAAATAAATCGTTATTAAAATGTCATAATACATTATTTATGGTAGGGGTTTTAAAATTAGAAATTATTTTAAATTCTTACCCTTATTAAGATAATCAGGGTGATAATATTTCTCTTGAAATATTATAGTACTAAGATAATTATAATTGAATCAAGCTTTAAGAATGTATGTAAATTAAAACAAAAAATAAAGACCAAATTATCTTCACTTGAGAGTTAAAATTAAACATTAACTGTTTATATTAAAAGCATTATTTGTTATGTTTTAAGGTATCTCGTTTTCATATTCATAATCCTCATAAAGAGGAGAGAGATATTTGAAAAATGATCTTGTTCCATTCTCTTGCAGACTGTAACCGCACCTTTTATGGGGTGGCAGATGTGAAGTATCCCCTGAGACTGAGTGAGAGACGCTCCCCCACCTGCACTCTCACATTCGAGGCAGCGGGTGGAAAAAATGGTGACCGCATAGAAATCACTTTCCTTTCCTTCCAGATAGGAATTTTTGATCTGAACAGGTAATATTTTGATAATGTTGTTAAATGTACTCGTCCCTAAATTCTGGTTTTTTGCTATTTTTTGCACACATATTTAAACATATTTAACATGGATGTTATTATACACACATATTTAAACATGGATGTTAGTTTTCTGCAATTCACATTTATATGACTTTATTTTGTATCCCTAAAAAATGAGAATGTAACTAAAATAATAAATAAGGATTTTAACAAAAAAACCATATTACTGTTAAATTGTATTTAATAAAATGACATTTTTCATTTTAATAAATTATAAAATTTTCTTCTATCATTTTAAATAATTTTCAAATTTAGCAAAACTAAAGACATTTGTCGATTTGGTATTATACAGTTATTATGCAAGAAAAAACTTTTCCTTGGAACAGATGGGATATTTTTTTTTTGTCGGAGATAGTTTGTGATATGAAGATAAGGATCTTAATGAAGTTTATTTTGACAATATGCCATAATAAGACTAAAACAAACAAATTATGTATAAACTTTTAAAACAATGTAATTATTAATAAATGCAGTGTATCAATGCAATGCAGATTTTTTTGAAAATATAGGACCAGGACCACGTGCAATATCAAGGAAATTTGTCACACATACTATTTTTAAGATTTTTCTTAAAATAAGCCATTTTAAATTATCGAGTGATACACTTTTTAATCCTTTTTAACAATAGGTATAAATTAACATAAATTAGCTTTTTAACAATAGGATGATGGTATGCAACTCTTTAAAATCTCAATTTAATATATAAATATAACAGAAATATGCTCTATTTGTTCACGAAATTGCTAAAGATTTTGCACTCTTACCTTCAGAACTCTTGGCTTTTGATTTTCAAGATTTTGTTCTGTTAATATTGATATTGAAGTACATTATAAAATTCTATCCCAATTTTTATCTCTAATTAATATTTCAGTCTGTTTTTCATAACTTTACCATGCTTAGTGGAATAAAAAATGATATTTCCCATTTGGCATTTATATTTTTAAACAATTGACAAATTGAGAGATAATGCTGCATTATTTGCGAGATTACTTTTGAAAAAACACATGTTACTCTATCAAAATTTCGTTTTATCATGGTATACTATACAAATCATAAATATATTTAAGACTATATTAATCCATTGAGTTTCATATTAACATTCATAATAAATTTTGAAATCAACTTTAAATTGAATTTTACTATTTTTCCCATAAAAATGTATCAAAAGAAGAAGCTATATTTTAACATTAACTGTAATATTTGTATAATGTACTATACAATTTGAAATTAAACATTTCTGATACATTAAGTTAAAAATATTCACTTATTTCAGTTCAAAATTTAACAAATATATCCTACTAATATGCACTATCAATATAGCTGTCAAACTAGATAAATAAAACTTTCCAAAACAAATATATTTCGCTTAATTTTTCTTCATTTATTAAATAAAATAACTTACCTATTCTTTCTTGTACACATTACCTATATGTCCTTAATATTGCTTTCCTCAGCAATAAAATTATTTCTCTTTATCTCATCTAAATAATTAATATTGATTCTGATGTATCTCATATTTTAAATTTAAGGGAATTTGAGACTAAATTAAAAAAAAGCCTATTTTATGTTTCCTATACATTGAAATTTAAAACAAGAATAAATATTCGTTTAATTTCTTCCATTTTTTAATATTGACTTAAGTAAATTATTAAGATTAATGTACGCATGGTGAATCGTTAAAGAATATATAGAATGTTTGGGTGTCTTTAAACACTTTATAGGATTCATAAAAGTTGCAGACAGTTTTAAAACAAGGTTATAAATATATTTTCATGAGAAAATTTTAAATACATTAAAAAGTACTAGTGTGTAAATTATTAAGTTAAAATTTGTAAATTTTGTGTAAAATTCACTTTAAGATTTAATTTTAAATTAACTAAGAATCCAGGTGATTGCAACATAATGAAATCATGTGGCGTAACTCTGTAGCAGTTTTTGCTAGTTCAAGAAAAAAAGCAATAAAAATCTCAAACGAACCAACTGATCTTAAGCTTTCTCATGTGATGTAGTGATACATATTAAATAACTCTTTGAGAAAAGTGGAAGATCGAAATTTCATTTTTTGAGGCAAGAGGCTCTCAATTCAAAAATGCATTTCCACATTTTTCTCTATCAACTGTTTTCTACAGTTTGCCAGAAGGAGTTAGAAAGATTGTGTTTTTTCTGGTTGCCTTGTGAACCCTCGGGTCCTGTTCTGTAATTTGGTTTCAATGGTCTTTGAATAGAGATAAATCATTGATGGAATGAAAAAAATAGTATTTTTGACTTTACTTTGAATTTGCTCCATTCATTTAATTTTATTTTAAGATATATAATACACACACACACACACACATATATATATATATCTATCTATCTATCTATCTATCTATCTATCTATCTATCTATATATATATATATATATATATATATATATATATATATATATATATATATATATATATATATATATATATATATATATATATATATATATATATATATATATATAACTAAAAAGTATTTCGCAACATATTCCCGCAGTAGTTTGTGATGTAAATGCAAAACATCTAAGCACTGAGGCAAATTTGACTAGATTAAAAAATAATTTCTGCTTGTTATTTATAACTCATAAAAATGTAGTTATTGTTTGCTTTTAATACGATTATTTAGTGTTTATTACTTTCAAATTGTGTTAGTTCTTTAACATAAATACAAGTAATGTTTTTAAATTTGTTATATTGTCTCTCCTCAAGGACTGATTTGTCCACGGCAGTACAATATATCATTATATATACAGATATATATATATATATATATATATATATAATAATATATATATAATAATAATAATAATAATATATAATATATATATATATATATATATATATATATATATATATATATAATATAATATATATATATATTTATATTGTGTGTGTATGATAATCTAGATGTAGCAAAAGTAGGAATTTTTTTGATTATTTATTTACTTAATTTTAAAAGATAAATATAAACTTTGATTAAAAGTCAATAAATCAATCTATTAAAGATAACTAGACTTTCTTTTTCGTAGCAATTTCAACAAGGTGCAGGAAATTCTAGCTGTAGAAATCAGAATTATACAACTTTAATTTAGTAAGAAACTGTTTCCACCCACAGAAGTCCTTAATGCACTGCTGGATAATTGCTAAGGACGGATAACACTATCATCCATAGCAACCACAAAATGAAAGGCAGCAAAATGTGGAAAATTAGAATAAGTGCGGGATATAGTAAGAAGAAGTATGCGTATGCAAATATTTTTCCACGTCTGTTCATCACTTGATAGCGTTTATAAGAGCTTTAAAGGTTTTGACGCATGTGAACAGTTGTTGTTTCAAGTCGAAGTTAGATTTAATAGATGAACTTGCAATTCTTGGCATGTCTTCCTGGTATCATTTAGATGATTTTATGCGGGGCCGAATTACTGGAAAGGTCGAAGAAGGGCGAAAAATAACAGATGTTGCCAGGGAATTTGACATCGCTCACAGCGTTGTATCACGGCTGTGGAAGTCATTTAAAACTATTGGAATGTGTAGTAGGTGGCACGGGGAGGTCGTGTTAGAAGTACGACGTCTGCAGAAAACAGATATCGTCTTATCAGCAAAAAGGAACAGGCGCACCACAGCTCAGCAGGTGGCAAATCAGTTTCCTGCTGCCTCAGGAAAGCAGATCTCCCGAAAAACTGTTGCTAGACGTTTGAGGGGAGGAGGACTATACGCCTGCAGTCCTGTTTTGTGTGTCCCATTGACCAGACAGCACCGTACTGCCCGTTTGCAATGGTGTCGTGAGCATCGCAATTGGACTGAACTAGACTGGGCATGCGTACTATTCTCAGATGAGAGTAGGTTCAGTCTGTCATCGGATTGTAGACGCCAGCTGATCTGGCGCGAGAGTGCTACTGCTTATCGTCCAGAAAATATCCAGGAAATGGACCTATATCCGATATGCAGTGTCATGGTGTGGGTCAACATCATGATCAATGGCCACTCGCCCCTACATATGGTTGCGAATGGGACTATGACGGGCCAACGGTATATTTATGAAGTTCTACTTCCTCATGTTCGTCTTTTCCGTGGAGCTGTCGGTGATAAATTTGTTTTTATGGACGACAACGCAACATGTCATCGAACACTCACTGTTCAGGATTGTCTAGACAGCGAGGGTATTTAACGCCTCGTATAGCCATCACGTTATCCAGATCTAAACTTCATTGAAAATGTGTCGCATGCTTCGGGGAGGCAAGTTACTGGGCGAAACCATCCTCCGACAAACAAGAACACCCTTATCCGTGCACTCCCAAAGGAATGGGATAAGTTGCCTCAACAGCTGCTGGAACATGTTGTGCAAAGTATGATACGACGTGTGGAATGCTGATCACGCTCCATGGTGGACATATCCCTTACTGATATCTTTCTTCATAGTGCCTGCTGACTTTTAGATGTATTGTTTCATTTTTCCGTATGCACCATCAAAGGAAAAATTTTTTCTTTCAGATGTTTCACACCTTTTGTACTTTCCAAAACAATAATTATTCTTTATTCTAACGTCTGAACAGTGTGGCAACTATATTTTATCCTACTAGGCCTTATGTCTTGCTTAATGTTATGCTACATTGCAATTTATGATCCATCCTTAGTAATTGTCCAGCAGTGTACATCAGGAAAAGGCAACCGCGTATATGCACTAGAATAGCATTCATAAATAATCATCTTTATGATTGTTTCTATGTCGGGGGGGGAGTACTTATACTTGACTTAGCTGGAAAATCTAATAGTTTCTTCAAAGTTTATGGAAGTTTCTTGGTTAGCTTCCTTGATTATTTGTCATAAGCTTTCAGTAATGAGTGTTTGCAGAAATATCTATTTTTCACCAAGTGTCTCGGGAGGAGGTCACCAAGTAATCAAATCATCAAAAAAAGGTAGAATCTGTCTAAATACGGTTTTTAAAGAAGAATGCGTTTAAATTGCTTAATTTTTACCCAATATTTGACTATTTAAGGTTTATTTGAGATATTTTAATGCAAATACATATAATATTTATAAATTTGTTATATTTTTTCTCTTCAAGGACTGCTCGTCCAAGACAGTACAGTCCCTTGACAGGAGACCAATTGTGAAGCAAAAAACCAATTTATATTTTTTGTTGGCATAAGACACGTTACATACAAAAACAACTAAATGTATTATGTAAAGACAAAAAAAGAAAACAAATAAATTATTTACAGTAGTTGCAAAGAGAATATGCTAAACTTTTAATTTAAACAATGATAAGGAGGTAATCTGTCATAACATACAATCTTCCGTTTTGAATACGGTGGTTTTCTTATATAAATTACGATGTCTTTCCGTATTTTTAGGACTGTGTATGGGCTGCCCAGTTAGTGTGCAGCTTTGGAGGAAGTTCTTTGCATTGAATCGGGTTCCACAACCAAACCTTATTATCTTCCTGAAATGCATGTCCTGTCGCTCTTGTGTCATATCTTGTCTTCATTTTCCCGATTACAAAATTGCTTAGGTCTCAAGCAAATTTATGGACATTTTCAAGACGTACCTTGTGATAACGAAGGTATTTCTCTTGCAATAAAAATGTATTCGGTAAAAGACCGAACCGAATGTCACAAGAAAAAGGAAATTCATGACCTAAGAGCATCTGAGATCGAATATATCTGGTAACTTAAAGTCCCAATTGTTCTGATTTCTGGAAATCATAAGTGAAAGGTTATTGAAGATTGTTCAATTAAACAACTCTACCATGCCCTCCGATAGTGAGTGTAAGGTCATGGACTGCGACTAATCTATTTGGAGAATTTGACGCATTTTTTAAACACAGCAGAAGTAAAATACTTTCTTTTTGCTAAATGAATTGATAAAGGTGTGTCGAATGTAAAAACTCGTTGCTGCACTACACCCTCACCCTAATATACTGTAAGAGTTTCTTGATCAGGGTTGAAAATGCTTACTAAAGTATTCCATGGCAACTAAGATGTATTTTCTATTTGAAGACTATGGAAAAGGACTCAAAATATCCAGTGCTTTCCACTGAAAATGTCCACCAACATTGTACCAATACCGCAATGGGAGTGTTCTTGAACTTTCTGTAGATTCTTCATCAATCTAAAGTGGTATTCAATAGATCTAATATGCGGTTCTTTAAATACATCAGAAATTATTGATTTTGGAAGTACAAAGTATCATTTGAAGTTACGTCGGTCACCGGACTTCCATTTCCTTATAACACACCATTTCTAATATGGAGTAAGTCTCGTTGAGCTCTATACTGTTTAGTAGCATTTGTGTAAGAGGAAATGCCCTTCCAGATTGGTCTTATTGGAAGATTTCTTTAATTCTAAAATTGGATTTGTATCTGGAGTATAGGCTTCTCTGAGTTCTTTATGACCACATGGGTCTTGTTTTGATGTCGGTGAAACAGTAACTAGGCGTACCTAAGGTTTTATTAGTTGGTATTTCTTCTAAATGTGGGGGAATATTTTTTCCATATAACAATAATTTTCATAATCAAAATAACAATTTAATTTCTATTGTAAAGCTGTTAATCAAGTAGATGTTTGAAACACTGGAGTGATCTTTTTATTCCTTATAACATAGCTGATCCTTCTTAATAAAAATATTTAATACATACTACGATACTAATTTTTTATTGGTATACGTGCTGAAATTCATATTCTTTTCTGCTACTAACAAGTGTTAAGAAGCTAAAAAAAATTACTATCGTTGAATTATTTTGAAATTGTTTTTAAATTCAAAATTCTGTACGAGAAATTTAGCACTTCTAAGCATTGTTTGGAAGTGCTTTCATAAATAACTGGTTCTTGAAGTAGCATTTCAGGATTTCAGTTTCCTGAAATATCAGTCATACAAAATGGCTAGTATTTCTGGAAGCTAAATTCTAAATAAAACATTTCGAATCTTCTTTCCTGTCATTCATAGTGGAATATTTGAATAATTATTTTGACAAAATAATTTTTTGTTTTTATTTTGTTATAATTTAAGAAGTTTATTTTTAAAATATTTATTTTATTACTTAAAATAATTTTACATTTAAATATACTACAGAATATCAATAACAGTGATTAAAAGCAACTTTATGTACATAAATTACACTGAAATCCATCACAACAAAGTTTACATATAAGTCTTCTAAATTTTGTTGACTTGTTACAATGATGAATGTTCCTCGAATCAGCGCTTTTAATGTTTTGAAATAAATGCTCAACGTTTTAGAATTTAAATAAATTTTTCATAGGTTCAAATCTAGCCTTGAATTTCAATGCTTGCTGTGTGTATTAGTCTCAAGGTTTATTTAATTAAAAGGGTAATACAAAACTAGCTCTCATTTTAATTTGAAGAAAATAGAGCAAAAAAAGAATGAATAAATTAATATAGATCATTACTAATTGACATTTTTATTTATAAACGAAAATATATAACTGAAATAGAGTTGTAAATAACATGTTTATCTTAAATTTGACATTTCTGTTTAAAATTTGTGGAACTTCTTTTATTTAAATTTTTTAAAATTTTGATTGGATAAATCAAACATTATTTTGATTGGAAAAATTAAACATTAAATATTTTGATTGGAAAAATTAAGCATTGATTATTTTGATCGGAAAAAATAAACATTAAATATTTTAATCAGAAAAATTAAACATGAATTATTTTGATTGGAAAAATTAAGCATTAAATATTTTGATTGGAAAAATTAAGCATTAAAAGTATATTTTTGCATTCTTACATTTCTAATTTTTTATTTCATTTACAATTGCAATGTATTCAAAAATTGATTAATTAATCGTTAGTATCGCTAAACAAATATTTTTCTGTAATTGAAATAAAATACAAAACTATTTTGACCGATAAATGCAAATTGAGTTCGTTTGTTATTCAAATCTTGTTTTATCTCCTTCCCTTACAACTAATTATAGATATTAAATATGCAGACACTCGAGTTTCTATTGCTATGATCAGTTTCAATATATAAGTGATGAAATTCTAAATTTAGTAGCTCAGCTTCTTTCCCGATGATTAATTATTAAGATGTCAGCTGCATGCCTTTCGTCAAACAAGGCTTCCTTATTCTCCGTTCAGCGGATTTTCAATACCATTTTGATTCCGATACAGGTATGACTAATGGTTTAAAGATAATATCAACATTAAACAGATGAAAACTTAGTTTAGGAGGATTAAGTTGATATGACACTCAAGCTAAAGAGAATAGTGCTTATTCATAATATAACTTTTCGTCATATACAGCAAAATGAAATATAAATGAACATAATTAGTATTTTTCTCTTGAAGCAATACTTCAAATTTCACTTAATTTCTTGGATAATTTTTTTTAATGTAAGTAACTTAAGTGTTTTCATATAATAGAGGTTTTAAGAATGATGTAATACTATTTTGTGTTATTTCCCAATAGCTTCTGAACCATTAAAATATTTCTGACAAGAAATTAGAAAATACGTTTGGAAATCAATGTATTTTTACATGACTTAAAGTCAAAATTATGGTAAATGTATATAAGAATATCGTGCATAAAATCTGACGTAAATATTTGACTGTATAACTTCACTTTTGGTTATTGTGAATAAATTTGAGGCTCAGTTATAACACACAGTATCAATATATTTCTTGATAATGGTATAAAGTTAAGCAAAAGTGTTCATATTCTTATATACCATGTAGTAATTGCAAAAATCTTGAAAAATTCTTTAAGTTTTCTTAGAATATTCTTGCTTACTTTCTTCTAATAGTGGGTTATTACATATCACAAAAAGAAATTCGACTTTCTTCTATACACACAACCCAATGCATATGCATAATAGGAAAAAATTGAAATATATGTTTCTAGTTACTTTCCAGTTGTAAGAGATAGAAAAAGGATTGTACCACTCGGATGAAAAATCAGTTTTTTTCTTTCTTTTGTTGGTTTTTAACCACACAAATAGATAGCAAGAAATATAACGAAAAGATTATAAGTAAAAAAAATAATGCAATATATTTTTCCTGATAGGGAGTTTATGTTCAATTAATTACATAACCTGAATAACATTTTAAAATTTAAATTTTCAAGCATAAATTCGCTACTTAATTATACGAAAATTTTTTAATAATTTAAACTGTACCAAGAATAGCTAGAAATTACAATTTAAAATAGGTCTATTCCGTTATTAGAAACTGGTAAAATTTTAAAATAAATTTATATATAAAACTAACATAAAAATTGCTTATGTTTTAAATTTATTCTATTTTTTTCAGCATATTACTGCATAATCTTCTGGAAATTTTTTTCTGAATGAAATATTTTAAGTTACACTATTCATAAGTTCTTCTACCAAAAGAACATTTGTTTAAAACATTTCGATTGGTGAACATTGGAAAAAGCCTAATAAAAAAGAGCAGCTATACTATATAATATATTTTACAAATAATCTATATCTTCATTGAAGCAAAAATGTGTCTGACTTACTAAAAAACTATTAAATTAAGAATAATAATATTAATAGTAATATTTTCTGCGTAGTATATGCATAATTAATGGCATGATGTTTTTATTTGAACTCATAAATTTACTTAAAAATTTTCTCTCGGAAATTTGAAAAATTAAAAATACATTGAAGAAATATTATTTGTAAAAGAAATAGCATATTTAAGTTGAAAAATCAAAATAATTTATTATCCATTATGAGTTTTTCATGAATTAGGTAATTGTGTGTTTTGGAGCGAATAATTTAGATTTGTTTATTTTTTTCTTTGTTTACAAAAGAGAGAGAGAGAGAGAAAGGGAGAGAGATTAATATAAACCTAACTACTAAATCGAGAGATTTATGTATAATTAATCTATAATAATTAATAATAATATAATATAAAAATACAAGATTTACGTATAATAACATAAGATGTCTAAATCGAATAAAACTTTATATCAGATGAGTATAATCAAATAACATATTTAATAATTTTCGAACTGAATAATATACATTTTAGTTGAAAATAAATATGATTAATTATTTTTCTAAAATTTAAAATTAATTTATAGGTGTCTTTACATAGTAAATTCTGTTCATAAAAATTTAATTTAACATAATCAAACTAATTGTACACTAAAAATTTTCAAATATTTTTTTAAAAATAAATGAAATTATCATTAAATATTTCTATAAGCTTAAAAATAATATTAAATTTAGGTATCGGCGTTTACTATAAGAAATCATTTTAATAGTTTATAAATTTTACTGTACCAAGTTTCGAAAGTATCGGATTTCAAAATTTTATATGATATCAAAACGCAACATATAATTCTATGTATTTATTTCGATTTTATTTCATTAAGTAAAAATTTAATTTATTATAAACAGATATATAGTTTTAATAATTTAGATGTAAATATTGTTGTAGAACAGTATTTGAGTCTTGAAGAAATATCATACTTCATTTTCATACTCTATGTAAATTATTCTGAGAGAAGAAAGTAACGTAATGAATTTTTTGGATTTAAAAACTACTAATGAAAAGGGAAAAGAAGAGAAGCTTGTGAAATTTAAAAGCACCTATGATTCTCAAAGTTTCAAAAAGAACATTTGGAGAAAAAAGTAGTTCTCTTCGAGATTACTTTTTGCTAAAGAAACAAATGTCCGGCATACGGAAGAAAAGACGTAATCCCATAACATAAAAGTTTCGAGACAATTCTGAAATCCGTGTCAGTTTGGTCTTATTGAAGTAACTTTTTTCTTTTAAATCTTTATTATTCTTTCAATTTTCCGTCCATGGGGTCATTTCCGCCGTGAACTTAGAATTTATATTGTTTTCGAATGATTTTTTCTAAATACTTGCAATGTCAATTTATTAATTTGATTTTTGGTTTATTGTTATAAAATATTAAAAACAGTTTAAATTTATTGGTTATTTGGTTTTTAGGAAATATTTCAATAAAAAAGAACTTATAACTTTACTTAATTTCTTTTCTTTATTGACTGAATAAAAGATGATTTGATGAAAAATAATATAAAATCAGAGGAAAAGCCTAATACATGTTCGAAATGAAAATATTGTGAAATTTTAATATTTACATATTCTTTATTTTTTCACACATTTATATGTTATATGCCGACCGATGGCTGAGTGGTTAGCGTTCCTGATTCCTGAGCTGTGGTTCCCGAGTTCGAATCCCGATTCGGGCATGGATGTTACATTCTTTCTCGGTTCTTTCTGTGCTTCTCTGTCCTTTCTTCTGTGATGATGTATGAATGTGCACCACCACAAACCCCACAAACCCGTTTATATATACCTATATAAACGAGTTTGTGGTGGTATGGCGCGGGCAACGCTACTCGCTTCTGTGACTTGGTTCACAGGTGCCCGCTGGATAACGACAGATGAATAGCAGTTTCAGGCCATGTTGTGACATAGGGTTTGTCACCCAAGTACCAGTTGTTGGAAAAAAAATATATGTTATATTTTACTTAATCTAATATATATTTAATTTTATTTTCATGATTTTTAATTTAATGAATAATTTTCAGCATACTTCATTTAAATAAAAGAGTAATAAATTTTTTTATAATTTTATATGACGTATTAATAAGATAATTTTGTTTTCTTATTTCTAGAAATGTTAAAAAGCATATTCACCGGAAAATATTTGAGAACAATAAAATTTTTATGACTTATAAGATGGAATTATCATTTAAATTTTCTTGCATTCAACAAATAAACGTATTTTAAGATCCGGCAACTTAATTCAGACTTAATGAAAATTTTCTCGTACAACTGATAATAATTTCAATATTTTAATTTTAATCAATTTAAAAATTTATGTGTATGGAAATTTATAAAAGAAGCCTTTTTCGTTAGACTTTTCACTTCTGCAGATTTCTTTACTGATCACCATATTTTCCTTCCTCTTTTCATGCCTTTTTCAAATTATACAAAAATTTAAAAATTTATTAAATAATTTGTAATTTAAAACATTTATATTTCTTTGTTTAACGATATGATATCAATTTTAAGAATAATTACTATATGTGAATATTCAATTGTGGTTCAAAATAGTTAGCTTAAAATAGCATTATAATCTGGAGATTCTATTTTTTTGTCGAAAATTAATATTAATATAGGGTAGTTAATCGAGTACAATTGAAAATAATAACTAATCAGATTTTACCGAATATACTAAAATTATTAGTGCATATTGAACAATATTTTGAGAAAGTAATATATAGTAAAATTGAGTTCGGAAATATAAGAAATGTTTTACTATAAATTTCTTGTTGTATTGAAACAAGTCACATATTATTTTATTATTGATTTGAAAGTAATAAAATTGAGTTATTTCATTGATTTTTAGTCAATTAATAAGTTAAGATTTTTATTACAAAATTAATAATAAAATATATTTTACTGATGATAAGATTTTTGAAGAATATTGTACCTTTATGTCTCGGATGGATATATTTCGGATGAATTTTATCTTTTGCCTTATTGTGTTTCTAAGAATTAACTTTGAAATTTCTATTTTTTAATAATTTTTGAAAAATACCTTAAAAGTTTATTTTCTATCCTAATTGATTTTAAATTTTTTCAAATTGATTTTATTTTATTTTTTATGAAAATTTGATTTTAAATTATTTTATATTTCAAATTTTAAAATGAATTTCCTTTCCAAATGAATAATGAATTTTTAAAAGTGTATTTTAAAATCATGTTAATACATTCACTTTAAATATCATAAATATGTATGCAGAATGTGTTGAATACTGTGAATTACCATTATTCTAATTTCCATTTACTTCAACAATCACTAAACATTAACAGCCAATCACCAGTGTGTGATGAAAAGTAAAATATATTGTCCATGATATGTCTTATAATCTTTTTATATGAAATTTGCAAAACAGATTTGTTCTGATTAAAATAAACCAATGAGAAGCTTTAAAAATAAAAATATTCAAAATACCAATACATTAACTTCAGAAATCTCATTTTCTCTAAGTATGTATTTGATGAGACAAATTCCAGATATGAAATTTTTAGACAAGCATATTTATTACATGCTTCAGAGAATTTAAAAGTGAACAATATTTTGAATAAATTTTATTCAAGTTCCCATGAAGACGGTTGTTTGACTTTGTAAAAATAGAACATATTTCGGTTATGAATCAATATTAAATTTCCCAACGGTCTCATTTTCTATAAAAATTGCTAAAAAAAGAAACATGAAATCTTTAAATACAGGAAGTAATATAATTAATCTAAAAACCTTTTATTTATTGAATTTCCTTTCATACACCATTGATTGATCGTGGAACATAATTTGACGAAAAAGGTGATTTTTTCTTTCTTGTACCATGTTTTCAGTTCTTGTGATATTTGAAAAGGGCGTGATTCATTCTTTGCGTCTTGGTGGTTCAGCTAACATTATGTGATTAAAACACCATTTTCTGTAAAGCGGAAGTGTAATTTTTCTGAAGGTTATTGATTTCTTTTTTTTTCTTTGAAATAACTTGATGATCAGAGCAGGGGAACAATGGATCGTCATTTGGTGGCCTAGCTTTCAAAAACGAGTTCATTCAATGTTCCGCCAGTACATTTATGAAAGTAGATTAGGCATTTTTGGGAAATATTCTACTCAAAAGAGTATAGAAAGGAGTGCACTTTGAAATTTTATATCGTTTTTAAAATGAAGAAGGGAAGAAGCAAATGATTTTTATTAAATATATTATTATAAGGTAAAGCAGTGATATAAATCTGCAACACACCAATTATTTATTATATTAAAAAGATGTGTTTCAAACAATCAAAGAAGGTAGAATGAGAAATGCATTTACGTTTATGTGAATTTATTTTTAATGTAGACATTCTTTACGATTAATATAATGCAAAAACTGAAATTTGAGAATTTTTGTACTGTATAATACATGATAGAATATTATGTTTTTATTATTTATGTACATTGATTCTAAATTTTTACAAGTTTATTTAAGGTGTAGAAAAGGAAAGCGTGTGTACTGAATTTAGTGTTTTCAAATTTTAAATAGGAATAGTAAAATAAATTCTAATGAACTAATTTATTCAATCTTCAATTTTGAAAGCAAATATTTCAATATGTCTTTAAAGTATTTGCTTAAATAAGAGAAACTGGGTTAAAAGACTAAGATAAACTGGATTAAAATTTAAAAAAACCTGGAATAAGTAATATTTAATTTTACAGACAGCTCTTTATCTTTTCAAATTCAGTTTATGCATCAGAAACTAAAATTCGTAAATTACGTATAAAACTTCTGTAGAAAAAGTATTACCCTCTTACATGTAAATGAAAACTGTTTAGATTCATCCAAGTGTCTGAAACATTCCCATTGTACAAAGTTAAATGTAGACATTAACAATTGATTGTTTGGCTGATTTGAAAATAACTGAAGAGATATTTCGTAAAATGCTGATTACCAAAGTTATTCCATAATTGACAGCTTGGATATATTACATTCAAAATCTTGAACAGAATTGTTTGACCATAATTATTGATATGAATAATTATATTTTTTCTTCAGGATCAACTAAAATTTAAATTCTTTAATTATCAACAATTTTGAAAAATTAGCAATAGAATAAGAGTTTAGGAGTTACATATATGAAACTACTTATTTTTTGTTTCCATCAATCATTTCAGTTTTCGTTATTACGAAAACTGAAATCATTTCTTTACGTTTTCTGATTCATTTTAGAAATTATTAAGAAATATTGTTAAAGGATTTAAGTTTTCAAGATTTGTATACTTGCATGTTTCAGAAAATCAGAATAGCACTTGTATGAAGAAAAAATCATCATTTTTGAAGAATGCTCTTGAGTTTGTCCCCACAAAGCATTGGATTTTAATATATGGAATATAAGAACCACGTAGCAAAACATGTCTATTAGAGTCATAGTAAACTTCTTAGTTTTCTTCTAAGATTTATCAAATTAAATTCTAAACTTTTAACAAATACCAATATATTAGATTATAGGGGAAATAATTAATGTATTAAAATGTGCATTCAAAAATGATGTAGAACAGAAAACAAATCAATTTTAATAATGAAATTTAAAATTTAAAGAACAATATAATAAATTAATATTTCCCTTGAAAAGTTATTGGGAAGCAAATATTTGATACAATATCAATTTGAGATAATATTCATAATAAAAAAACTATTTTGATGAATAATTAAGGAAAATTTATATGAGAAATAAAAAACTAAAAAAGTGAAAAAAAGAAAAATTTATAAGTAACAGAATTTGAATTTAATTATGCATTGATTCAACCACTTTATTCGAAATATATGATTAATTTCCACTTAATTTTAGAAATTTGCTACAATTTGAAGGACGGAAACAGTATACGCATATGATTTTTATTTTATTAGTCAGTTAAAATTTATATAATTAAAATATATTATAATATATTAAATGCTTGACTTTGTTTCAAAATTTGAGATTTAATTTCGAATATTTCAATGATTAATAATTATAAAACTTGATGAATTCTTATTTTTTTATGTATACATGGCTACGCAAATAATATTAACCACTTACTTAATAATTTTTATAAAAATGTAATTATAATTCAATATAAAATGTATTAAATATTTTAAGAATTAGATAATTAAGACCATTTATTTAATTTTAAACTTCTGACCGATATTCATGAATCAGTAATTATTTAAATATAAGTTTAAAACAACTCCTCGAAGAATAGCAAATAATTTTGGGCCACCTAAATAAAATGTTGCAATGAGCTGAGAGATTAGAAGAATGCCATTAATCTCTAGTCCGAAAGCGGCATTTCCTTATTGTTCCTCCATTGCTGCGATTGGGAAGATATCCTCTATTTATTTCAGGTTGATGGGAAAGTAGCAATATTGTCAGTCACAATCTGCTGATGACTTTGCTTTTTCCTATTCTCCAAGCAACTCCAAGAAGTAATAGATGTGAGAATATAAGTTGTCGATAATACGTTTCTATTTTAAAGGATTAAAATTGGTTGTGTATATATTTTAAGGAGAATTTCCAATATTTTAATGCTTAATTAAAACTTCTACAAATATTTTTTTAAAAATAGTTGGAAAATGTTACCTATATTTTCATAAATCAAAACGATATATGTTTATATTTTATTTTATTCTCTAATTATGGTTTAATTTAACGTAACTGATACAAGAATATTTCATTATTTGAGTGTTTTGTCGAAATATTGTAAAAGAATTTTGCAAACGGAAGTAATTATATTTTTCTTCTTCTTAGAGTTAGGTTTGTATGTCAACGGGCACCTCTGCTTTTATCCGCATTTTATACTATTAACTCCAAACCCAATGTTTCCTAGTTCCAGTTACTCGGGTCACCCACTTTATTAATAAAGTCCGATAACCCTTTAATGGAGTCTAGGTGTAACTCTCTTGTATGGATGATGCCTAAAGAAGTCAATCTAGAGAGGGCAAGAGCCTCGCTTTCGTAAATGATATGCTCTGCAGTTTCCTCTTGCGTATGGCATTTCCTGCAGATAGGGTTTTGCTGAAACAGTCCCATTTTATGGAGGTGTTTTCTGAAATAGTTGTGCCAAGTTATAAAGCCTACGAGTAAGCGTATCTTCTGCCTAGATCATCTTAGAATTTCAGAGGTAATCTTTGCTGATGATCCACAGATCATACTTTCAGCGTGGGTTTGACCAGGAGTGTTGTGCCAAGCTTCATACATTTTCCGTTTTTCCCACATTATTTTTGCATTACTTTTGCAAATATGGTAATGTACTAGACATTGAGGAGGTTGTAAAATAGTTTAAAAAATTTGAAGTTTGATAATATTCAGAATGATTTCTTGACGTGAGCTTTTTATAGAAAAAATTGCACAATGAAACAGCAAATGACACATTTGTAAGTATTTTATTTGTTAATTTTTCTGATAATTTTATCCACAAATACAATAAGTCTATATATCTTGAAACTAACTATGTTCTTATAGAAATTGCTTAAAATCATGTAGTACAAAATATATTTTGCTCTTTTTCGTGTGATAAATTTTCAATTTATTTCATATTATGAAATATAATTATTCACATATTGTTTTCGAAATTTTACAATAAAAAATTACTTACATACATAGAATATGATAATACGTAAACGTTATTTATATTTTTAGTTTTGTTAGTTCATAAATGTTGTTATATGTATTTTGATTATTAATTTTGTATTATTTTGAATAATACATACAATTACCAAAGAGTTAAAGATAGTAATTAATAACATCAATAATAATTTGAGTGAGCAAATGAAAGATTTCCATAATAAAACATGGAAATGTTATTTGTTCTAAAAATGTTATTTTCTTAAAAGCAGTTTCTTAACAAAATAAATTATAGTTTAATATGTTTTGTATATTCATATAATATATATTAATAAATATGACTACTAAATTTCAATTGACAATATTTCTAGAGATTAAGAAGCTTTTTGATATTTTATTTATTAATACGCTGTTTGTCTTTAAATTAACCATGCCTCTATATATCCTTAAATATAAAATTAATAACTTAATTGTTGTTACTATTCCTATTTAATCATTAAATATATTTTCATTAGCATTATTCTCTCTCATATTGTTGATCTTCTTTTGATCATTTTATAGAAAAATTAAAATAAATAGGAAAACTAATTAACTTTTTGAGGTATTTCGAATTTTAAAACAAATAACCTTTCTCTGATAAATTGCTATGAAATAACACTGAAAAAACAACATGAATTAAAAGCAATATTTTATTTAATTATTGAATACAATATTATTAGGATTAGCTATAATCATAAGAGAAACAATCTTACATAATCCACCGCCTTTCAATAAAGTCGGTTTTGAGTTTACTCTAAATTAATGAATCCTCTGAGAAGGGAAATATAAAGATTTAATTTTTTTATTTCCTTCCCTATGCGTTATATTAAGTTCTTTCAGGTAATAACTCTACCTGTCTCCTGAGATTTCACCTTCTTATGAAGGATTACGAAAGGGGAGGTTGAAGCAAAAAATAGTAATTTTCTCTTTTTAATGGATTGTGCACTTCAAAGTATTAGAAAAATAAAGATTAATATAATTGAAGATAATAATTTTTATAATTTTTAGTTCACACACATAAGAATTTGGTTTAAAATACACGAATTTAAATGGATTTTCCTTTGGCAACTTTCCTTAAAATAGTTTGATTATATTAGGAAGGATTTACTACTTAATGATAAATTGAAGTTAATTTAATAAGGATTATTAACTGAAAAATAAAATAATACAGTAAAGTATATATGTTGAGTATAGTAAGATAATCTAAAGATTAGAACATTTGATGAAATATTTTTGTGGCATTCTTCTGCACAAATAATAAAAATAAAATAATACGATAAATTGTAAAATTAATATGTTAGATTCATAGACTTAAACACACATATATCTCACAGTATTGTTTTTTTTAACCTAAGAATAAATCTGGATACTATAAGATGAAGATAAACTACATTTGATAATTAGAAAACAGAGCAATGCGGGTTAAAATATATATATATATATAAAGATTATTATATAACAAACCACAAAATATATTAGATTTTCAATATATTTATAATCACAGATATTTTCTTTATTTGTCACTTAGCTTTTGATAATCTTACGAAACCAGTTTGTTTAATCAAACTGTATCTAAATAACAGAAGATTTACACAAGAAAGGGAATATTCTACATTCAATATTCCAAAAACAATACTTTTTCTGGGTAGTTGAAAATGTTTCGAAATAGCCTGCTTCTTCCTTTTTGAAAACATGAAGGATAGATGTGACAAAATTGGAAAAAGATATTTGACTTTCTCGCCTCATTGTACCTTATTACTATGGCCAACGAAAATTACAAAAATTTGCACTGTTTGTGACTTTCACATGGATTCATTTTTTCTGTCTATTTAACTGTGTAACACTCTAGTTTTTCCACCACGTGGTTTCATCTCGTCTTTCCTGTGTTTAATTATTTATTAAGATCTGGTGTAACAGATGGACTTAATTGCCCATATTTCCGCAATGTTTATAGCATGCTTTGTAGCATTTTCTGCCATCTCTTAAAAGCTTAAAGATGTAAATCACAAAAAGCATTTCCCGAGTGTCATAAACTACATCCCTGACAATGCTCCTCCCACTGATTGCAGTTTTAAGACTCCGTATTTAAGAACATTATTTATAGTGTTATTATTAATGATTAGTTAATGAGAATTTCTCATATTCCTATGCGGTTAGTAATAAAAGTTTATATATTCTCAATTCATATTTTTAGTAATTTTTTTTTATATTTTCACTAATGCATTCATTTTCCTTTGTATTAAATGAAATAAATTTAAGTTTATTTAAGAATTCTTTTCAATGTTTTACTTTTAAACGAAACTTTTATAAAAATATTACTTTTAAGAATTTTTTATGATAAAACAATTTATGAAATTATGAATTAGAAAGTTACTTTTTATGGAAACATTAATAATTTTCTCCAACAGTGGCAGCTGCTTGCGTGGTTACATGGCCATTGAGGAGTTAGGGTCATCAACTATTGACAAACGCTCTACTCGAACAGACCGCAGGACAAAGAAAAAAGGCAGTCCTCGTCGCAAAGTGGCACCCTTGAGAGCCCCTTCCGGTTCATTTTGTGGACCCCTCATTGGCCAATCAGCTACGTTTTACAGTACCGGAGATAAAGTCATGTTAACCGTATTTGTACCCCCACAAGGAGCTGCTGGGCAACCAATTGTACCTCGACTTTATCTTACCTACAGATTCCTGACAAAAGACCATTCAAATGATTCTTCGGAAGGTCCAAAAGCAAGTGGAGAATCAAAATGTGACACTCTTATTACAAACTGCCATTTTCGAAATTGCATCATAAGATCTCCTAATTATCCAGGTAATTTCAACTACGAGTTTTTTAATTTTTGTTTTGTGTGTTAAAACATTTATTTTATTTTAAATTTAACATATATATATATATATATATATATATATATATATATATATATATATATATATATATATAGATTTCTTGATATAATAATCATGGATTCATATTCTGATTTATTTGTTCATGTGAATGAAAACATATTTTTTGAAGTATTTTCAGTAATGGAAAAAAATCAGTGAATTTAATGGTTCCAATACATACATATCAATAAATACATGAAATATATTAATGTAGAATTTGGAGTTATCAATACATAAAATAAATGATTTCAAAAATTTTTTAAAAATTAAAATTGGGATTAATGTTTTTTTATTTAAAACATCATACAAAATAGGAAATTTCTTAAAACAAGTAAAATGGTTTTGTTAGATGTTTGTCACATTTACTTTAAGCATTATATATCCTGTCATACAATGAATTATGCCCTTTTAAACGAAGTAAATAATAGTAAACATCTAAATGTAAATTACAACTGTGTTGAAAATCAAATTAAAAGATTGCTTTTTTACGAAGGATTTAAATAACTATAACACAAGAAATCTAATTTTTTAATACATGCTGGGAGAAACGTTTTGTTCAAATAGCGTATTTTTTATTTTATTTTTATAATTTATTTATCTAATTTTTATAAGTTCAATATTCATTTTGAATTCCAAATATTAGAAAAAGTTATTCTGAATTTTTTCAGATTAATAATATATGGTTCTATATAATTATAAAATAATAAACAATTCGATGAAACCTAACTGACTGGCACATGTTTAGATAAAATGGTATTGGTTTTAACTAGGATATTTTTAAATAAGTGCAAAATATTTGAGATTAATTTTAATTACTTTTTGTCTAGATTTTTGCTCATATGAAAGTGAAAATATGAAGATTTGATTAAATAAAATTATGCATAAGCTCTTAGAATCTTAGGTTTCTCAATGAAGCAATTGATAGAAATTTTTATACTTTACTCAAACAATTTGGGAAAAAATCAAACTGTTAAAAGTTTTTTAAATAAGTTGACAGAACTACGTGTTTTTCAAATCCCTGATTTTAAAACCGATAAACTGTTTTTTACAGATTTCATCAATAAAAATGTCTCAATATATTATTATTAAGAATTTTTCATTCAATTTTGATTGTCAATAATTTCAGAAAATTGAATATTTTTCTAAGGAAAAAGAAATATTGTACATGAAAATTAATTCAGTTGATAAATTTAAATATAAATTTTACATGAAACGCTGTCATATAGATGAGAGATAGAACATTTACTAAATACCCTTTCAATAGAATATTATTCATATTCATTGAAAGTTAACGCTTTTTATATTTAAAAGAATTAAGCGTTATACAAAATTATCCTCAGCCATATTTAATTGAATCAAACAAACTAACAATACAAAATTTAAAGTATTGAGTTTTATATCTTTCATAACAAAAAATGCTATAGATATGAAAAATAAATGTCTTAAAAAGTTTTTATAATTGAAAATGAAAATTGGATATCTTATAAATATCTCCAGAAGTCTTCAGAATAGATAATTATGTAAAATAAATTAACCATTTTATAAGTATAAAACATTTTAAGTTGATTTATTTTATATATTTGTAGGCTTTTATTTGAGAAACATCACCTGTCACTACTGGATTAGACAAGACTCTTCTCCTCCTGGTAAACGACCCCATATCGAAATCTATCAAGACAATGAATTCAAAATCAATATTCCCAGTGGTCATACCAACAATGACCGTTACAAACCAGGCACTTTAACTTCTGACTGCGCAGGAGATGTCATTAAATTGTTTGATGGTCGTACAACTTCATCGCCAATTCTCGCTGAATTTTGTGGAGCAGGGCCATTGCCGCTCATACGATCAAGTGGTCCAGATGTATTAGTGCAACTGATAAGTGTTCCATCACAAACACTGTCTAATTCACATTTTGAGCTATCCGTACGAATACATTTTGAAAAAACTTCAAATGTATTCCGGATCGCCCCTGAAGGCTGTTCAGTGACTGTGGATGGTAGTAGACATCCAGTTGGAATCCTTAAAGGGCCTGAGCATTCCGTCCCATCAGGCACAACATGCACATATCGGGTAGTTGGTAAACGACCAAGTGACAGAATATGGTTGTACTTTGCTTCGTATCATATACCTGACTTGCATCCATGGACGGAACGTGAACACTGTGATGTTGGCAAACTAGAAATTATTCATGCAGTGCCTAAACTACGTCATTCTCATCATTTTTACTCAAATAGACATCAGCTGAATCGAGCTTCGAATATGGATCTAAAAATGAATCCAAATGATTCATTAGTTGAGACCTACTGTGAAAAGCGATCACCCAGACAGTGTGGTCATGCTTCAGACTACCCTGATCTAATTCCTTCACGACCATGTTCAGTGCCCGAGGAGAGTTACCTGAGTCCTGGACCAGAAGTAATCTTAAATGTTTCCTATTTATCATCGACGATTATTAGAGATAAAGGGGTACCTCATTTTACAGCCCGATATGAAATCGTAGAAATGATGTCTGAGAAAGAAGACATCACTACAAATCCTTGTGTTATAACTGTAAACAGTAGAGATTCCATAAGAGGTATCTTACATTCGCCAAGAAATGTCTTCTTATTTGGCAGGGGTGGCTCCAAAGATCTTGAATGCAAGTATGAGCTTCGTGGCACTCACAATCAACGAGTGCGAATCATGGTAAAAGACATTTATTTTTCTTCCACCGTACTTTGTCAAAATGTTTATGAACCAGTAGTGCAAAAATACAAATGCAACATTTTCCATTTTGGTAAATTTGCGATTCTCAACGTCACAGAGACATGGCAGGAATCGCAATTCTTCGTGGGATGCGTTTGCGAGAAAAATGAAGAGCTTATCCTCGAATCTGTTGGTTCAATGTTGAACTTAGAGTTCTTAGTGAGAAACATGGGACCCAGAGATGACTTCCGGACTTTTCGCTTTCTACTGGAATATGAGTTTCTTGACACACACAGCATCTGCGAAACAACGTCCACGCTTGACACTCCAGTTATGAGTGGATCAAGGGGACATTTGTTCCTGAACTTGCACAAAGCGATATCACTTCGCTGCAGGTGGCTGCTGGCTGCATTTCCAAGAAGAGCCCTCTATGTGACTGTGAGGGGAAAAACTTTCGATGCGGAATGCAAGAACAAGATTCTGTTTTATAGTGTAAACAATTGGGAACCTTATACAGGTTCGTAAATCTTATACTTGACTTTAATTACAATTATTATTTTGATGAACTTATTTGAAATAATTTATAATTTGCATATGTTTTCTTAGAAAAATTGCTACTATGCATGTTTGAAAATATTATCCTTCACGTTTCATATTAACTTATAAATACAAAAAACAAAGTAAAATATTTAATATTGATTTGATTGCTCTTATATTATTTAAAGAGTTTAAAAGCAGGAATAACATCACATAAAGAATAATAAATACACATTTATGTGCATAATATTATATCAAAAATGCAATATATCGAGTGTTTATTTCTAGCCAATCCAGAAAAGATTCATTAGTTAATTTTGAAGATAACTATAAAAGCTTTTTTGCAAAACATTGTAAAATAAGTATTTACAAGAAATATTAAACATTGTTGAATTTATTTCAAAATATTATAATGCAATTTAAAATTTATCTTATGATATTTTAATGAATAAAAATAAAATTTAAATTTAATTTTGATCAAAATTCATCCTTACTTAATGGTTTAGATTTTGAATAATGGGGTATTAAATACAGCCTTTGGTTTATTCTGATATGTGATTGCACTATGAATGATAGCGTAAGTAGAGAAGTTTTGCATTAAAAATGACTTCAATTATAATTTTGATATTATTCTCTTAATATTTTGTTTTTTATAATATGTTGTTTTTGTGGAAACACATGTAAGTATTATATCAATAACGAAATATTTTTATTCAGTAATCATGAAATTCTTTCTGATACAAGAGATAATATATAGATATGTGAAAAAATATGTCTATATAACAATATAACAATCTAGAATCTTTAATGAACTGAATAGTTGCTAATGTATTTAAAATGTGTTGTTGTATTGTTGCTTATCCTCCTTAAGAATCTGACATTTGTCAGATGAACTCCAATAAATTGTTGACAGTCAGAAAGTCAATGACTAGCAGAGGATTTGAGGACTAAATCCTCCTGGGAAAGTCCAACGTAATCCAGAATTTGTTTCGGTGAAGCTGGATGGTCACAACATTTTTTACAAGTGGTATAATTTTTGAACCACGTTCAAACGATAAGCATTTTAATGTCCACTTGAGATTCTAGCCAAAGCAGACTGAGATGTTTGATCACATTTTATTTCCAGAAGATTTCCAGGAGATGTTCCAGAGTACTATTGTTGCGTGGGTGAAATTTGCCAATGATGTATTTAAAATTGTTAAAAATTACTATTTTGTCCAATTTTATTTACTTATTGTAAATCACAATAATATATTGTTCCTATACTAAAAATACTTCTGCCTAAAGATCATTTTATTATTTTCCAGTTTATTGTTCTATGAATGAGGATCATTTTGAATCATTCTTTACGGAATCTTGGAGACTTGATCTTTCTCGACATTTCCAACCGGATCTGACATTTTTGGAATACATTGCTGAAGAACCTGGCACGCTCAAAGTGGATTGGATAGAAGTTACGAAGCCAGGACGTACTCCGTGTTCCTTAGAATGCCCTGAATTGGAAGCCTGCATCGGTGAAGATCTTGCTTGTGATGGTATCCGCCATTGTCCAGCCAGTGGGAACGATGAGAATCCCGACCGATGCACACAATTCCCTTTGTTTACAGTAGTGGTCTCGTCATTGGTAGCAGTGGCTGTGGTGACTATTATTGTCTTGGGGATAATCATCCGACATCGGTTGGTGACTGCTTCAACTAAAACAGTGATACCCCCACCGGACATGTATAGAAATGATTACAAACGCCCACCACCCAACAAAGCACCTGTGAGGTAGCATTATGCCGAGAGGTTCTGGATCACAGAACCACCTCCAGAGGACCAAATCTTCGAGCTCTACCCACCGCCACCACCCAATTTCCGAGGAGAAGACTATGAATCCCCTGATATTTTCTCAGAAACAAAAGTATGATCTGGAATCTTGGGAATCTGTTCATATAAACTCACGTCCAATTTCTAATATCAACGGATTATCCCTACTACATTTGCATTTGCCCGTTCACTGACTAGTAATAAATACTCTTGTAATCTTGGTAATCACACAAACTAAATAGACTGAAGAAACAGTTACAAGGAAAATCAAAGCAAATTCTAGCATGATTAAGGACATCAACTTTGAATAAAGGAAATTTTTTCTACGCTATTATGAATCATACTTTATGAAAGAAAAAAAGTGATATTTTTCCTATGTATTGAGGTGAATGAAAAGAGTCAAGTTGTTCATTTTGTGTTTTAAATTTATTATAATGAAAGAAAATTCGTACTGACGAATATATTAGTTTTATTGTGTTTTACCAAAAGGAATTTTCTCAATGTAGGAATTAAGAAGAAAATGAATTGAAAATATATAAATTTTTAAGTGCATGGTGCTAACATTGAAAGGAATATCACTCACTTAGAATGTTTCAATAAAAATATCATTCATTTAATATTAATAGTAAACCTAACTGTATACTTTTAATAACATATAATTTTTGTTTGTCAAAAGAAAATATTTTATTTATATCGATTCAAAGAAGAAAGAAATTATTTTTGATTTGGAAAAATATTTAGTAAACTTTATGTAAATTTTTTTGTCGAAGCTTGTAAAATTTATTTAATAATTATATTATTTTTATAATTATTAATTACATTATTAATTCATCTTAGCAGGGATAATTTTAACTGTTTGTCAATCACAAGTATTCGAAATATTCTTAGTATTTCTTTAGTTGTTTCAATAATATTAAATTTATGTTATTAATATTAAATATAAATTGATATTGAAAAAAAATGAAAGAAAAACATTAAATTCAGTTTGAAGATTTTTAAGGAAACTAATTATTTTCACAGCTTACTTTAATTATGAAACACACTAAGAAGCCTATGTTGAAATAAAATAAATTGAAATACATTGTAATATGATTACAAAGTTTGCATCAGGTCCTCAACGAGTTTTACACAGATGAACGTCTTTTATAAATCATGTTCTTTTTTATAATAAATGTATCAATTAAAGAAAAAAATTACTCCCCATAAATTTTTATTCCTAATTATATGGAACAAAATATTTTGATGATGTAAAAATATTGATAAGGGAGAGAATAATAAAAATGCTCATATAAAATAAATCGAGTAAAATGATTTTCTAATGTCCGTGACCTTAAATAGAACTATTGAAACACATCTCTCCTGATAAGTTCGTGTTGTCATAATTTTTTTTGAGTAGAAATAAACAGCAGAATCTCAAAAGGACTTTGATATATAGTTTAGGATAAAAATTTCCTGAATAATATTGTGTCTGTAACAACAATTTACTGACACATCTTTTCATGACTTTTTGTCACTTAAGAATATGGTTCACGTATCAAAAACAAGGAAAAAGTCTATTAATCGTACTCGAGTTTTCAATTACCTAAAAGAGCTCTATTAGAGTCCAAATGTATTATTTCATTTATTTAAAGGTACAAACACCCAAGAAGTATAATATGTAAGATATTTGTATATATTATACTACTTGGATGCAATGACTTTGAAATCAAATATTTACATTTTTATTTTGATTAATCATATAGTTTTAGAAAAGTCCAAAAACATTTATGTTACGTTACTTCATTTGAATCAACAATTTCATAAGAATTTGACTATCTTACTTAACAATATTCTTCATTATGAATTGAATAGGAATTATTGCTTAAATGTTCGTTCGCTATAGAAGTGCTATTTTAACTGTCTGATTTCTATTGTATCAGTTGAAAAATGATACAGAATGTATTACATTACACCCTGTGATAAACACATATCCTCTCATATTCTGTGTAATATATTTTATTTGATTAATTTAAATTGTTTGTATTAAACACCTGTTAAATAAATATGTATTCTTTAGCATCTTCAAATCATGCATATTTCATGAAATTGAAAATTGCTAAGATCATGATGATTTGAAAACTTGATTTATACATGTTAACAAAAATGTTTTCAATATAAAATTTTTAAGTATTTTTTAAAAAAAAATTCAAAATAAATTAAAAAATAACTGAAGCAATTTAAATTTTATTTGAAATATAAAAGTTATCATAATTAAATTTAGCCAATACATAATTTCAAAATTGAAAAAAAAAAAAAAAAAAAAACGAAATGGATGTATGAATCTATGGAAAGCATTTTATTTATTAAATTTCAATTGTATATTCCAATGCCTGTAAAAGAAGGACCATTTGCCAAATAATTTTGTCTTCCTTTGACCATAAATGAAAATTACATGACTTTTCCGTGAGATAGACAAGCGTTTCATATGCAAGATCTTCAAACATTCTCCTCACTGTTGCAGAAAATGAACTCAAAATTTTTCGATTTCAGGAAGTAGCAAAGAATATATCATCAGCGATGGGAACGCAGAATAAAAAGAAACATTTTTTGAAATGGTAACATAACTAGAAGTGATCAACTATTTTTACTCATTGAATATATTCTCATTTGATACAAACTTGCATAACAAGGTGCAAGAATTATGAATCTGGATAAATGATGTGCATCACTTAATCTAACTTACCTAAATATCTATGCATTTTTATATTTATACCATCATAGAAATATTTGACCCATTTATTGAAAACATTACAATTTTCTTAAAAAAATGTTTTTTCAACTATTATTCAATAATATTTAAAATTTTTTAATTTATTTTTAACTGAAAGTATGGTGCTTCAATTTATTTGAACTATATTGTTGAATGAATTAGGAATATTATTCAAAAACGAATTATATCAATAAAGTTTGACACAACACATATTCATTGTTTCTAATTTGAGTTAATTATTAATAGAATATTTGTAATTTTGATATTAAAAAATGTTTATTATCAATATGTTTTAACATAATTGTTTTTTACGCAATATTTCATATTACTTAAAATATATATATAAAGAAATTTAAAATATGCGTAGGAATATATTCTGAATTAATATATTCTATATTAATTAAGGTAAAAATGTGCATTGTCTGGAGTTTCGTAACCAATGATATTCATGATCATAAATTTTTATTAACCAATATGATTTATACCTGTAACAATATTCCTCAAATCTGTGTTCAATGTAAAATGTTTTTTCAATGCTTTGTGATTTTTGTGATGCTTTTCCATGAAATTGTAAAGATGATAATTTTCAGGAAAGATTTTATAATAAAATGCAATAAACAAAATGCATTAATATCTATGACCAATTACATATTCATATTAGTAAAAATGGAAACACTTTAAATAGTGCTCTGCTTATAACCCCCAATTTATTTTCAAACAGCTCTGTTTACTAATAAACTAATATAATTTTAAGTCTAAAACAAAATTACAAATACTCTAGCCCATTTAAAAATTAATTGAAAAAAATGGTGAGGCTGTACTTGATGTGGTTTCAAAAGATAGTTTTAATAAGTTTCAATGATTTACAAAACAAATATATATTAATTTCATTTGTTATAATAATAACGTTTTAGTAGATGCATTTTCAATTAAAAATGTTAATATTTCTTGCTACAATTTATGATAAAGCCGGAAATTTATATATTTTGACGCACTAACTTACCGTGAATTGTATATCATGACTTAATATAATGAAAGACAGCTGATGAATTTAAAACCTTCATTTTTCTTCTTATTAAGTTTAATATACTGTATGATTTGTATTTTAGTAAAAATTAAAAAAATAGGACGCGTTCTAAGCACATTAAAGTAAGATAAACTGAAACTCAAGATTCTCCAGGTCTTTTTGAAAAATGGAAGATATCGACTATCATTAAGAGTTATGGATGTCAACTAAATTTTACAATTTAGTAACTATATATTTTATATAATATTTTTACAAAAAAGAATGACCATTCAGCACTGGTGAGACATGTAATCTTATATACATTATATACACCAGAAAAAGTTTAAGTATAGATTTTGAGGTTCGAAATATTATAAACGAACATTCAGAGAGCATTTGTCTAATATTAAGAGTTGACTTACTTTTGTTGCAAAACAAACAATCTACCAACAAAGCAAAGTAATCATAAAGAAATATGGATATTAAAAATGTGAAAGTTATGGAATTTTTTAAATTTCGCTTTTTGTAATGAAGAAGTTGGTATGTCGGTTATATTATATTTAGAAACTTTATAATGGTGAGTAATAATTTTGAATATTATTTTGGCAAATAATAAAATTGTTAATTTCATCTCATAGTACATTAAAGAAGGCCTTCCTCACTTCTTTTATGTACTGTGCGGTGAAATTAATAGCCATAATTCAAAGTAACTGGTAAAAATTTAGGCCATGAATCCAGTTTTTTTTTCAGAATGAGCTTATATAAAATTGAGAAGGATAATGCTTACTTTGTAACATTCGTAATTCACAATAATAGACACTCGTTTGCACAAACTTTTAATTTAATAAACTTTTAATTTAATGATTTATCAAACTTTTAATATAAATGTTTGAATTATTTGTCTTTCAACGGTCATTTTTTGCACGTGAATGCTAATTAGACCGAAACCAATAATTTAGAATGGAAACAACACAAGAAAAGTCATCCTTACCCGAGTTGGAATTGAACTCACTCAACATTGAACGAAAAGCAATTGAGCTAACCATTCAGTTACCATAATACTTGTTTTAAAGTTCATATTTTATTTTGCTTTATTTTTTTATTATGAAATTCGTAGTAGTTAAATTTTCAGATATCATTTTATTAAAACACTATTTGGTAAAAACTCTTGCATATTTATATTTTTTGATTTTCTGAATTTCGAGTTTAATGATTATTTCACTGTTTCATATGATTTCGCGAAAACATGAACCTACAGAATATATATCTGTCTATACCTATTAATGCATATACAAATGATTTTATTATTATTGTTTGGTCAACGGCATCATATTCTCTACGATAATATTTAGTAGAATTTTAGAGTCTATCTTTATGCCAGTTATGTTCTGTAATGAGAAATATTTGCCCAAATATCATGTTTGGACGAATACTGTGGAACAGTAGAAGAACACAAGTAGAGATTTCAGTAATATTTCTCCAACATTTCAGCACAGTTAAAAGAATCCATATTTGTTATTTCGGTGAAACATCTGTTACCATGCAGGAAATCGCAACAGTTAATTTCTAATATATATTTTGTGAAGAAAAGTATCTATCCACAATTTTAGATATTGTGTGTCTTTTTTAACTTACTGGGAACAATGATAAAATATAATGCATTTTTCAGAAAAATAAATAAGTATATGAGAGCTGAACATAAAATATTTATTCATCTAAATATTCTCGATCATTAATATACCAATACATTTCATGATTAGCTTGTAAGTTGACGAAGGTCAGTGCATGTGATGATTTGTTTTTAATTGCGATGTCAACCCACTTGTATTCATTGTCATCGAAAACTGTACTGTTGACAAGGTACGATGCATAGATAAAAAGAAATGATAGTCGAAATATCTCGCTGGAAGTTTCAAAATTTCCCATTTAAACTTTAAAAACGTGTTTTTGAAGAAGGAGAATTTGTGTTCATCTCAAGGTAATTTTACAGGACCAAAACACTCTCCAGTATAAACATTTTTTACTATTTTGTTGGTTCAAATGTAGTAATTTTATTTATAATATTGATCAATTAGATTTATTCCAAAACCAATTTATTCAAATTGCACAGCTTAATGTTCCTATTTATCTCACCTACAGGAGTATATTTTTCCAGTGTTTAATTCGTGTTTTGTCACTGATAACGTTATTACGTCAGGTTTCACTAGGTTTAATTTTATTTTTCTGATAGCCATTTCATTTCCGTCTTCCGAATCCTGTTATATCCTAATATACCAAAGATTTTCTGTATTGCTTTTTTAGCAGAAATAACACATATCAATACAGGCTAGTTTTTATTTCTATGACTCAGTACATTCACAGAAATACTCATCATTTTAGCATGGGAATCTTTCGCATAATTTGTAAAATTAGCACCCAGATTTGCGCCTTATATTATAAAACATCCACTAGTGTTTTTTTTTCCTTTTTATCAAAATATCAGATGAATGCTTCTACATTAGCAACCATTATCTTCAAAACCGCGATGTTTAAGCATCGTAGTCATATCTCGCATTCGCATTTGTTAACAATATCCTTTCCAATGTCCAAACAAATTAGTTAGTCTGCTTTCACAACACTTTTTCTTCAATAAAATTTGTAAGAAATGTAAAACTAAACCAAGGCATACAATGCTCATATCTGTTTTTTTGACCAAGAGCCCTGGGATTCGAAGCATATGCCCCGATTAGGTTTTCAGATTACCGCGAACTCTAAGTGTTTTTCGAGCCATTGAAGGAATGAAAGACTGAGTTTTCTTCCTGTAACAAATATAGTGACGAATAAAGGGCATAATTTAATAGAAAATTTCAAACTTTTATTTTAGTTTTGTCTGAGCACATACTTCAATTCTGAACTCATTTCCACCATATCACAAAAACTATTTATAATAATTGATATGCTAGTTCACAATTACAGTCTTTTGTTACAATTAAAATATTAAATTCTATAATATTGTGGACGTAATTTAATAATTAATAGAAAGCTGATATAATTTGTTAATATATTGACTTTCACGTGACGCTTCTGTCATTTTATAATAGCAATAAGGATTTTTGATTGATGAATTATTAGGATATGCATGATTATTATTATTTTTAAAATTATATTTTTTAAAAAGCTTGTTATTAATTTTAAGCAATAAAAATTGAAAAGTAGTTATTCTTTTCCATTATTCCAGTCTTTTATTTAAAGAAAATGTATTCTTATCTACTTAAAATTACAGTTGTACCTTCTTGAGAATGAGAAACTTGTAAATAATCAGTTTATCGTTACAAGAAAATCTCAAGGGAATTTAAACGAAAATATTCTCATCATTTTTATAGGGAAATTTTGATAGAAATACTTAAAGGATAACATCATCTTATAATCTAAGAATCACAATACATTTTAAAATTGGATACTTTTATAGATTAGAATAGGAATAACTTGTTTTCAAAAGCACAAATATAAATAATTGACAAATAGTAAATTTATAATTTTACTTAATAATGAATATTTCATACGTAAAAGGCGAAAGATTAACACGTTATGAATGAAGTGAAACCAGAGAATAATATTTCATAAGTTATTGCTAATCTAAACATTGTCTAAAAATCAACTTTCTATTCATATTAGATAATCTACATTACAGCAAAATATGAACCATGTCAAAGCGGTTCAAATTATTGCTTTAGAAAATAATTGTTTGGAAGAATGTTCTCAATTTTTTTCAACGAATTTTATCCGTTGAATTGATTAATTTACCAATCTTTATTCAACGGATAATATATATATTAAATTATTTTTAGATGCGGAATTTTTTTTTTAAAGGATAGAAATTATTTGTTACTAATGAAGCATCAGCTTATTTTTCTTTTTTGTTGGATCATTATAGCAGGTATCTCAATATCAACAGACGTGTTCTTAAATGGTCTTAAAAACAGTTGAACTAAAGAAACGTTTAAACTTATATATATATATATATATATATATATATATATATATATATATATATATATATATATATATATATATATATATATATATATATATATATATATATATATATATATATATATATATATATATTGTTAAAACTGATGGTGTCTTTTCTCTGGTGATGCCATCTATCGGAGGAGTCTTAGAGCAAGACGTAATTTCATCTTGATGGTAGTCTGGTTAAACTAAAAACGCACTCTTCTGATGTTATTTATCTTGGTTTGTCCAAGCGTCATCAATAACAACAACAGCATAAAAGAAGAGAGGAAAGAAAAAACCAAATAAGGAAAAATGGAATTGTTGCTACAAAACACATTACAATAAATATTTTTTTCAGTTTTTATCTAGGAATCATGGTAGAATTACTTTAAAAAGTATAACTATTTATAACAGTAATGATATTTTGATATGTGATACATTGTTTATATTTGTGTTAGATATTTTATAAATTTTTATATTAAAAATCTAATATTCATTATTTTAAGAACTTGGTTGGGTATTTAAAATATATTTATTAAACTCTCAGTTATTCTGAATTAAGAAGTAAAACAGAAATAACATATTATTTAACAAGCTTTACCCTCAAATATTTGTTAACTTCTAGAGAATGTTTCTCATTGGCTTTGGAAGAGAACACTTTAGACCAATATTTTACAGATTTTGGCAAAATATTCCCAGTATAAATTTCTTGACGTAAGTCAAACTTTTATTTTAGGCCAATTTTGAACTAAAATTTATTTTAAATAATACATATATTGTTAAAGGCTAAATTTAATAATACATAATAATATTTAAATTTAGGAATTCAGTACCAATGAAATCACGAAAAAATCCTTTAGCATATTCTAAAACCTGCGATTTTATTTCTGATATTAAAAAATGGTGTTACTTCATAACTGAAATATATACTAAAATGTTTCTCATTGTTAATTCAGTTTAACTTAGTTTTGTGGCGTGCATGGAAATATTTCCTTCCCTAAATTAATTCTTTGACGGGAAACCCAAGTCCCAAGCGGCAAAGAAAAACTGGAATTGATGCAAATTTCTCCTTCATTGTTTTCTATTTAATGCATATAATCGATCAAACGTATTCCCTCTGGTTGCGGAGCTTAATTTCCCAACTAATTAAGATGCTCTTAAATTACAATAAATTCTCTCGATTCCAAGTACATAATGTCTTCCCTTGAACTATTTTGCCGCTTAAAATAAGTAAATTATTTCGTGACGATAAGGGAAAGAAATAATTTCCTTCAGGCTTCTGACGAAATATACTCACCCAAGGAAGGAACATGCTATTCTTTGTTTCCACGTCTTATTTCCTCTTCCCTGAATAGAGAACAGGAAATAACACGGAACACCAGATTTGTTGTATTTCACATCAAAAGCTTCTTGAAATATTAATTTCACTTTCATCGGTTGTGGAAAGTAGGACCAAGTTATTGAGAAAGTATGTATTCCTTGTTTTGCGTCAAAATAAGGAATTTCGAAGGCTGATGTGCAAGATTTTGTTCAACCAACCATAATTAATGTAATTAGTCTTCCTGGCAGTTCTGTTCTTTCTGGGAATTTTTCTACTCTTTTAGATGATTTAATGTTTGAGTACACTGAAGCATATACATAATTGCATAATATATAAATTCTTTGCATATGTATTTTGTTCTTTTGGAGTGATGTTTCGTAGCATTGCACTTTAAATAGACTAATGTTGATTATTTAGATGATAGAAAGTTATTAAGCAGTTTCGTATGCAAATGATTTCTTTTAACTGACTAAAAGTATTCCTCAGTATTTTCAAAATGATCAATAGATGTAAATTTTTAGGTGTAATATTTTCCTCTAAGCATAAAAATGAGGATGTTTCCTAAAATTTGTCATCAACGAAGAACTGGTATTCGTATTATTCGGATATAGCAGTTGAGTATAAATTGTTTTTATACTACAGTGGTGTACATAAACTGAAAAATAAGTTAATTTTAATAAAAATATTTTTTCTGCAAGTTGACAGATGTTTGAAAAATAAAATAATTTCTATTAATTGAATTTAATAATTAATACTGATTTGTTTCAATATTTGAATCAGATTTGATTTACATATACTTGAAAAATCATTCTTATTGATTTGATTCATTATTCCTTTAAAATTCATATTTAAAACATATGTAAATGAAGTAAAATTAATAAAACTTTTCTAAAATAAAGTATTCATTAGATTATGAAGTTCATTCTGATTTTAAGTGTTTGTAGATCAATCGTGGGACATGACTGTTTTTAATATACCAATATCATATTATACAACTGAAATAATCCATTTGAGGAAGGAAATAATCACACATAGTGAAGTTAAAGTTACATAAAAGAATAATTTCTTTTGCTCTGAAAGTTATATAACATTAGCTATTTTGGCAAAATTGAAATTTTAAAATTTTTTTCAATTTTATATAGCATTATTCTATTAAATATATTCCATCATTTTATTTTCAAACAAAATAAGAATTATGAATTTAAATTTTAGATATGTGATTTTTATGATTTAAAATTTTGTTTGATCGTTTTAAAAATAGAGGCAAATTAATATAAGAGTTTGAATCTTAAGTTTACTTACTGTATCATATTGTATGAAAATTAGATTTCTTTATAAATTGTGTTTTTTATAAATGAAAACTTGTATTATAGATTTCTTCACTCTTAGGTATAAGGATCATTTCTATCCATTAGATTGAAATAGATTTTATATAGGGAGAATATATAATTTTACCCTGCTCAATATTTGTAGTAAACGTAGATTTTTAATGAATGTTGATTATTTTCTACATTAAAATATAATTTATATAGTCTTAGATGCATCATTGAAATTGTGCTGTTTATTTCAATGCTTTTAAAAATAAGAAAAACATTTAGGTAGTTAAGTATAGTTCAAGATTTATAAGTAAGCCTGATGCCTTTGACATTCAATTCACGTTTAACATAAAATGCTTGGACTTAATATAAAGAAGATATAGTATCAAACTCTATATAAAAGAATTCTGAAAGATTTAACAGGTGTGTTTGAGATATGAAAGCAGTTATTTTAAAAGCAGCAGGGCTTTTTCTTATTCTACTTCTCTCTTCATTTTAATGGGAGGTTTTCAAATGATCTGAAGAAACTAAAGGAACAAACAGTCATTTTCTGTGACTAAATGAAAAGAAAATGAGTTTTCATTTCATGTAATGCTCTTTTTTCCCTCCACGTTACATTTTTTAACCTTATTGTTTCTTTCTTTTTATTTTAGTGTGTGCCTTTCTTTTTTACTTTGCATTAAATGGGCTTCACAACCGTTGAAAGATCAAAATGTAAACAAGAAATTAAGAAAGGAATGAAAAACAGCGAAACTTTAATGGAAAATTTGCGTGGCTCTTTCTATTTTCAATGAAACATTTTCGTAAATAATTGAGAAAATAATCAAAAGGAGACAGGTATTTAACTTTAAAAATAGATTGATTATAGTTACAATGAAAGAAAGCCACTGCTCACCTGCATAAAAGATAATTTTGCGTTTTTAAATTAAAGACATTAAAACTTTGAGTCTTTCAGTAATGCAGCTTCATTTTCTTGAACAAAAATTGAAATTATTTTACTTTCATCACTTATTTTCAATTTCAACATCAATTTGGAATGCTATAACACTCAAACTTTCCTAAAAGTCTATAAACTAAATTAAAATACATAAAATAAATAAACATTATTATTATTTTATTAGTTTTTGTTCCCTATCAGATATCCTTCATAAGGCACAAATGAAGGATTGTGCATATTGCTTCGTTCTATTTCAAAAAACATATTTTATAATTCATTTAAAAATGTGTACAAAATTGCATTTTATCAGAATTCAATTGAAGAAATAATTTACCTTAATTTCAATACGTATCAAAAACAAATTTATTCGAATAAAAGCTTTTAGAAAATATATTATAGTTATCATATTTTAGGAAAAAAAACTTATAATTTTTTAGGTAAAGGGCAAAAAATTAGCATAAATCTTGTTTCATGTTTATTATTAAAATTTAATGTTAATTTTGAATTGAATAATTTAGTTAAAACTTGTTTTCGATATTATTTAAGATATGCAACTGGAGATAGTCATAGCAAATGTGCAATCATGTCTTTGTTCTCAGTAAATTAATGTATTCAGTGCAAATGGAATGAACATTGACTATGTCTTTTTGTTAAACAGCACTTCTGTTATTGCGTTTTCTATTTCCAAGAAACATTGCCCAAAAGCATATATTTCATGCCAATAACGAAATAATGACAAGACGTAACACAATGAATTAAAGAAATTGCACAAATTTTAACGGAACTTTGCCATTTTTAAAGTTTCATATCATGAAATCCTAATCTTAAGATTGTGCTTGTATTCTCCATTTGTAAATTCAATTATCTAAGAAAATAGTTAAAAGCTGGATTTACGTTAATATTATTTCTCTCTTATTTTCTATTATTAGATTTCAATTTTCTGATTTTGTGGTATAATAGAATTCCAAGATGGATATTTTGGGAGTAGCAGCTCTCTTAAATATAAACTTTGATTTTTGAATTGTTATTACGAAATCTTAGTTAAAGGCTGTTAATTTAGATTTTCTTCATTCATTACCGCTTAATTAAATTTCCAAATTTTAGTATTATACACCAAAACTCAAAATTTCAAAAACAGGCTTGTGAAGTAGCTTTTCAGTTGTTCCATTGAAAAATTCAAGAGCTCTATTTAATGTTGTTTGGTTTCATTTTACCTTAATCTAGTCCTGTTACTATTTGAATTTTTAATTTTATGACTTGTGTATTACTTCAATATTCTTCCTAATTTTGTTACCAAAGCATAAAGTGTAAGGTTTACATTAGTGCGTCCTTTTTCCATGCTAAAAATTAAATGATTCCCTCTTTACCTGCATTAAGGCTCTATAAAAATGATAATTGGTGAAAATTTATTTCCTCTCATATTTTCATGCATAATGTAACAAAAACATAGAAATTCAGAAATTGTTATGAACATTTCATGAAGATTTTAACTTGCTTATCAGATAATATTTTCATATTTTTGCATATCAGAAAAGCACAAACGAATTTGAAAAAAATACTTAAAATATATGTTGTTTAAAAGGTTATTACTCTTATCACCTCAAATTAACATAAATTGAAATGGTAAATCAATAAAAATGCATAAAATAATGATATTAATTAGTTAATGTACTAAACTGATTACACAAATTATTATTATAGACAAGAGATCTTCAGCAAAAAGTACGAAGATGATTTTTACAATAGTTACAATGAAGTATTATATTGCAGATAAAACTATCCATAATGACACAATATAACATAAAGTATATTGTAAGGATTTATTAATAATATAACTGTATATTTTAATCTTCCTTCAAAATAGCTTCATGATCAGTTATAGTTAATTTAAATAAAAAATATGTAATAAGTATTAAAAGTTATGGTAAAATATCACCTAAAGGAAAATTTATGCCTTTAAAATAGTTTTAAATTGCAAATGAAGTGTCTTTTTGAAGGAAAGATGGACTACTTGGTGTAGTTCTAGGACAATATGTTCTGGAGTAGAATGTCATGGGTCTCGTCCTAAATTATAAGAAGTTATTGAATATTGAAAATTCAATTTTTTTACTAAAATAACAGCTTTGGAATACGGATACACTTCCTCGTAAATACCGTGAAATTATTTATCTTCCTGATGTTTTCATTATTTAAAAAGTGCACAAACGGATATTTTTACTGATAAGGACAATACAATCTTTTGAATTATTAATAACAATAATTTAAATTTGCATTAATTTACGAATTATTTAAGGTAAAAATAAGTAAAATATAATGATATAGAAACTATACTTTCATAGTTAATAAAATGCATAAAAAGATTGTTGTTTCTTGATGCTGTTTCAAATCCTAGATGGTGTAGCTAAGCTAAACCATCTCCATAAAACCAAAAACCATTAAAAAGTCTAAAAGTAAAATAGGATTCTCAAAAACCTCGTTCACAGTAAAATTCAGACAGTCTTGAATATGTCTCGGGGAAGCCTGATCAGCCTTGCACCAGTGACACTCCAGAAAGACTTTCTGACCCTGTACAAAAAAGAGTGTAAAAATATATAATGAAAAAATAATAAAAAAGCCTGATTTTATTAGATGCAGGTTTTGCACTTTATTTTATATTTTTTTGTAAAGTTAACTATGACAACACATATTTTTAAATAATAAATTGCCTGTGAAATATTTGAGTAGATATTTATCTACATTCTATATAAATGATAGTTTAACTTCACTAAACAATTTCTATTATTTAAAATACAGTATTTGTTTGATTGAAAACAGTTTTATATCTCGTTTCCTTAAAATGAAAAACTTGGTAACTTTGGTTTTGAAATAAGTCATAATATATCAAAAGATTAAATATATAGTTAAAAAAATAAATACGATCAATCTTGAGAATTAATTTTAACAAAAGTTTTCTGAAATCCAGTATTAACTATCATTTTAAGGATTTTTAAGAATGTTTTCTTTAATGTATCACGCATTAAAATAGAGATTTTTCAAAGGAAATTATTTCTTTTTATTTGAAAAATAGCGGATTATCTGTGAAATCAAACTCTTGACAATATTAATATGTAGCTACGAAGAAAATAAAAATGGATCTCTCAGGATAACAAAAATACCCTTGATATAAATCATTAAAATAAATACTATAGATGATATCAACTATTACCAGGGTTAAAGTTGTATCATGCAAAATAATACATTTTAAATTGGTTATTGATTTCTTTAAAAAAACTAACCGAATTTTATTTCAGAAAAAAAGAATTAATTTTTATTATCTAACAAATACTAAAATAATATTTAATTAAAATAAAAATTTTCTCTGAATAATAAAAAATAAATTTGAATTAGTAGTCAATAATCGAAGGGCTTTTTTCAAAAGAAAATACATATGTTGATTTGTCTATTACACCAACCAAATCAAAATAAACTTATCGATTATAATTTATGAAAGCAGTTATTCCATTAAGAAGCATTGAATTTTACTTCATTACTGAAAAATGTCATTCTATTATTTGTAAGTTTTTCATTCATTTCATGTAGTTAAAATTTATCCTATGTAATAAAAACAAATTAAATTTCCAGAATGTAAATTTGTACAATTAATCCTTAACTAACTTAGAAAAATATTTAATGGTATGTATTACCACAAGAGTCAAAATTAATGATTCATTACTTTCATTGAACTAATCATATTGTGACATAAATTATTGAATTAAAGAGATATTGGAATCACACACTTACTGGGGTTTGTCATCAGTTTGATTTATACATAATTCCATTTTGAAGTCATGATTTAAGTAACAAGAGAATAACTTATCTTAGGAAATATAAATTAATTTTGAAATGAAACTATATGCAATCTATTATAGAAAAATATATCCTTTAACTAGCCTAACGTTAGATTCTCTCCAACGACGGCGAATACTTCAAAAGATTTTATTTAGTCTTATTATCTGATTCAGCTTTTTTGACATTCTGCATATAATAAATAAACTTATAAAAACATAGATTTTTGTAATAAGTAAATTGTTCTTATCTGTGAAGAATGATTAATTACGAATTTAACTGTCGTAAAGTCGATTGATTTACAGCTCTAACTATTTTCAGTAACTAATAAAAACTTTAAATATATCTTAAATACCAAATTAAATAAAAAGGTTGGATCATTTTAAACTTTATGCTTTACATCTAATTTATGATATACAATAATTTCTATTTCATTTTTATTGAACATTTTAGAAAATTATCAATCAGATTAAAAATTTCTAAAATGTCATTTGGTTGTTTTTACTTCATAATTTAATTGCTAGATTTAATCAATTGAATTATTTCATTGTAAAATCAGAAATAACAATGCAAAATATTTAAAAGATATTTATTAGTTTATAAACTAAAGAGGAATATTTATTAGTATCATACTTCCTTAATGTATTCCTTCCCTTTGATTGAATTATGCAAATATATTATCTAATGCAAAACATAATCAAAAACAAAAATTATGTTGCTTTTATAATTGTCAACTGAATGAGAATGATGCAGTAGTAATTGGTCTAAATAATATGTATATACTGTATTCAATGTGTACAAAAATTATTATTCTTTAAGGAAAATGATATTTTTTTATGTTTTAGGTGTAATATAATCCAAAATCATGTACTTTAGAACTACGCACTTTGCTTCTAATAAAATAATACTTGTAATATAAATAAATTTGAATTTCTAGAATAATCAAAAATCAAGTAGATATTACCTTGGGATTTATAAAAATCTCATTTCTGAATCTCTCATTTCTTATTTTAGGAAATACTATTTAATACAATTGAATATTAACATACGTAGTTAAAATTAATACAGTTAACTATTCAAATCCTCAGTTGAAATAATATCTAGTCAAAACATAGAATTAAAAGTATTTAATATTGCATGATAATGCTTAATTCACATTCACTTGTGAACCATATGGAATTAGTGACTTCAAGAACAATAGATTTTTATGTCTGTTTCTCTCAAGGAATTATGCCACAATATAAATATACAATATTTGCTCTAAATTTGTTACTATTTCAATCTGAACTACACAAAAGAAAACGCTATTGTACTGTGATGTACTACTATAATGTACTCAAGAAATATACAGAACTCTTCAAAATCAAAGTATGCATGGAAAACCTTGTTATTATCTTCATCAACGCAAATCTTAAAATTCATAAAAACTTTTGAGAACTCAAAATTATGATCATTTTCTTAGTGTTTTCTTTTAATTTTTAATAGAATGTCGTAAATAATATGTTAACATATAAAATGTTATTTATTAAAACATGATATATGTATATATTTGTCTGCCATTTAAGGAAAAATATTAAATAGCAAACTTTTTCCACTTATTGGAAAAACATTTTACTCAAAAATTAGTTTTCGATTAAGTATCTAAAAATACTTTTAAATAATTATGAAAGACTTCATTAAAATATATATTAAATAAGTATAGTAAATTAAAAATGTTTAGAATGATTATAACCTTATAATATTTATAATAAACTGTTGCTTTAAAATACAAAATAAGTGTTATAATACTACATTTAAAGTCTTTATCTTGTATAAATGAGTAAACTGTTAAAAGTATATTTAGCTTAATTTAATATTATCGCAAATCAGCATAACTGGTAAAATGATCTTACACATTTATATAACTTATTGGATATTAAAGCTGAAATCCTTTTTAATAATCTTCTTAAATTTTAGTAACTTATATCGTTCAATATATTTAATCGCAAACTTGTCACATCATTCTATATTAGATAAATGATATTATCTAACAGCTTAAGAATAAAATTATGAGAATCTGCCGAAAGGCATTTGATTCATAATTACCTGGCATCATTCTAAGAAGTTTTAATCGCTGCTGACAGCTTTTGGAGGTAAATGATTTTCCCTTACTGTGATAATAATTTAATTTCATGCATCATATTTATCTCAAAATATTTAATAGAGAATAGCTCTAAACTTTTCTATTTTATAACACATTTTCTTATACACTTTTTCTTTGTATGAGGTTTGGTTGCATTTAAGAATAATAGAAATTAGTCATTTATCAGGCCTTGAAATTGTTAGAATATTGTATTTTTCAGATCAGAGTGCATTACTTAGTTTGAAAATAGTTATATTTTATTTATTTTATCTCTAAAATGATTAATATCATCTCAACTTTGGTTGCCATTTTGTCTAGACAAATTAATTTATATTTTATTGGATAGTGTTGCGAGGATATATTATTCAAATTGCATTGAAGACGCATTAGAAATATATATAAGTTTTACCTGTATATAATACTTCATTGCACAAGAAAACAAATATTTTTAAGCAATAGTCAGATTTGTTCTGTACCCATTAATTGATATTTAGATAAATAATGTATTAAAAAATTTAAATTATTTTATATTTTATTATTTCAAGTCTTATTGTCTTTAATCATATTAATTCAAGACAATAATATCCTTTGCAATATTTCTTTAACAATATAATCCATGACAATAAATTTTATTATTTCAAAATAATCATATGTTCTATACTTTTATATCGACATGAAATAAAGACGAGAAGACAGACATTATTGCTTTCCTAGAAAAAAGTTAGATGAGAAAATTAATATTTAAAATAAAACCAAGACAGTAAAGTTATGGAATAGAATACTCTTTGTCATATTTAAACTCAATAAAAATTATTTTAGTCATCATTAGGTTGTTTGTATTTTTCACTATTCTCTTGTAAATAAATGGGAAATTTTTATGTACAATATATAAAATTGCTTATTTCATATTTATAACATTAAATGCTTACGAATATTCGATAATTTTTTATCAACGTTTATATCAACTGCATGGAGCACTTGGAGTTATATTTCCAAGTTAGTTGTTTTTATTTTTATTTATCATTGTATAAATCGCAATACGCAGAATTATTTTATAACTTTTAATATAATATATTTAAACAAAATATTATAATTTTAATATGATATAGTATCTATCTATCTATGTATATATATATATATATATATATATATATATATATATATATATATATATATATATATATATATATATATATATATATATATATATATATATATATATATATATATATATATATATATATATATATATATACATATATATATATATATATTATCATTTTTAAATATTGAAGTATATTATTCGCATAATTTACCGACTTAGTTAATATTGAATTTTGTATAAGTTGTCATTAACCATATATTTAATATTATTGACTATGCAGACTTCTGCTTTAAATTTATTCATTTGATTCAAACATATAAATGCATAAAAGCTGAAGCACATCAATTCAAAATTGTAACTTATTTTTACTTATTTTGGAATAAAAGATCAAATGCATTTTTATATTGCAAGGGCAAAATAAATAATAATGGAAATTTTATGGAAGAGTGCGAAATTTTCAGACACGAAAAAAAATAAAAATAAAAATAATGTAATCAAAATAAATTCTTATTATTTTGTCATCTTTTATATTACGAGTTGGCAGCATAAAATAACAGTTGATTGACATTTTCAGTGAAGAACATTCTTCGAAATTGGTAAAAAAAGAAAATTTAACGAAAAACATTGTGTCAAAATCTTTGAAAAGATAAAAGTTAAAGAGAGAAATCTTGAATTATTTTGATTCTTAAAGTCTTCTTTTTACGTCTTGTCATCTAGAGAAAGTATGGGATTATATTATTTTTCTTGTGTGATAACGTTAAGTCCGGCATTTTTAACCATTATTCGAAACAATTGTGAATGAAAAACATATTTTTTTTTACTATAAAGCAAAGCAGTTTGCGAAATTTTATATTAAAATAATATGAGCTGTCAAACTGGAAAGATTTTTTCCGTGATAAAAGTCATCTCCATGACGAAAATTTCCTGAGCGAGCAAAACTCTTCATGATGAACTTTATTAGCAAATGAAAGATGTAGTTTGAATGAATATAATTAAATGCAGGTAGTTAATATAAGTTGGATTTCTCCATGGTATAGTGATAAAACCATGTTGTTTAAGATGAAAGATCACACGTTCTATTCCTGTTACTACTGAATAACAAAATATGAGTATTGCGTAACTGGTAAAGGCATGCATGACTATTTAGTTAGGTACCTGGAAACTTTCCAAGTACTTTCATTTTCATCAATTGAATATAACCTACACTACTGGCCATTAAAATTGCTACACCAGAAAAGCGGCACACCACACACGTGAAATTTGCATGACAGGTAGAACTTGCTGTGATATGCAAATGATTAGATTTTCAGCGCATTCATACAAAGCGGGCGACAGTGGCGACATCTATAATGTATATAAAACCAGAGATTTTACAGCAGTTTTCTCATACTCAATTTCCGTTTCAACGTTGTTTTCGGCAAAGAAAGTTGTTGTAATGCCTCGTGTAAGAAGAAGAAATGCCTATCAGCACGTGTCTGACTTTGATCGAGGAAGGATTATAGCCTACCGGGATTGCGGTTTATCGTACCGCAATTTTCCTGCTCGCGTCGGTCGAGACCCCATTGACTGTTAGCAGAATATGGAATCGATGGGTTCAGGACAATCATACGGAACGTCATGCAGGATCTCAGCGACCCCACATCACTAACAGCAAAGAAGACAGACATCTTATCCTCATGGTCACAAGGGATCGTACAGCCACATCACGAACCCTGAGTCGAGAAATGGAGTCATTTGCAAGGCAACAAGTTTCAGGTCGAACAGTTCGACGACGTTTGCAGTAGCATGGATTGTCTGCACAGTGACCATGGCTTCGGCGACCATTGACGCTGCGTCACAGACAGGAGCGAAGGCGCTCCTGTCAATGGTGTGATCAGCGACGAACCTGGACGCGGGAATGGCATCACGTCATCTTTACAGATGAATCTCGGTTCTGTATACAGGACCATGATGGCCGCATCCATGTTTGGAGGCATCGTAGAGAACGCGCATTGCCAGCTTGCATTGGACATCGCCATACTGGCCCATCTGCTGGAGTGATGGTATGGGGTGCCATTGGATACATGTCTCGATCACCTCTTGTTCGCATTACCGGCACTTTGAACAGCAACCGTTACATTTCCGATGTGTTAAGGCCCGTGGCTCTGCCCTATCTTCGAGGTCTCCTTAATGCTTTGTTTCAACAGGATAATGCACGACCGCATGTTGTCCGTACTGTTCTGAACTTCCTTGATACAGAACAGGTTCGACTGTTACCCTGGCCAGCACGTTCTCCTGATCTGTCACCAATTGAGAACGTGTGGTCAATGGTTTGTCGAGCGATAGGCATGCCATTACTCACTATCCACTACTGTCGATGAACTGTGGCATAGTGTTGAAGCTGCATGGACTGAGATCTCCGTACATGCCATATAATCTCTGTTTGTACTATAGAAGATTGAATGTGTAATAGTGTTGGTGTGGGAATGTGAGTGTGGGGGATTTTATTTTTAATAAGGACAGCAGTTCCTCTTTGCATTGATGGTATGGGGTGCATTCATGTCTAGGCGAATGAATGCTGTTATTGCAGCCAGAGGTGGCTGCTCTGGGTACTGATTTGGGTACTGAAGATATTTCAAACAAGAATTATTAAGATGATTTTCGAACACTTTTCAATCAATCGAACACAAACACAATCAATTCAAACACTTTTCAGATGAGTATAGTAGGAAAACATGAACTAATATCACATTTTGTCATAATTTAAAGAGAAATAATATGAAAAAAATAATCTTATATACTTCACGTAATTGCAAAGTATTCTAAAGCGAAACCGATTCATTTACATCTACAGCGTGGTAAAAACACTCCCTCAATCACGATTTAGAATTTCTAATAACTGTAGCGTCATCTTAAAGGATGCTGCAGGAAATATTTAACGATTTATGCTCTCATATTATGACTTCCGAATCTATAATCAAAATATTTTTAATGGCTAAGATTACTTTATGGCTATGAAATTTATGACACAAGAGAAGGAAGTGCAACAGAATATAATTTATGGTAATTTTCCCTTAGTGTCTCCTTTTTTTATATTGCTATGAAATTTCAAAGTATTTTGCTTTTTTAAGCACTTGGAATATAAAAGTTTTTAATATAAAAGTAATTTTTTAACTTTTATTAAACTTTAATTATTTTGCTTGCACTGTATTTTTAAAGTTTAGCTGTTTCCTTATTAAAAATTCGTAATTCATATAATACCTTTAATTTCTAAACTTAACATTCTCAATGTTTACTATTTTATGGAACTAAAGTAAATTTTTATTTATTGACCTATCCCAAAATATATTTCTTTTTAATAATAAATATTAGATATTTTTCTTACTAGAAATGATCTATTTAAATGGAAAAGAAGGGTAAATATTAAAAAGCTTATTCAAAAAATTTATTACAGGGAATTATGTTGATATTTTGCATATATAAAAATTTAAATATTGATATTAGTTTTTAGTACAAAATTTTTTGAAATAAAAATATATTACTTATAAAACATTAACCTATTAAAAGTGTAATTTTTAATTTATTAGCTTTCCTATTAATGCTTTCTTGTTCAGTGTTTCCAAATTTTTTCCATTTTCTAAATGTTTTAAAAATTCTGTATAAAAAATAAATTCACATATTAAACTTAATGATATTAAAATGAAAATACTTCGATTATTTTGTATGTTTTTACTATTAACATTCGCGAAATAAGATTAAGTTTTTATCATGATTCTATTAAATTTATTGATATCGCAATAAGTATTTTTTATTTTCTATGTGTTTATCTGTAATCTTTATTAATTTTTTATAATGTAACTTTAATCCTCTTAAATCTGCTTATTATTTTGAAAGTAGAAAGAAATTCTTAATTATTATCTCCTAATAAATATATGTTTATATTCTTTAAAAGATATTGTTTAAATTTTGGTCCTAAATGTTGTCTAAATGTTTATTATTAAAAATTTATTTATAAATAAGCTTTTTTATGTGCGACTATAAATTTTATTTTGAGATGAAATTATAATTTTAATATATCTACATCTGATAAACATGTTCTCTTCGCAAAATTTTTTTTATTTTAAAGCAGTTCCTTAAGCATTTAATAATCAAATTCCTATTTGATTTTAAAACAACTTAAAGTTAAGAATCTCATCGGGGTATTATCTGAAACCACCAATAACTTATGTAAAGACCTTTTAATTTATAGAATTACAGTAATAAATATGAAATAATCAATTGCGCTTTAAAATGTATAGTAGGTTTTATTGTTTTAGGAAAAATAAATTATTTTTAAAATTACTCATAAATTCATTTAGCTTACAATAATATTCTCATTAATATAATTTCTCACATTTTGATAAAAACTGAAATGAATTTTCGTATTTAGTTGGTAAACTCAATTCTTGTTAATATCCCCTTCACTGGAAAGTAAAGCACTTTTAAGACAATAGCAAGCTGTGAAATTTAATGAAAGCCCTTATATGGAAATTTTTAAAAATTTTTCTAAGCATTTGTAATAATAAAATAGATTTCCCAAATTAGTAGCTTATGGAAATTGTTTTTAAAAAATATAATGAAATTCCTTTACTAATTTTGTTTTTCCACTCATTCTTTTGCTACTTAATCTTTTTGTCTCATAAACACAGATTTTGATCAAATTTCTCTAGTCTTTCTATGTCTGCATTTTTGGTAGCCAGAGATATACAATTATATATATATATATATATATATATATATATATATATATATATATATATATATATATATATATATATATATATATATATATATATATATATATATATATATATATATATATATATATATATATTATATATATATATATATATATATATATATATATATATATATATATATATATATATATATATATATATATATATATATATATATATATATATATATATATATATATATATATATATATATATATATATATATATAAATATATATATATATATATATATATGTATGTATATAAATATAATATTTTTAACAGAAATTTTTTTATTTGTAAAAAATTTCATGAACATCATCATTATTCTGTAAATTATTTAAATTAACATATTCATGTACCTGTTATAAATACATTTATATACATTTATTACATCAAGATAATTATTAATTCATTTAAATCTACAATGATTTGAAAGATGTATGCATCCTAAAACACAAATTTAGATAAGCTCCATGTTAGCAATTAGTAAAAATGACTGTAAATTACATAAGAAAGAAAATATCTGTAAAGGTAGTAAGATAGTAAATTACAATTTTTCCTTGAAAAATGAGGGAAATACATTAATTTCGTAAGAGTTTAGTTTGAAAAGTCACACTTGTTCGCATTGTATTGAAGAATGTAACTAGCTTTTATGGGGAAAGTGAAAGTGAATTTCTATAGTGTAGAATTCCTTCCTTCTTAATATGAATTTAAATTAAAGTTTTATTAAAAGCTTGAGATTACATGGAAAACAATAAATAACTATTTCCTGTTTTCGATTCACAGAAGGGCAAAGATAGCACAGGTACAAAGAAGCAACGATATGTGCAAAATAGAAGCCTGAAGGAAAGCCTCGCTTTTCCTTGTCGTAGAGAAGCAATTTTCTTGCTTCACGAGACGATATGTCTCATGAGATCGTACAAGGCATTCGCAAATATGCGTAATTGGGAAAATGTATCGTGAAATATTTTTCTTTTAACAGCATCTTAATTAGTTGGAAAACTAACTGTCAGAGCTCAAGGGAATGGGTTTAATAGATGTAGCATTTCCTTAAGAGTTTTTTTTTAAAACTTCATTGAATTCATCGCCAATAGATTAATGAATGGCAAAGATTGTTATTAGCTGACCATAAAACTAATTTAAATATGATCAAATAGGAAAAATTTGTCATCTTTAAGATGTAACATAATAAAACTGAAGATTATTTACTAATTTAAGAATTCTAATATGATTTTTTAAATTTTTCAGTTCCATATGATGTGTTTTTTAAGTTGTAATGATAGAACAGCATTCAATGACGTAGTAAATATAGATTGTGATGAGGTAACCGAAGTATAGGCAAAGTATTCTACATACACACTTCCTGTTGGCATATCTATTATGTAGGTAATTGGCAATCAATTATGTAGAAATATACTGATTTTTTGGCTTTATAACATGCATGAAAGTTGTGTTATCATTGGAAATTTTTTGGAAAGAATGTTTTGATGAATGCTTAAATGTTTTGCAACTGTATGTCTGATCTGCTAAGTGATATAGAATTAAATATTCGGTATTATATTACCTTCATTGCATTCCTCAAATGTAATTAATAAATTTCAACTTAGTTATTTTAAATCAAATTCAAAACCTTAAAAAGGACAAAGTCGTACTTTCACCTTCGTGGTGTTCTGATCCAAAAGAAAGACGCTCTCTATTGGCTTGATTCGCACTGCCAAAGGCGTAGCGAGCTTGGCTCTTCCAAGTGTCATAAGCAACAACAACAAATCAAATTCAAATTGGAAAACCAAAGATAATTTTTTTAAAAATTATAAATAAAGTTCAGGAGTAACTACCCTTTATTTTTTTATTAAATACGATAATAAATAAACTCAAAGTAAAAACCTAAAATTAATCAGCAAAAGTGGTTTTATTTAAGCAAAATTTTTTTAAATACCAAATTTTACATCATGTTTTTTAAATAGTTTAAAGTTTAAAAAACATTCCATGATAATTAAAAATATTTTTGGATAATAAATTGGATTTATATTTAAAAGCAAATATATACGTCTATAAAGATGTACATGTCTACGGAAAATAAACATAAACTAATTTAGATGTCTTTATGACGCTTTTATTTTTATGTTAATTTTACAGTGTTTTATATTTGCTCTTTAACAATATATGAATCAAGTGGTTCATCTAACGTAACTTGGATAGAATATCGAAACAATTGACATTATGAATCAATAAACAATAAACATTTTAAATAGATAAAAGCATAATATTCTTAAAAATAAAGTCTGTTTGAATTTTGTAACTGTATATAAATACAAATAAATACATAAAAGATGTAAACCAATGTAGAAAGCCGTATATTTCCGGATGACGGATCGCATCGACTCAAAAGCTTTCCTAGAGGAAAATGGTATAGAAATATTTAAATTATGCAGAAATATTTAAATTATTTAAATTATTCATATCAGTTTAAATATCTGTTGATTTAAATTTCGGGTGGCATCATTATTAAATAAGAGATACAAAACTTTAATTTATGTCTCAACTATTTCAGTTAAGAAAAGTGTATACAGTGAATAAAATTCAAAAACAATTTATAAATGGTGAATTTTGAAATATAATTTCATCCATTAAAGTACTTACATTTTTTTCACTAAAAGAGAAATAAATATCCTGAAATTATTTTTATATGCACATAAAACACCTGTTTACAATGTATTTACAACTCTAATTTAAAATTCTTTATATTTTTAGTAACTCATAGTTTATTTTCCATTAACCTATCACTTTGAGAAATTTAAATTTTCTTTATATCTATTTTCGTATAATTTTTATAATTTATTTGGTATTTATATATAAAATTATTCATAAAAAAATTGGAATATTTTTAAAATGGAAAAATAATAAAAAATTCTTGATGAAATTTGTGATATTAATATATTTATTTGATTTAAAAATGAAATAAATAAATTAATATCACAAATATGGTGAGTGTTCTTATCATTATGAGAAAAGATTGAAGAAGTTATAAAATAGAATTGGATTTTATCAGGAAACACATATATATGTAGCAAAACATATCACAAATTACTAAATATGAATAAGTGAGCAAATATTTAAATAAGTTATTTAAAATCTGTACATAATTTATATCTAGAAAGTTATGATTGATTGCCAAATAAAATAATATAAAACGTTTTCCTTAACATCTGTGTATAATGTTAACGTTTCTATGTAATCTTAGCTACATAATTGTAAGTACTCTATAATTAGTATAAACATTGTGCTTCTAAGAAATATCCTAAAATTATTAGAAATAGTTACCAAAATTTTACAATATGCTCAAACAAATGCACTATTTATCTCCTGTACAAAGTTGCAGGTATGTCTTCGCATAGGAATTTGCGACCTTTAACCCATTCAATCGAATGGGAATAAAGTGCTTAATAATGTAATCAGTACCATGGTAATGAAACTATGTAATATGCATATTATCTTTGGAATATGTGCAAATTATAATTTAGAGTTATGATTCAGAATAAATACTAAAGAATATAATCACGAAGACATGTTGGAGAGAAATGAATAAAGAATAGAGTAGTTTTAAAATGATAGATTTATATATAAAAACAAAACAAAGAAATTAAATTAAAAGTAAAAATAGTTATTTTAACCAAACTTTTAAAAAATGATCCATTTTTTAATAAAATTATTAGCTTCATTCAATAAATTTGGTTCTTAAATTTTTTGAGACTCAATTTTTTCTTAAATATGAGATGTAAATTCAAATTATGTCATAAAATACTCGACAAAAAGTATTAGTTCTATAAATATTTTTCCCAACAATGCATCATTTTTAAAAATTGGTGTTAATGAAAATTCAGTATGGACAGTTAATGATTAGTACATTTTTATACCATATATTAAAATCTAAAATTTTCAGATGGACCACAAAATAAGCTTCAAATGTTTTGCTGATAACATAAAATATTTTTGAGTGTAGATTTTAAACATTTCAATTACGTTAATATGTTATTTGCAAATATTTCTTTTTCAGTCAAGGGAAATATGCTGATACTAATCTCTTAAAATAGAAAGTAAATAAACATTTTAAGGTTTTGTGCTTATTCCATTTTTAATTTCTGAACATTTTGAAAAAAATTAAAAAATTTAATTGCCAATATAATTATTTTAGAAGTTTTAAATTTCCATTGAAGTGTTGATATATATTCCCTTTTAAGCATTAGGAAATATTTTATTTCCAGCGCACTGTATGTGATACACACACACACACACATAAATATATACATATATATAGCAGCATTCTATCATGAATTATGGGTGTTGGCTCTAATGATTACATTTAACTTTTTAAAATTTTATTTCTGTTTTCAGCAGTACAACTTTTTTTCATTTGTAATAGATAATTCATTCAGTGCCTAAAGGTTAAACTAGATTCTGAATTATTAGAAGTATAACTTTATGAGACCATTTTAATCAATATAAACAATTTAGCTAATTAATAAAAATCTGTCATACAAGTAACAGTTTTGAGTAATTTTTTGATTACATATAATTTATTCCAAGCAACACAAATTTTTAAATATATTTTTGAAAAGATAATTTATATATATATATATATATATATATATATATATATATATATATATATATATATATATATATATATATATATATATATATATATATATAAATAGAATTTTTTCATGAGATATTTATTTCATTTTAAAAAATCGAGTAACATACTTAGATTTCTTTTTAATTTTTATGAAATATTAAGAATTATACAAATTTAGAGCAGAATTATCAACAAATAATGTTCAAATAATAATTATTTAGAATAATACGCTAAATTTTCCGTTCAAACACACCTTAATTTAAATAAAACTATATCAATAATTTAGATAATAGAAAAAGTGTATGAACTTTATATCGCCAGTTAGATGTTTTTCTTTTCATTAAAATATACAGCCTAGTTATGAATATACTTACAAAAACAGATTTTTTAACTAAATTAAAATTGTTATATCTATCAAAACTTACTTTCTCAGAATCTCTTCAGGGAAAGGAAAAGCGTTTTTTTTTGAAATTAAATGATCGATGTAGAAAGTGTAAGAAAAATTTTTTGAGATATCCTGCAGCTAATTAACTTTGCATAAAAAATTTAGTCAGAGAACGTACATAAATAATATTTATAAAGAATGAAGAGTTTTTTATTTTTACGAAATTTAACTTCTCAGTGGAATTTCTTATAAAAAATATTTGTTTGAAAAATAGCTTAAAATTATGTGTAGAATAATGCATAATAATTACAATAGCGTAAAAAGGTTTTATCTGTAAAAATTTCCGAAGTTACTTTCACCATAATTTAATCAAGATATGTTTTTTAAAATTTTATCTAATAAAAACATTCCTGTACATAATAAATTTATTTGTTAGGATGTTTTAAATATCAATCGTATGAAATTAAATCACAATTTTTCTGTTTATAATTTTCAGTGATATACTTTCACAAAAATTGAGCCAAACAGAGGGAACTCACAATATGTGATGAAAGCTCTATTGTTCTCCATAAAATCTGAATTTTTTCTTTCTTCCTTACTAAGTACTCGCATAAATCAGATGAATTTATTTGTATCATGTGATTTCTAATTTAATAAATTGAAAATATATAGTTTTTAATTCTTGTCTTATTATATCAGGATATTTAAAAAAAAACCGAAGTAGTAATCAATGGAAAAAAAGCATTACTTTAATTTTTTGGAATATTATCTAACATTATTTTAACTGAATCACATAAAAGCATGATGCTGATTAAATAATAATTTTAAATTAAATAACATTAATCATTTTAGTATATATATATATATATATATATATATATATATATATATATATATATATATATATATATATATATATATATATATATATATATATATATATATATATATATATATATATATATATATATATATATATATATATATATATATATATATATATATATATATATATATATATATATATATATATATATATATATATATATATATATATATATATATATATATATATATATATATATATATGTATATATATATATATATTAGAATTTTTTCTTTTGACAAGTATAAAGTATATCACACTCTTTAAGATTAAAAAGTACAAATATGGAAATAGAGAGAAAAACTTTACATGAATAAAATTAATCAGGTACGTAAATTCATAACTTTTTTATTTATTATTTAAGAATCCATCTTTAGATTACGATGTATTTTTTTGAATTCAAAAATTTTGAATTTTTCTTAAAGTTCATTACATTTTTTGACAAGAATATAAATATTAATTATATAAATTTTTATATGGTAATTTTATTTTTGCACAAAAATTCCACATGATACTTTACATCAAAGTATGAACAATCTATTAATTTTTGGATATACGGGTTGAACTTTCTTTATCCAAAACGTTTTAGTATTCATATAATCAGAAATCATTTGAACTTAAAACGAAAACTTCTTGAATAGAATTTCATTCATTTCATCCAGAGTGTGTCTGAATTAGTTTTAATTTTATTTTTCTATAAATGATTTCAATGATTTGAAATCATTTACATTTCAATGATTAATGAGAATATAGCTAACGAATAAGTGTCGTAAAATGATGAGCTTATATACACTATATACAATTTTTATAAAATATTACTTACATGAAATGAAAAATTTTGTCATTTGAATGGAAAATCTGGAACTAATATATTAAATATATTCCAATCAAAGCTAAATATTTCAGATTTCCAAATTGAATTTTAAAAAATGACAATTTTCCAAAATTTAGGTGTTTGAAAATAAAAAGTAATTATAAAATACTACATACTTGAATTTTTTGAAAAAATATTGCTAGGAGTATACCATTTATTTTTATTTCTGCCTGAAAATAACGCATGAAAATTTTATTACGTAACATTAGCGAAACAAATATATCCTAGAATTAAGAACTAAATAATACTGATTTAAGTAAAATATCAAATTTCATAAACAGCCATTGCTGAACAAGAAGAGACGAGTACTAGAATTTTGCATACACTTAATTTGGTTGATTAAAAATCACTATTATTTCCTTTTTTTAAATAACATGGCCCCACCCTGAAATGTTTTAAATATAATCTTTATAGAATATATTGTCAATATATATAAAATTCTTTTCTTATTTTTCAGTCATTAAAAGAAGCATTATAAGGTATCAAATTTATTAACTATATAAAAATAGTAATAAAATAAACCTATATCGAAGATATTTACAAGCAAATCAATTCATGTAAATGATTGTTTATTCGTAAAATTTTCGTAAGATATTAAATTTAAGACACTAAATATTAAATAATATTTTATGCTTATTTTATTGATCTTAGCATTATATTTAGTTTATCATCAGTCTAAATTCAGAAGAAATTAAAATAAAAACATGAATACTTGCAATAAAATAGATGGTCCTGAAGTTGAAGGCTATTGTAAGGCACCCACTGTGAATGCCTTCCAAAATATCTTTTCAGGGATCAGTAGGCTGAGCATGAATTCTCTTCTCAGAAGAACATGATCTTATATTACCTAAAAAAAAAACCCTAACAAATATATAGTTTATCAATATTTTTTTATTAAATTTAAATATTTTTTCAATTTACATCGAAATATTTTTTTGAACATTATTAAATAAAAATTTGTTTAATATTTATAATAAAATACCTAAAATTTCAAACGTGCTCAAATAATTTTTGATAAGTGCATATTGATTCAATGTGATCTTCTTCTTCTTCTTCTTAGAATTGGGTTTGTATGTCATTGGGCACCTCTGCTTTTATCAGCATTTTGTACCATTAACTCCAAACTCAATGTTTCCTAGCTCCAGTTGCTCGGGTCTCCCACTTTATTAATAAAGTCCGATAACCCTTTAATGGAGCCTAGGTGTAGCTCTCTAGTATGGATGATGCCTAAAGAGGTTAATCTAGGGAGGGCAAGAGCCTCGCATTCGTAAATGATATGCTCTGCCGTTTCCTCTTGCGTATGACATTTCCAGCAGATAGGGTCTTGCTGAAATAGTCCCATCTGGTCAGAGAGTCAGTCATACTAGGGATAGCTTCCTGACTTTCACCAGCAGATGGTTTGGAGGTCATTTCTACCTCAAGTGAAGGATTAATTACTGCCCCTTTACAAGACAGCCTCTGAGTTCACTTGTCTTTTTCAGCAAGGTCAACTTCAGAGGCATCACCTGTAGATGCAGAAAGGCTTGTTATTTCTTGTGTCTTTTCAGCCACAAGATAACAATTTATAAGCTCAGGTAATATAAGTCCACCCAGCATTACCTGAGATACTGGGCAAGGCAAATTACTCTAGAAGTTTGCCAGGCAACTAGAGGCTCCGTTAAGACACCAATACCGCGGTGCCAATTAGCCCTAGGCACGGAACGCATAACACCAGGGTTTACGGGAGCTGGTTCGCGGCCTCTGATTCTATATTCAAGGCTATCCTGTCATTCCTACAGGACGTTCGGTGATCCACCGCCTACCGACGCGCCTGGTAGCTGCTCAGGTCCCAGGGATTCAATGTGATACTTATTTCTATTTTCCCACTCACAGTCAAAATTAAAGTATCAAAAGTATTTTCATAAAATCATGTTTATTAGAATGGACAATCCGAACTTTCAATGTTCCATAGATGAACAATGATAGTGTAAACGCAATATACTTATTATTTTATTTATAATTATCTAATTTATATGTATGAAATAATTTTGATAAAAATTAATTTTGAAGTACAATACTTAGTTATATCAATTATAACAATTGTCTTATAACTATTGATTTACATTGTCATTGAAATCTAAAAACATCCATCATATTTTCTTTCAGTATCATTAGTTTCAACATTTTTTGAAAATTAAATGTCATCTATTTTCAATATTTTGTATACTGGATAATGATTTCTCCAATATTCTATTCTTAAGAAATTTGTCAGTGAATTGGTCTAATTGGTTGTTGCATATTTTCATGAAAATGCTTAAATTATTCAATCAAATTCTTTTTTAAAAACGCATGCTATTTTTTCTAGTTTTATGAAGAAATAAAGAATTTGCTCACGATTATAACAAATGACGAAAAATATGCAAATGTTTAACATCAGTCATTTATTTATTTGGAAGCTGAAAGCAAACTTCCAGCATAGAGGTTCTAGCAGATAAGAAATGCAAATTCAACTGCTTAATTCCACCATAAAAGGAAAGAGTTGAACAAAAACTTCACTCAAAAACATACTTTGAATTCTTTCCTGTTTCTCCATACTATTCATAAATTCATGACGCACTTTATTTTTTCTTATTTTGCTTTTTAAAACGAAGGGAAAAACTAAAAGTAGAAGTTTTTCGGACTGAAACGCACGAGGATTTCCTATTTGTGGTTACTTATATATTTATGTATTTATTAAAAAAGTTTGAAAAGCCTTTTAAAAATACAAAAAGGAAAAAATTCTAATAAAATGTTTTTTCCAGATTCTCAGTAAATTTTGTGAAACTTGGTAGTAAACAAATTTTCTCGCGCTTTACAAAAACAAAACCAATTATTTACCAGTTTTTTTCTTATTCTTATTTTGTATTTCCTGGGACCATTTACATAATTCTAATAAATAAAATAAGTATTTTTAACAATCTTCTTAATCATATTTTATAAGTCGTCATTAATTTCATTTCAATAGAAGCTTTGTTTTAAATGCATTTCAAATTATAGAAGACATTTAAAAAGGTATTCATATTAACTTTAATATGAAAAACTTTAATATGAACATTAAAATACCTTACACAACTGTTTAAAGAAAAATCTTTCTTTTATTTGATACTTGTATACCAAGCACATAATCACCAGTTTATGTGTAACTTTGGTTTTACTTCATTAATTTTAATCCATTTCTTAGTTTTTTTTTTTGAATATGGATATATGTTCAAATATGGTGTTACTCAGTTTTTTACACTATCAATAATTGAATTACATAATTATTAAAGTATGTATTTAAATAATTAACTAGTGAACATTATTACCAATTGTAACTAAATCATATTTTCTAATTTATAAGATGAAAATAAACAAATAAAAATAATTTCGACAACAATAAATATTACAAAAGTAGACTATTGTTGCAAAAAATGTTTATTCCGTTTCGCTGCCATATTGAATGAGCCTTTGTGAACTAAGTTTTCGGCTGTTTAATCTTAATATTATTCTAAGCCACAAAATGGTGACTGCTAACTATTCAACACGATATCGGAATTTCGGTCAGCCGAGCCCTGTCGATTGCTAGCTTGACAAAGGATGTGCGGCTGACACTCGCATAATAAGTGATAGGAGGGAAAGCCGAACATGTAAACTTCGAACTCTGCTATTTATACATTTAAACAGATAGCTATAATGGAAGCTCAAGGCCATGTACACATTTCAAATCAATGCCTTTAATCAAGTATCAAATGCTAGATTCAACTAATAAATGGATTGAGATTACATCAGTTTACTGGTGTTTCTTTATATAAAATACTGATGTATAAAGGTCAAGGTAAATACACGTTAAGTTATAATATAATCCAATTTAATGCTACGTATTATAATATCAGGCCACAACTAGAAATTTGAAGTTAAAAATTATCTGAATTTTCTAAAATACAAGTTAAAAACTGCTTTCGAGTGCTTCGAATATTCGTAATATTGAAATAATTAATACTAAATAAAATTGCATTTGCGTATGCATGTGTGTTATTCATTTTTGAAAACTGTTTTAAGAAACTTTGGAATTTCAAGAAGTTGAATTCAGTTCACTCCTGGAACACATTTTATTTATAATTGGCCATAATCAGCTGTTACATTGAGAAAAAAATAGATATTTCTGAAATGGCTGTTCCAAAGGAATTTTTTTATAGAACTCTGTACCATAAAATCCATCTGCGCTACTTAAAAATGTTAGCATCAGATTTGGATCTCTCACAAGGTAAAATTCAGTCCAATTAATACATAATAGTGATACTGAACAGTTAGTCTATCATTTGTTTTATTAAAGGGAAAAATAATATAGTATTTTAGAACTGTTATATATAAGAATGATAGAAATTAATCTTTTTACATTTAAATACAACATATCACTACTTTAATTAAGCATTATTTTTACTCTTAAAACTAATATAAAAAATAATTGAAAAAGCTGTTTTTTTTTAATTTTTAAAATATGATAGGGTCTGGTAATAGTTATATTTTAAATCCTTCTGTTGAGAAAATCTTAATAAAATTATTATGATGTAAAGATATGAAATGCTATTAAATTCGAAGTATTATTATAAGTAAATCATACCTTTGGTAAAAAAAATTACTAAGTTATTGTTTGATTGATTAATTAAAAATTTATAATAAAGTTAATGATATAATAATTAAAGTATTTTTTATAATTTCGTTTCTATTTAATATTGATGTTAAAATATTATTATATTTAATGCATTTATACAAACTATAAGGTTTTCAAATATTTCAAAGTTTGAATGTTAAATTTTGAATTAAGTTCCATTGTAAAATTCAATATGTGCACATTTTGTTTTTGAATGATAACTTAAAAATTGCGCTTTAAGAAAAGTATCATAAAATGTAAAAATATAATAAATACATTTTAAATAAATTCCAATTTAAATTTTATCTTAATTTACAGAAAGATATCTTTCATCCAGTAGGTGGTATAAGAAAATAATTATGAAATAACAATTATTTAATAAATCATAATTAGCAAAATATATTTGGATTTTAAATTTTGCCTGTAATTTAGAGATTATATAATTTCAAAAATACTCATTTTCATTTTTTTCCAAGGAATTTTAATTGTGTCTTGCCACAGAAAATTAAGTTTGACATTCTGCTTTATTTGACATCTGTATGCCTACAAGAAGAAAAATATTGCTTTAAAGTACTCTGCTCATCACAAAATAAAGGCAGAAAAAGTATTTATGTCATTTTAAATTTCTTTTTCCATTTCTTAAAGGGGACTGTTTTGAATCATAACGTTATTGGATGACATAGAAATTAATTTTGATTCATTATATCACATTTTAATGATTTTCTATTAGTTTCTTGATAATTTAGTGAATGTTAAAATATTTTAACTTATCTAGAGATACAACTCGTAAAAATATGCTCTTTTATGACGTATTTTAAGATTAGGACTCATTCATAATAAATTAATATTAATTAAAAGCGATTTGTGGAAAAGCAGTTTTTTTTGAAAAATAGTAATCATAATATGTTTTGTTCAAAAATTGTTTCAAATTAAGGAATTTTTTCTAAGAAATGTTTAATTATCTTCAAATACAATTTAAAAAGGATTTAAAATTTGCATTCTCACACAATGCATTAATTAACCACAAGATATGAAAGGTTTTAAAAGTTTGATTTGGCTTGTTTGTCTCTGAGCGGACATGTTTTTCTAACACGTGGACTAACTGAACTAGAACCTGCAGCTTAAAGTAAATTATATGTGAACCATTAAAAATTGCAAACTTCTGTTAAATTGAAGGCTTGAGTGCTAACGATTTGACTGTTATATCGGTTTCACCACTTACAGATAATGTAAATGTCTTAATGCTATCAATTAATCATGAGTGCTATCAATAGTTAGATGCAATTTATATTTTGCATGTTTTAAAAATTAATTTTATTTGTTTTTATTTCACATACACACATCGATTTTATGTTAAACATTTTATATTACATTAACATTGAAATTTAAAGTATTAAAGTATGCTTGCGATACAATATTCAAAACGGGTTTATGTGTAAAATTGGGCACCCCTTCGTTTGGCCAAATATCTTGGAGATAAATTTAATTTCTGGTAACCTTATCTCTGTATAGCTTTTATGTAGCAGCCATCTTTACATCTTTGCATCTATCTTGGCGTAAAAATATTCCATAAAATCGTGATGTACCCGATTGTATACTTTTACCTTCAAAACGTGTGAACATTATGAGAATTTCACTATAAATGAAGTTACATCAACTTTAGGATAAATGTACGGCGTAGGTACTCAAATAAATGAATGAAATATTAACCATAAATGTTTCATGAAACCTTGAATGGAAATAAGTTTGCGGCTAAACATAGCAAAAAAATTAATAATATATTCCTCTAATTTAACCAATAGAAATTTGATAATTTTTTATTTGAATATTAACATTATTTGTTTCGATAGTTGAACACTTTTGGGATTCATTCATGAAGTTATATTTTTAATGGAATACAATAAATTAAAAAAAACTACATAAATTTTGAATTTACTTTGTTATTTTATCAATTGTATCGCAAAGTAACTAATCATATGTTACTTTGCGATACAATTGATAAAATAACACATTGCATACTAATACATGGTGTGTAATTCCACGAAACATTGTTTATAACAACCAAGAATAACAATCAAACACTGAGCCAGATAAACTCATAAAACTTTTTAACATTTTATCAGAATATAATTACTTGAGTACAGACTATTTAATAATATAAAAATATATATAAAAACAAAATATGATGATTAAAAACTCACTCGAAAAACAGTAAATATGAGCATTATTATTCTACTAACAGGTTCGCATATTTTATATTACTATTATGTTATATTAAGAAAATTAAGTTTAATAATTTCAATGAAATCTTAAAGAAAGTTATACTGTTGAATTTCACATTGCTGAGAACAATTAAAGCATTTTGAAGTTGGTGTTTTGTTACGTTTCTGGGGAATTCTTTAGAAGATTGGTACATGATCGACAGATATACGAAGGTGTATGAGAAAAAGATTAGTCATATTTTGAAAACAATATTACATTGAAAATTTAGACATAAAATGAAAAAATACATAATTCTCGTATTTGATAAAAAATTCAAAAACAAGTATTTTTGTTTAAGACAAATATTTTTAGTAATACGAGTATTGTTATTGCTGATGATTAGCAATAATAAATACCTTTGAAATAGGGAATTAATGAGATAATTAATAAAGTGAAGTGGAATTTTCTTTTACTTTTTGAAAAGAGTCTTTTACAATTCTGAAAGAGTTTATAGGTTGATAGTCATCAAATGACTAGTCTAACTAGAATGTTCCAAACTGGTTTTCTTGAATTCATATCTGAAGAACACTTGTTACTTGCTTGAAAAAAAATCTATCCAATACGTGTGCATGATGAGGTCTGTAATTGTGGCCCATTAAAATAAGTAAATTGATATTGTTTCAATGTTTGGGACTATAATGTCTGAGGAAGTTATCCTTATATATTGATAAATCTAAACTAAATTTCTTGTAATGTGAATGACGGTGAGATAATCTAAACTAATGTTGCTGATGGCATCACAGATCATCAATGATTTAAGTGCTGAAAAGCTCTTCAATTTTCTCACATTCCTGAAAAAAGTGTCTGTGAAACCAACTGCAAAATCCAATATTTCTATGCAACTACATAGGGATGTTTTCAGAGACACATTCTCTAGATCAAAATAGGCCTACTGTCACGATATACAGAAATGGAAATTGACGTTAAGCAGAATGTTACATCATTTATCTGTTTTCTAGTTCAAATGCTCTGTTTTTTGCTGTTAACGTAAGACGAGTGATTGATCCAGCAGCATATAGTGCTGCAGCTGATTCTATATTCTATAACTAATCAACTGTGATGCAGAACTGAACTAATATCAATGGGCAGAGAAGAAAACGGTGATAAGAGAGGAGTGATTACAATTACCTCTTTACACCCTTGTACGTAATAAGAGAGACATAATGTACACAGCGGTAGACTACTTAGAAATACCAAGAACCCCAGAACAATATACTTAATTTGTTGGGATTGAATGACATTTGCAGTGGAATGTTAGAAAGAAATTCATTGCTTATTTTATCCAGTACTCAAACCAATCATCAATAAAATACGAACATACATTTTCCTAGAAAAGTTTCTTGCTTTTTATTCAATTTTTAATTTTAACATCTTATAGATTATCACCATAATTATCAGATGATGAAGTTACATTATCCATTGGATGACGTGTGTTCTAAGAAAACGAAATAATTTGCTGTTTAAAAGCCCCTTAGAAAATCAAATATTTAAGTTGTAATAACCACTCAAATTCCAAAAAAAATCAATAATTAGATTTTTTGTTAAAAAATGAGAATTAAAAATCTAAATTATCATTAATATTCTTTCACAGATAACTGGAGTAAAAATTTGTCATTGGTTTTTATTGTAATACTGAATGATTAACCTAACTTTTATTCCGGCTAAAATTCTTCTTTAATAAAGTGAATACTGTTTTATTTATCAATCTACAACTGTTTTAAGAATAATAATTTTTAATTGACCAGTATAAAATTTCAAATTATGTGAAATGCTACATTAATTAAATTATTACATTTAAATACCTTATTCATTAAACGTTTAACAATTAATTTTTTTCCATTTCTATGGTATTTACATTGAAATCGTTAACCATATAACATAAAATTTAAATTATTTCGTTAAAATAACTAGTTAATTAGATAAGTTTTCAAAGCTTTTTTAAAAATATAATTTATTCAACACCTTATTTTTAATCAACAGTAAAAATATGCGCATCAGAATGATATATAATTCAGAGATGATTGATATATAATTTCAGAGCTTAGGATATTACGTAGGAAGTATTTTCAACCCATGTTATTAGATGTCTTATGTATCAAAACATATGGATCTAAAATTTAATTACTTACCTTTTTTCGATATTTGTGTAGAAGGAATTTCGCAAAATAATGTTGAAAATATCTATCGGAATAAAAATTTGTTAAATGAATAGGGTAAAAAAAATATTTCCCACCCACAACCAAAGTAAGACTTTTTCTCGAAAAATTCCCAGTATTAAGTCCCTAAGTAAGCAGAAGTGTCACAAGAAGTTAGCCTTCAAATCATTTATCTTGGATAGGAAACCACTGCTTAGATCCCCAAAGTACTTCTTTTACATATGTCTGTATAAATACAGTTGAAAAAAATGTGACCGCAAGGTGATAAATTACCTGACAACTTTTCAGGTTTCATTTTTTTCTAAATACAATGATTCATGTGTCTAACGCAAAGAAGTAATCTGACTATATTCTCTTTGTTCCTTTTACGTATAGTATCCAAGAAAAGAATTATTCATCAAGTTATGTCGATTAAACTATTAATTCCCCCGGAGATGTACAACTAGGATAAATTCTTTACATGAGTCACTTTTTATGTCATAGTAACATAAAAATAAATTGTGTAAACTTTCTGAAATATTAATTTCCTATCTATGCTGATTTTTACAGTCACTTTCAATATTTCCGTTACATACATAAATTTATCATCAATATATATATAAATTAAAATTGTGTAAGCTCCATAGTACATAATTTTTTATATTAAAAAATCTAACTATTCAACAAAATATCAAGTGCAGAAGATACAATATCAACGTAAGAAGCTTATTTTATAAAATTAAGTGAATTGTTATTGTCCAATACCTATGATCTCAGTTTATTTGTATTAAAGAAGAGTTTTTATTAATTAACTAATCCAAGATATTGCGATTTAAATTTGATATTGCAATATTCTAATTTACAATGTGATTTGTAATTAAATTACAATACAATAATGAAAAATTTCTGAAAATTATAAATAACTGGCCTATCAAAGTAAGGCAATAAGGTAACGATTTATGAACTCTGGTATAGTATTTCTGATGACCCTAGAATTTTAAGTAACATAGCTAATTAAATGTTAAGTATTTGTAATTCCACAATGAAATTATTAAATTTCATATTAGTGCTCATTAATTGATTGTATAAGGAATGATTAGTACTCTGAAGAAGAGACTTGTTTTGAAAGTAAGTACAATTGTGATGAATAGAATTTACATTTTTGTATAGGTGCTCACATGCTCCATTTTATATATTTTGCAAAAATATCATATATATTAAATAAATTCTGAAAAATTATTGATACACTCTAATTTTAAATTTTAATTTACATATCATGAATTAAGTGAAATTATAATCCGTATAAATTTATTGTATTGTACTCTGAATAGGCCACATTGTTTTTTCTATAGTTTTGTCACATATTAACGTGGACACGTCTCCGACTCATAAAGATCCAGCAACCCAGCGAGGGCGAATGTGGTCATCTTCCCAATCACTCACTTCGGCCAGCGATACTTTACTTTGTTGATCTTACGGGAAACGGCGTAATGCTGCTGAACTACTTGGTTCTACCGGATATGTATCCAAAATGTGAAAATTTTACAACCACATAGAATTTCATAGTCAAATTTAAGCGTTTCTGTTATCAGAAGCATGGTAACTCCCGTATGTGTAACTTGAGTCCTGTGGATAATTATTAAAACACAATATACATTGAAAATTGATGTACCAAACTTGATCCTGATAATTAACTCTAAAACTCAAAGATTTCCTGAGTAGGTTCACTTTAATATAATATTGTGTGATGTAGAATAGAAACACACATAAATAACTACTTATTTATGTTAATTTATGGAGTGAAATTTTGATTTATTGAGTAACAAATTCCAGTGAAAACGCAAAGAAATATTGAGGCGTAGCAAAATTCTGCTCAACTGCTCTCCTACGCTTGATGAATATAATGGATCAAGAGTGTTTTGACAAGCTAGGACGCTTCGTTTTTCAACTAATTAAGAGGCTATTAAAAATCAAGATTAATTCTCCCAGCTACACACATTCTTTGGGCATTTAGTATTTTCTCACTATACATTTAGTCGCCTAAGGTAAGCAAAACAATTCTCAAGAGCAAGGAAAAACAAGTGCTTCTTTCAAGCTTCAATCTGAAAAAGAACTTTGTTTTTTTTTACTCCATTTACATTTTCGTGGTTAGATACCAGCTCAGTTTTCTCTCATATAATTTTATTATTTGCAAGGGATTTCTTAAAATTAAATGATTTGTAGAAAATGATACAAAATGTCAAAAATAACAGTAAATCATTTTTCAATTAAAAATGAGAATATTTTGTAAGGTAATGCTAATGATTTTGTATAAACTAATAATTATTAATTTGTTTCTATTCATTGGTGTTTTTTGAAAGAAATTGCAAATTTACATCTTTTAATTACGTCATAGTTCCTTAATATTTTTACTGCTCATTAAAGTTGTGTGTTTGTGTTACAATGTTTATTAATAATCATTCCATGAAGTTTTGTCTTCGTTTTTATATCCTGCAATGATGTATGCATATTGTAAATTTCATGCCTTTTGAATCCTTCATATAAATAGTTACATTTTTTAATTTACAAATGATATTTCTCTAGATGAAATGAATTTGTTTATGATATTAAATTCCACTGATTGTTTTAAAATAATTTTATGAGGATTTTAATATAACAGGAATTTAAGAAAATTAAACTTTTTCGCGTTATAGTTTTTATTTTTTTGGAAAGGCTTGTAAAAATTTACTTTTTTCTACCCAATTCGAATGTAAACACTTAACTTATTTCAATTTGTAATTCAATTTGATTTCCCTTTTCAGGTAACAAGGTATTTTGGTAGCAAATGTTTTAAGTTTTTCAAGTCAATATATTTATTTGCCTGGTGAATTTTGCAGGCCATCCATGCTTAATCAAGTATATAATTAAATTTATATAGAATATAAAATTCTCTGAAGATTTTTAAAATTTAGCTATTCAACATTAAAAATGAATAAAGTTTGATTCGCTGTTTATTTCCGTCTTCATTACTAAGCTCAAAGTTACCTCCACATACTTGTCAAGAATAAATCAAAATTTGTTAAAAAAATAACAGGAAGAGAGAATGGAAAATTTTGAAAAATTTATTTGTAACTTCAAGTGCATGTACGATGTTTAATTATAAATTTTAAAAATAAAATTTCTAATAGAAATATTTTATTCTAATATTTTTTTTTGATAAGTCACAGTTATTTTTTTTTGCATAGCATATGGTTCAATGAGAAAAATCAATAAAAAATAATAACAGTTTTGATCTCTGAACAATGTTTGAATTAATTTCTATCTTTTAATGTTTACAACTTTTCATGGTTTACGGATTGTATATCGTAGAAAAGAAATGTTATGCGATTCAAGTCTGTTGATGTACGTTTTATTGCCAATAGGTAGAAAACGATGAAATGCATACAATATCTGATGTCATGAATGTTTAATCTCATGTGATCAAATTTCAAGATTCACGATTTTAAACCCCTTACAAATTCACAGTACTCACAAGCAGACTGTGTAAATTGTTTTTCTTAAATAACTGATTGAAATGGATAGTATAGAAGGAAACACAATATAGTATTCTTGCAACTGTATATGTTTATCTCAATTATAATATTTACCTTTAAAAATAGAAATAATAAACTTTTACTGAATTAACACGTAGTTTAAATGAGTAATTTTGCATATACTTTTCATATATGTCAAAGACTACAATCAAACAACTGTAACAAATTAATCAAATAAAATTCTTTGATTCTTATAACATATATTGACAAGATGGTTCTATTAATAAAACGTTAATCAAAACTTAAAACAATATTTTCTTTAAAAAAAAGTTACTTTAAAAAACAACTTAAGAGTTAACTAATATTTATACTTTTCTATTCCATTATATTTAATGTGTAAACCAAGAACAAGTTTAAAGAAAAAGCGTAGAAAAAGTTTAAGAAAATATTTTACCTTTGAAAGCGATCAGTTTTATTCAACGAATAATCTTTCTATAGATATAAATTTATTTTCAAATGAAGAAATATATAAATTACAATTTAAAACAGAAATTTTGTGCATTAACTTATATTAATTTATGAAGCGATAGAAAACATTCGCTTAGAAAGATTTTTAATAATTTCGATTATGTGACTTATTTTTATACAGACGTATTGAAAAATATTAGAAACTTTATAAAACAATTTCAGATGATGAAATAATTTCAATAGTTTAAGTAATTTAAGTCCATTTCAAAGCAAGTGTACCTGTTTTCTTATTATTAAAAGGCAATTTTCATGATTTCAACAGCCATTTTCTTAAAATATGAAATGCTTGAAGTGATTATGGTTTCATTGTACGATCTGTATTTTAACAGAAGTAATTCAGTTGAAAAATCTTACATACATGTAACTTTTTGTAAGATTTTTCAACTGAATTACTTATTTTTTTCCATTTTCATAAAAAGCAATGTTCTTTTCATTCGTTTTCTCCATTCTGATGGGTGTACCAAATATGATTTGAAGTAACTGAAGGAAAAAGCAGATTGTTGGAAGTAAATGAAACAAAATGGGGCTTTATTTTTCGTAATATCATTTTTCTTTCTGTTTCATTTTTGCACTCTGTTATTTATTTCCTTATTTCTATGCCCTTTTTATATTTCGCATTGCATCAATTCAATGAAAAAAGAAATATTAAAATGTAAAGGGAAATTAGCGAAAGAATAAAAGTAGCAGAGCATTAATTTGTTCATAGCATAAGTAAAATACTGAGAAAAATGCTGTATGTCTGGACTGTGATTTAAATTCTCATTTTTATTTAGAAACAGAAAGTAAAACAAAAAAGAGATAAAAAATGAATTTTCAATTATATCATTTTAGCTATATTTAATTCTATTTCAGGCTTTTTAATGCTTCCTTTCCTTTTCTCTCAAAAAGGGGGAAATAATATACTAATAATTTCCAAATTATTCCTTCTTTGAAAATTAAAACATTTTAAGGGTTGCAATCTACATGAATTCCTCGGTCATAGATGAAATAGCACCAATCTATAAAATGTGATAAATCACTTATCAACAAAAATGTATCCAAACAAATATATCAGCAAAATGCGATTAAATTCTTCTAAATAATAAGAGCATATTATTTATCTGTATTTTTAACCATTTTTTATTGAAACTCTAAACCGTTGGAAACACTTTATTCATTAAAATAAATTTCTGAGAAAGTTTAAGTTAAAATATATAAATTGAAAAAATGATTCTTAACACTAACATTTTACAAGCAATGTGTGTGTGACATTATTATCTTCAGTAACTTTACTTGATGTTAACTCTTTTATATATAGAATGCAATAAACTGCAATTTATTACAATGAATTACTCATTTTATTTTATTTATAATAAATCAATAATATAGAATATTAATATTACTAAATAAATACTAATAAAAATATTAATAATCAATATTTATATTATTTTATATGGTATCAAATTTTAATTTTATATGTATTAACACATGTTGATAATATTATTTCATAAAATACATATATTAATAAGCATATAATAACTATTTTTAAAATAAAAAACTCTTTAGAAACAAAATTACTTTTCGAATTTCAATAAATAAATTTGGAATTCTTAAATTATTTAAATTTTTTATAAATTTTTATAAAATTACTTATTCCTGAGGGATACTTAAATGTTCAGATAATATATATTTAAAAATATAATGCATTACAATAATAATATAAAAATGCATTATAATAACAATATAAAATGCATTATAATAATAATATTAAAATTGCATTATAATAATAATAATATAAATTAAATTAATAAAAAATTAATATTATATTCAATGACTGTAACATGGTATAATTTTATATATTTTTTAGCATACGTGATTTAGGCAATATTTCAAAACTATTTTAATCATTAAATCTTTAATTTGATAAAATGTAAATGAATCAAAACTTCATTTTTATATTTGACGATTTATATTGCATTTGATTGCAAAAGTGTGCGACATTTTTTTCTCTCTTTTAATTTTATGAATAAAAATATCATTTCATATTATATGTTTTAAAATTATAAAATATTTATTCTTATTTTATAGTATCAGTTTAATTTAATTATATTTAATTAAATTAAGTATGATCCCAGGAAATCCTCAGGAGAGACAGAAACGTATAATAGAATACGTCATCAACAGTTTTTCTTCCTAAAATGCTGAAATTTAATGAAGTTAAAATAATATGAGAAAATAATAAGAACTGAAAATATCCGGTTTTTTTTTATCAACGAAGTATATAATAATGCACTTAATTTTTCCATTTTTAAAAGATAAGATAAATAAAAGCATGAAAAATTTCCAAATTGAAATAAATGCATAAAGTTAACATGATTAGTACAATCAAATATTAAACACAATTAGTATTAATATTAAAATACATGTCATTAGTAGAATTTTGTTATTAAATATATCTTTTTAAAAATTATATTTTTATTATAGATATTTAAAATTAAAAAAATATTAATTTAATTATTTTATTATTTTAGTATTTAATAATACTACTAGTGATTTTAAATATGAATAATTTATGATTTACAATGATTGGTGCATCATGAATTATACCAACGTTATTTAAATTTATAAATCTCTATTTTATCTCATTCCATTGCAATATGTATCACATTTTTTGTGTTTATAATATTGCAATTTCTTAATACTATAATTTATCATTTTTCATTGAATACATAACTCAAATCTAATGTTATTATAAGGAAATTTATGATTAAATTTAATCATATAATAGTTTTAAATTGGAGTAAATCAGTCTCTTCATTCAACATCAAACAGAAGTTGAAGATTAAGTATGAAGTACGCACTTTAACACACGTTTCATCATCATAAGTGAGAAAATTTCTGTTGTAACACATGTTTTATAAAAGTTATGAGAAGTGCATTGATTTACTACGATTGAATGGACGAACGTTTCTGTGGATGTCGTCACTTATCACAAGTTGACTCGATATTATATATGATTGTAGAAAACGATTACCTCTCGTAGGAGGAAAATAATAAAATAAAATAAATTAAAAAAGTAATAATAATAGTGAAATTTAATACATTTGGAGATTTCCTATATGAAGCAAGTGAATAAAATGTTGCTTCTGGTTAGGAAATGAGATATCTTCTCATATTCTTTCTAGTTATTCATATAATAAATGTATATGCAGTTATCCAATTATTTATATTACGAATTTTGCTGCTGTTACTTATGACACTTGGACAAGCCAAGCTCAGTTTACTGTTGGCTACGCAAATTCAAGTCAGTAGTTTTCTTTCGTTTAATCAGAGCACCGTGAAGGTGAAAGTACGACAGTGTTTCAAATATTCCGATAGATGGCCCCACTAGAGGATCTACTTTTCTATTTTGACATTGATTTAGGAGGGTAGTAAATTTTCTGCTGACCCTTGCACCCATGGTAACTTTTCATCAACCGATCACAGGACTTTCGATTCCACAAATTTAACGAGCAAATATATATCATGAACTCGGCGCGTTATTGGTGGCATTGGAAACGCCCTTCCGGATGGAAGGCCAATACCCTAACCATTAGGCTACCATGACTCGAATGTTTATCAATGCATTATAGATGGATATTCGTATTACCTTAAATTATCTTTGATATTAAAAGAAAAAATATGAATGCTGATCAATGAATTTTCAATTTATTTCTTATCAATTGTAGGTATCACAAAGATAAAATGAATTTAGAGAAAAACTTCCGTAGATTGATTCGTGGCAACTAACACTTGTTAATGTTGTTTTAATAAATATCATTTTATTGGAATATGCTTGTCAATATATTGCGAGAACACTGATATTAATATATTATATTCCATTTCCAATGTCATCTAAGCTAAATTAATTTATGTTAATATATCTAATATATGTGGAAATAGTCTAAATGGTATTAGATAATCGACAACATTTGTACAATAAAACTGTGATCTGTACTACAGGCTCCAATGGCAATGAAAATAGTATTTTATATTTGAAAACAATTTTTCTCTGAAATATATAAAAAATGAATAATAATGTAAATATGATAAATAAATGTCCAATAAATTCGTTTAAGAAAATAGATGATTTTGAGGGTGGACAAAATTTTATAAATGCTTGTATGACTGGGAATTTTTATCTAAATTATGACAAGATTCTATAAATTATTCATAAATTTTATTTTAGGATTAATTGAAAGTGATATTTTTTAAATTTATTTCTTAGGAACTGTGCAGACAACAACAGAGTATCAACAAATGTACGTTTATTAAGAATGCGTTCCGATTTTATCAGCACAGTTGTTTAGATGGCAAAAAAGTTGTAGTCAGTATTTTCCCAATTATTTAAATAACATTCACTTATATGATTTACGTATTTCTAAACGAGTTGTTCCTAGTAAATTTCCCAGTAAAGAAATCATTTGCATTATGTAAAAGCATAATAAAATTTATTACTTTTCTATTTAATATCAGTTGATTCATATAAAGACATTTTTAGCGGCATTTTGTTACATTTTCAATTCATGGTAGGTACAGAAAGTAATGAAATTTATTCAATGTTGAATTTAAAAAAAACATAGAATAATAAATCTAATATTATTCAGAATTATATGGATTACTTAATGAGTTAACTCTATAATTTTTAAACCTTCACAAATAAGTATAAAACATAGATTTATTTTAATTAATTGTCCTAAAATAGTCAGTTTACCTCCGTTATCTACTTATATTCTCTACTCTAGTTTTTCCAGGAAACTACTTAGTTTTTATTATAAAACTTATTTTCTTCTTGTTATGAAATAAAATTTGTTATGATTTTGAAATTGAAGTTGCTAAATAATTAAAAGGCATTGAAATCATTACTTCTTAATTTCTTCCTTTTTCTTCACTTTGTTAAATTATCTTCACTTTGTTAAATTTCTTCACTTTGTTAAATTTTTAATGTATTTCCAAGATATAAGAGTGAAACATATAAATTTCACAATTTATTTAAGGAAAATTGTAATACATATATATATATACATATATATATATATATATATATATATATATATATATATATATATATATATATATATATATATATATATATATATATATATATATATATATATATATATATATATATATATATATATATATATATATATATATATATATATATATATATATATATATATATATATATATATATATATATATATATATATATATATATATATATATATATATATATATATATATATATATATATATATATATATATATATATATGAATCCTGCTCTTTCTATTTTAGAAAGGAATAAATTTTTTCGTTTCTCTCGTTTCTCATCATAGCTCAAAATGTTAGCAAGATGGTTAGAGGAGAAATTCTTTTGTTTTGATTTCAATGCAAAGTGGTGAAAAGAAAGTGATGTTCGTGGAGTTTCGAAACTCAAAGTGAATGCTCGAGTGCTTTTTCTTCCATTCGTCACTATAAAACACTGTGGACCTATTTCCGTAGAAGGAAATAAATACAGAACTACTGAGCTTTCTTGGCTACATTTACATAGTAAAAGTAAAGTAAATATAAATATTTAAATTTGTGGTGGCACTATTTATCGTTGCACTAGAGATAAATATTAAGACTTTTAATTATTTAACAAGTATTATTGATTATGTAATATACAAATTTCATTTGTATTATATTTTCGAAATAAAATTGGCATAACAATTTCATTATGTGATGGATATCTGAATATTCAACACTTGTGACATTAAAAACATGTTGAGTGATAGTTGAAATAGTATACAATCGCAAACATTATAAACAATAAATTATAGTTTTGTGGATTTTCAAAACTCAATCAGTAATTGTAAGCAAGGTAATATATTCAATTAATGTGTTACAGGTTTTTAAACTTAACTATTTTAGATATATGATACCAAGATATTTAAGTGAAATATTAATTTTAATAAAGTCTGAGTAATGCATATTTTCTTTTTTCTTCATTATTCTTAGATAAAGTCAAGTTCTCAGTAAAGTTTCGGAAGTTAAACTTTTTGAAATAAATAATTTAAAATTTATCCGAATATTCCGATTAAATAAACGTATAAAATAAATCAGATGTTTGTATACAGAATATTTTTATGCATTAAAACTATTGTTCATGGTATTAATATAATGTGATAAACTAAATCTTTCGTAAGACAAGCATTTATCGTAAAATAGACATCTTCGGCAAGTTCATGTTGAGAAGATTTAATTCAGTTATCTTCTTGCAAAAAAGAGATTTCGTTAACTACTTGATCTTACGTAGCTTTGTTTGTAATGTAAAGTTGATGAACAAATTGCAATGATGCAGTTTGCATGCGCTATGGAAAAAGAATATTGATTGTACTTTTTGCAAGTCTCTTGACAGCAGCACAAATGGTTATTGGGAAGTGGTTTGTCACAACCATTTTGCAACAAATGGAGAATAAATCACAAGTGTTATAGTTAACACAAATTATTTGAAATGAATTACAATAACTTGGGATACACTCAATTAGTCCGTATCTATAATTACATTTCATTATATTTTCGTATTTATTAATATAACTTTTTCATTTGATTTTTGCCAATCACAAAAATAATTTGAAGCAAGCTACTGAGCATCAATTTAAATATAATGCATGTTTAAACTTGTAATATCTTTTATAATACAGCACCAAAGGCTTAGACTCCAAAAAAACAATGCTCCATCACCTTTAGCAGAAATATCACAAGAATGCTACTTAAGGGAAGAAATTCCTTTTCGAAAAAGATCATGGCCCCAATTTTACATAAATTGCTTAATTGTTCATTATTAACATTATTTTTCTACTAGTCGGTTGCCCTTAGGATATACCTATTTACCACTCTAATGAGCGAAGGTTATGTAATCTTGTACGGTAAGAAACCTAGTGCCAGTAGTTAAGTGGGTGTGTCATCTTAACCCCGAAAATGAGGGAATAAAAAAGAGAAACACGCCGACCGATGACTGAGTGCTTAGCGCTCTTGACTCCTGAGCTGGGGTTCCTGGGTTTGAATCCCAGTTCGGGCATGGATATTACTTTCTTTCTCTGTGTTTCTCTGTCCTTTCTTGCCGAGCTGGCAGTCGATTGTGGTTAGTGCTCTTGCCTTCTGTTCAACAGTTCGTGGCTTCGAATCCCACATTGGGCATGAATGTTTGTAGTGGTTCGGAATCCACTTTAAACCATAGGTCTCGGTCTAATTAGCTTTCATGTGCAAAAAATGACCGTTGAGCGACAAACAAACTAAAACTAAATTAAACTCTGTCCTTTCTTCTGTGATGCAGTATGAAAGTGGCCCACATTATAAACGGGTTTGTGGTGGTATGACGCGGGTAACGCTACTCGCCTTCGTGACTTGGTTCACAGGTGCCCGCTGGTTAACGACAAATGAGTAGCAGTTTCTGGCCTTGTTGTGGCACAGAGTTCAACCTTCAAGTGCCCGCCATTGGAAAAAAAGAAATAGAAACTCAGAGTGATAGAAAGGAACGGTAATGCCCCAACCAGATTGAAAATCGGAACTTACTGCTTTGAAATTAGGGACGCTAATATCCTTGACATTGGTTGGCTTCATTAGTAATTTTAAATTGAAAATTTATTCATTTAGCTGTTCCACAGAAATATTTTCTCAATTTAGATTTAAAGTGTACATTTTATATGCTACCACTACTGAAAATTGTTTTACATTAACTATGATTGTTATACAGCAATGCTACAGATTCAAAATATTTGTGAACTCCTATAACAAGATTTAAAAGCGTCAGATAAAAAGAGTAAATTCTTATTCTTTTTACCTTAAACTTGCATCACTTACACCTGTTGAGGATATCAACACATGTAAGATTTCTTTTTTGCTTTATTTCTCTAACCAAATTTTAAAATTTCAATTTCAGTGTTAAAATGTATGTATAAAAATTCATGAAACAACTTTAATCATGTAACTTTACCTCATTATTATTATTTTGTTAGACACTTAAATTTACAAACCTTAAAGCGACTGTTTTTAATACACATAAAATTGTATTATATTAGCACAAATATCAATAAAGCTTTTAAGGCTTATGATGGATGTTCTCCAGTGCTTCTTATACATTACTTGCTAGATTAATAAATGCGTCCAAATAAATTGACATAGTCATGGTTTATTTGATTCCTTTATCGGATTAAGCCACTATATGATGTGTTACTTCCGAATGTAATGTCAAATAAGATTTAGACTTTGATTGAAACATAACATAGCAAAACATCGTTATTTTTCCCTTCTGGATATTTTCTCTCATGTGTATAAACACCACGCTTTGATATTCTCCATTCATGATTTATATAAATAGCGTCATTCTTATATGCATTTATATGGAATGTCATTTATTTATTTTTAAATGTTGCAAAGATTAATGTTTCTTGCAATAAGTTATTAGCTCAATATAATGTTTTCTTTTCCTTACTACGTTTGAGAAGGAAATATATAAATTTATTATAATATTCCTTGTTGGTTATTGAGATGAAAATATTTATCAAATACATCTTTATTATTTTCTATGTAGATAAATAAATGTAAGAATTCTAAAGGGCAAATGAAAACTATGTTATTGAAGTATAGTAAGTTTACTTAAAATATAGCGTTATCTAAAATACTAGAAAATATATTATAGTTTATTTATTATTCGTCATATTTTTAAATATGCTATTTAGTTTTTGACTTTTCATACTTCCATCACTTTACCTTCCTCAGCCATATTTATTGTTAAAAAGAAAATAAACAACATCTTTGAGCACTTATAAATTTTTAGAAATATATAGTTTGTTGATAGTTTAATAAGATTTAAAGAGAGTTAAAAAGGAAAGTATTTATATATATTAATTACATGATTTTTTTCAATACACTAGTAATAAATTTATTACTAGTGTATTGAAAAAATTTATTCCTATACACTAGTAATAAAGTAGCTTACATTTAGAAACTTATCAAAGTATTTGCAAAATCTCAATATATCAAAGCATACTGAATTTTCAGTCAAACTGAAAAAAACTCAACTTTTCAATTCCTTATTAAGTGCTAATTACTGTTATTTAGAAATATGTGTCTTTCTCTTATCTTGACAGAAAATAATGTCTAATTTTAGTAATTAAAATCAAATTATTGTAATGTATTTATACCTTATTTAATGTAAACAGCAATAGTTTCTTTTAACAGTTTTTAGGCAATAGTCGTTTTAAAAAATGTGATATATTCCTAGTTTAAAACTAACTTGTCTAATAACCTAAAATTGATTATAAACTTGTAACAAAACATTTGAATTCTCTTTATCAAAAATACTATATAATATATTAACGTAGTTAGAATATATCATGTGATAAGCCTTTACTAACCCTTTTATCGAAAGAAACAATTATTTTAAGTTCTGTTTACATTTTTAGAAATTAAGCACATAAGTAAAATTTTACGCTAATGTTTTTAAGATTAATAACGTATAGACATAGGTGCCTCCTATTATAAAATGTGAAGTTCTCTAACACAAATCATGTTGTCGTTCAGTTTTTAGCTGATATTTTTGCCATGAAATGAAGCTATAATAGTACAAAATCAACTAAACATTTACCAAATATTCTTCGAATAATTCACTATCCAGGAGAGCAACAAAAATATGGAATAAAAGTGAATGACTAATCCTATTGAATTATTCTACATAAGCATTTTAAATTAAATGAGTAGAATTTCATTAATCTGACTAAAAGCATGAAAAATATTTTTAAATGATTAATAAATTTTTACTTAAAAATAATTCACGTCATAGGAAGAAGAGTGGCATTTTAGTCGTATTTTTATTTTCTCTATCTGACCAAGATTTAAAGTCATATATTCAAAGACAAAGAATCTTGAATTTAGATTTTGTGATAGTACTGAAAAAATTTAAAACATGTGATTAGTAGAAATTCTTATAGTTAAGTATTTACATTTTACTTAAAAAATATATAATTATTTAGTTTTAAGTATTTATATTTTATTTATTCTCTTCGCATTTCAAAAATAAAAGAATGAATAATGATAAAAGTTTTAAGTTTAGTAAAATCCTAACTCGAAAACAATAGAGTAGAAAATAAATCACTATTTCAAAATATTCATCATCAATTTATTTGCAATTTTTTATCTCACAAAAAAACAAAATATGATAAAAACTGCATTGACCGTGATCTGAATACTGAAAAGCTTTCTCCTAGTAAGCAAACTAAAAGAGTCCTTCACACATTTTAAGATAATAGATAATTGATAAAAATTAGATTCTTAGTTTAAGCATATTACTTAAAATATTTTCACTAAATTTTAAATGTATTAAAAATACAATCTGATATAGGGCTTATATTTTTAATTTTTCTTGTCTATTTTTAAATTTTTTTTTAACATTATAATAAGGTTTTAAGATAATACATCAACATCTCCGACAAATGAGTGGTAAAAAAGTGCTCAATGATAATGTATTTTTGTGGCGAAAATAATAGTAAAAAATTATCAAACATTACTTTTCGAACTAAACATATTTGTTGTAACAGTCGCATTTGTACTGACATGCTTTAGTAATATTTTAACTGTTAGAATATATAATTTTAAAATTACTTCCATAAGGGCAATATGATATAGATATTTAAATATTCCGTATATTTTATAACATAAAAATACATATTTCATTAGAAATATAAGGAACCACGAGCCATTTAATGATTGTATTTTATAGTTAGAGTAATATAAATGCGTATCCTCCTGAATGACATAACTATGTCCCCATACTTTTATATTATAAATAGTTATCCAATTCTAATAAATGTTTCAACATCATTCCAGTATGAAAATCTTATTCTAGTAAAAAAAAATTATTCATTACAATTTGAAACTTTGGGCACCAAACTACTTTTACAGTATTATTAACCATAATTGTACTAATTTTTTGTAGTAACTTTCCAAATGTTTTCTAAAATAGATTTTATATCCTTTATCATGTTTTTATAAACTCAGTATACGAGTATATATATATATATATATATATATATATATATATATATATATATATATATATATATATATATATATATATATATATATATATATATATATATATATATATATATATATCATATGTTAATGAAAAATTCCTGCATTTTTAAAAGTCACTGACTAACATAGTGGAATCAAATGCGTGTATTTAATTAATGGCCTAAAAACATACTCCAATTATTAAAAATTGTATAATGTTACACCTGAATTTGAATTTCTTTTCTAGATAAAAATTTATGTTTTTAAAATATTTAAAAGTCAATTTTCTATTTAAATTATCTGTCTTGTTTTTGATCCTAAAGTTTTCTTCATTGATATCTAATTCGTCTAAAAATGACATCATTATAACAGCTTTTTTTAAAAATAACTTTCAGTTGGTAAGACTGAAGCGCAATTTCATTTCTCCTCTGTGAATGAAGGGAAATGCATATTAAAATGACATTTATTCTTTGATGATTTTTTTTTGAATCTCAAAATAAACATTTAAGAAAGAATAATGGTTAAATACATTTCGTTTTTAAACAATAAATATGTAAAAATATGAAATGAAGAATTAAAAAGAAAATACTTCTTGATTTCAAAGTCATTTGTAAAAAACGTCAATATTTTTTACAAATGACTTTGAAATCACAAAAGCTAAAGAATCAAAAAAAATTCAATCAAATTTGTTGCATTTCTTCCTATATTCTAAAGTGCACTCCTCACTATAAAATAGATTTGGGTTATTAGTAAATTGCGTTTCCTTTGAATTTTTTCTACATTTGATTCCAGCAAATAAGACTATAAAAACTTGATTATGATGTTAATGAAAGTGATTTTCTCTGGACGTTGAAAAAGGTAAATTAGCGTGATTAAATTGTCGATGAAAGATAATCTTAGAAAGGTATTTAGATGAATGCTTTTAGAAGATATAGAATGTAAATTGAATCTAATGATTTACTTTACGAAGATAGTAAAATCGTTACGAAGATAATAAAATAAACGTTACGAAGACAGTAAAATCAGTTGATTTTGCATTCCAAACAATTCCCTCGAAAGTATCTTTTTTTATATAAAAGATTATTTACTTTAATTTGAAAACAATTTTACTGTGTGTTTTCCAGATTTTTACTGTATTAATGTGTTTATAATTTCTCATTTTACATCATAAATATTTCCTAATTTTTTCAATTGAATCGTTTTCGTTATTCCATTTTTTAATATCGTTTTTAGGTTTTCTCTTATGTCTGTAGATATTCGTCTTTGTGATTGTCCAATATCCTGTTTGGCAATTATTTTATTATATCTTAGATGTACAAAAATAAATTATTTATAATTTTTAACTAGCCAGTTATTCAAAAATGTATTGCCGCTCACCCTGTCTAGTGATCAGAGTCCTTGACTACGGATAGGGAGGTCCTGTGTTCGAATCCCAATTTGGGCATGGATGTACTATCTCTCTCTATCTATCTTGTCTTTGTCCTTTCTATGTATGAATGTGTTGTAAATGGTTGCCTACCCTATAAACGTGTCCCTATGGCATGTGTGTACTGAAGAAGTCGGACTGTGTACCAAAATATGTTTCAGTTGAAAAAGTGGAGCAGCGCAACCCATATTGCCAGCCTTGCTTGCACACGACAACAACAACATTCAAAAATGTATTGATGATGACATTGATTTAAATGTAAGAAATATTTTAAACACGATTACTTTATATTTCTTGTCTTCATTTTAAGGGATAAAAACATTTTTATACAATTTTTAATGAAAATAAATTGGTTTCTGATAAAAATATCAAAGATAATTAACTACATGAATAAACTAATTCAGTAATATCCGTAGAAAATTGCTCCATGGACTTAATAATTTAAATTATTTACTATTTTAATGAATTTTCCTATGAATATTTGCTAAAACTCAGTGGATATTAAGAATCATTTTTGGAGATATGTAAGTTGATGGCCTACAGCACAAATGATCACATTCTTTGTTTTATCATGTCTTCAAATAATTTAATATCATCAATTGAATAAAAATCCAAAGAATTAAATGTGTTTGTAGTGTTACTAGAATGAAAACAAAGGACGTTCTTCACAGTAAATAGTTTTGGACAGACACTCTAGAACAAGGGTTTTGCACTGACTTGTTATGACATTATAATAGAATTGGAAATGTGATTTATAAGCAACTGACCACTCCTTTTCATTTTGCATAAGCACAAAAATGTTGAATTTTAATTTCCTTTTAGTCACTAGTTACATGTAAAGGAATTAACCCTGCAAAACAGGAGTAAATATTAAAAAAATATCAAAAACATTCATCATATATACGTAAGTATAGATATAAATCAAAATGGAATTAAAAATAAAGTTATAACTCAGAACAGCATGGAAAAATAATCAAAACACAAACACCGGAAAGGTAAAAATTTATGAATTCACTTAAAACAATCAGAGAAGAATTTTTAAAAACACATAAAAATCTTCAAGCTTAAAGAATACAATTGAAATGAAAATATTAAAAGACCAAAAAAACCAATGAAGTTCAATAAAATTAAAATTCATAATTAATAATGTCAGAAAATATTTAACATATCAATTAAATTAAATGTCAACATTATCAACATGTTCAAGAACCTTTGGAAACCGTTCTACAAGCGTGAAAAGAAAGAAAATTATTCAGAAAAAATTAAGCAGAGAATGATTCGAAATTTCCGAAGTAAAATTGTTTAATTTAAGACTTATATTTAAACACATAATCTATTGTCAACAGTAATAAAATTTTAAATTTAAAGAAGCTTAAGTATGTCATTAATCTTCTACTTAAGTTACAAAATTAGTTTCATAGCCAAAGCCATGCAAAAGTTTACTGTCGCTTAAACTTCATCGAAGATTTATAGGTGAGACACTAACTATATTTATATAACTGTCAGAAATAATAAGAATTCTGAGAAATAAAAGATATTCAACTTAGTTGAATTGATATAATCTCTCTCATGTAGAATTTTAATATTTAAACATAATTATTGAAAAAAAAAACTCATGGTTTTATATTTTAGCAAAGTTAAGTATTTTATAATAATTATACTAATAAAATATTTTTTAATGAAATAACTATCATATGAATGCTTTTCAATCATTAAAAAGTAGCAATTATCTTGTTATAAAACCAGAATTTAATAACTGAGCAGACAAATTTACTTAACTGGTTTAATATTAGTCATTAAGGAATATAAATGTAAAAAACATTTTTATTCGAAAAATGCTGATTAATGAAATAAGATTATTTTTAAGATTTTTAATGAACTTTAGAGATAAAGAGTGGAAACGCATTTATAAGTATCTAACAACGAAAAAGGAATAGTTAAAAAAATTTTAAACTTACTCTCAGATAAAAACTGAAATAAAAGAAAATTCCTTATATGTTACTTTTTTAAAATATAAATTTTTGTAAAAAAAACGAAGTAAATTTATGTAAGTGTTTTTTAATTCCTTTCATTAAATTTTATTATGAAAAATATTAGCAAGGCTTAAGGTTAAATTTAATCACACTGTTTAATAATTTTTAGAACCATTTCTTGACTTTAAAAATACTGTGTAGATTAAATAATTAACTTAAATAATACATTTGTTTAAAATATTTTTAAGTTTGAAGGAACAATTTTTTTTTTTGCAAATTCTTTAAGAATAAGTAAATCTCTAGCAATTAACAAATAATGAGACTCTTTTTCAACCATTTTAACACATGTATTTAAATTAAAAATAAATTTCCTCTCTCTAAAACGTTCTTTAAAAGTTAGCTGAAATTACATTTTGCGGAAGCTTGATAATCTACATTCTTTTCCTAAAATACATTTTTAGAAACGCTTTCAAAATTATAAGGGATAATTTAAGTAAGATAAGGTCGTAAAATGTCATTTTTTCCTTCTGAAGTTTATCCCCATTAAAATGAAGGTATTTCATTTTATGGAGCCTCATCATGAAAGTTTATGAGTTGCTCGTACCTGACGATTCACAGCTTTACATGAAACTAAAAAGCAGTAGCATGACATTTAGAAAAATTTTAGAATCTTCTAACCTTTAATAATTTAATAATATACAGATAGAGAAAAAAGAAGATTTTCCAGGTTTTCACTATCATAAATTGTATTAAAGCGTCTTTGTGTGATTTAAACAAATGATAGCTTCTCAGTAAAATAATTTTTATAACCTGAGAACAATTTGTATTACTTTAAAAAATATGGCAACACATTTTTTACATTACAATTTAAATCAATCAAATTCCTTAAAAAATTATCTAAAATATTAATGCCATCAATCTAGTCTTACACTTTTCTCAAATGCATCTCACAATCCTGCTGGTGATTGACTGAATAATTAGAGTTCCTTGTTGCTGGTTCCGGGTTCGAATCCCGGTTCGAGGATCTATGTTCCTTTCTCTCTTCCAGTGCTTCCTTGTCATCTCTGTTGAGATGATGAATGGATTTATTGCCTACCCTACAAACGGGTTTGTAATGGAGTGATGTTGCGTAATGCTACTAGCCTCCGTGATTTGGTTTACAAATGCCCATATAGGCCGAGTAACAATAAATGCATGAAAATTTCCTATCTGTTGTGACGAAAGATTAGACAACCAGTGCCAAACGTTAAAAAGCTATTATTTTTAAGAAAAATCTGTAACATCTCTTTTCAGAGAAGTTGAAATAATAAAGTATTCTAAATTGCAATATTATGTCTGTAGTTAAGAACTATTGTATTGTTGTTGTTGTGTGCCAGCTGGGCTGACATTATGGAGTGCGCTGCTCTGCTTTTCTAAGTGAACAATATTTTGGTATGGACTGCGACTACATCAGTACACACATGCCATAGGTAACCGTTTAATGGGTAGGCATTAATTCACAACCCATTCATACATATAAAGGACAAAGACTAGATACAGATAGAGTGAGAAAATAAATCAATGCCCGAATCGGGATTTAAACCCAAGAAATTTCTTTCCGCAGTAAGTCACGTTGACTACTAGACAAGTTGGGCGGCAACTATTGTATTGAACTATTTATATATTATAAAATTATAACACTTTAATAAATTTATTCCAGAACTTTAAATAAAGGAGAAATATTTATCTTTATCTCTGTTTAACTAAAAAAATATATTACTCTACTAAAACTTAATATTCTTTATAACATTGCCTTCTTATTTATAATACATATCCTTATTATTTAAGAAATAAATATGAAAATTAACTATCAATTAAAAATTTCGTACTGAATACATTTAGATGATATTCCCTGAAAAATATGTTTTAAGAATTTTCAATTAAATCTGAAAGAATCAATTTTAATGAGAAGAAAATGTTTAAAAAATTTAATCGTGTTCCAAAAGAATCAAAGACAACATAAAAAAACAATTTTGAAAGGAGTTTAGGAATTTGTTTCGCTATCACAAAAGAGAAATGTAATTCTCAGAACCGAAAAATACTAGAGTTATGGCGATATATAAAATAAATATAATTCTAATCATGAAAAATTAACTTTGTAAGTTCTTCAAACTCTGCACAGCTAGATTCCTAATTAGGAGTACATAAAACTGCCCAAAAAGCGTTCCTGTACGATCCATAGTTTACGAGAAAAATATATACGAAAATCAAAGTATGACGTTCCTTCAGGTGCAAGAAAAAACACTTTATTAAACATATCGACAGCAGTATGTGCACAATTTAAAGCAAATGTTCAAAGTGTCCACCTTGAATGTCGAGGCAGGCTTAAGCACGCCGTGGAATAGCTGTCATCACACGTTGCGGCATCGTGGGATCCAACGAAGAAGTGTGCAGATGAGTACCTAAGTCCATTAGTGTTGGCACTAATTCTCGATATACCAGTTCTTTTAGATAATTTCATAGGAAAAAATTAAAGTATGGTGTGCGTTTATGTACACCGTTGTTCATTATTTCTCTGAAAAGAGCAATTTTCACCTTCATTGGTCTTTTTTTCACATTTTATTATTCCTTAGACATTTAAAAAATATTACATTTCCCAAATTCATTTGATTTTGCCACCTGTCTTTCTGTTATAAGCTGGCACATTACCTCACTTAATATCAGAATTCATTGTAGTATGAATGAACATATCCAAATACAATGAGTTAGGCAAGGTGGCCTAATTTCTTAGCCACCCAAATCTTCTGATGTAATATCACTGGCCAATTTAAAAATTTTGAATATACAGGGATTATTGTGCATGTCTTCCTTTTCTTTTAATTTTTCTTTTATTTATAAAAATAATCAATTTTCACTTTATTTTTCGTCAAAAAATGCAAAAATTTAAATATGCTTCACCTTCAGTATCCTCATTATTTAAAAATTTAAATATAAAAAGACTTAGCTGCATAATATTAGATTAGATAGTTAATTTTAAATTCAAGAATGTGTGTGTACGTTCTTTTCTAATTAAATAATTAAATTGTACACTATTAAAAATAAGACTTTATTTTTAAAGGTGCGCTTTAAAAACTTAGAAAACGAAATTAGAAGGTTTAATATGTATAACTTCCCTTTTTTAAGTTCAAAGTGAAACAAGAATTAGAATTCTTAATTCACTTACATGATACTAATTAAAAATTTAGGCTTTGTTTAATTATTTTTATTACTTGCTTGATCATAATAAAAATTAGTAGAGTAAAAAGCACTAATTATTTTTACATTTTAATGCTTTAGTCATAAATTGTATCAGTTTAGCTTAAATGCTAGATAAATTTCATCACATGTACACACACTATTTTTGATTCGAAGAACATTTTGATGGATCCCTTTATTCATAAAACATCCTGCTGAAAAATAGTTATCTTAAACTTGGTTTATTCATTTTGAAATTTTAAATATTCAAAAATCTAATATTTTAACGTCCTTATATAAGTAAATTTATTCGTGAGACAATAGAAAAAGAATAATAATAATACTTAATTAGTGATTTTCTTAGGAAGACTTAAGTTTATGTATTATTTTACCAATATTTTCTTGATATGAATTATTAAAATGCTGTGCCTCTGGTTTCTGAGCTCTTCATAAGATTTTATATATTACCTCTATTTGAAATGATCTAAATCCTTTTTAATAGATTTAAAATTAAGCTTCACATAAATTGCGTTCATTAATTGTTAACTACAAAGAGCCAGTAATTACAATGTAACTCAATTCAGAACAATTATGAAACAAATTAATAGCATTAAGTATTTAAGTCCTATAATTATGAGTCATTTATAAATATTAGGTTTAAATTTGACATGATATTCGTGATTTGTGTTTACTTTTCAAGATTTATGTTTAGGTTGATGAACAATTGCGTTTTTATTCATAAATTAATATTAATAACCTAATAGATTGAATTATATAATAACTTCTAAGTGAAGGGGAAAAACTTGTAGAATAAATATTGAAAAAATCTGGACCATAACGATATTAAATTATAATTACAATAAATTTAATAATGCACTTAGGAAGAGAAACAAAGTAATATAGAACTTTATATCACGTTTTTCTTATCGATAAATAGCATTTAATTAGAAATTTGACTACAACGTTTAGCGAAAATAATATTTCTTATTTTAATTATAATTTGAAACTAAGATATTTTATATATATAATAAATATTTATAAGCATTCAAAATGAACTAAAGGAAATAAAAATTATATGCAATTTCTAACATTCTAAAAAAGACTTCAAATGTAATATAAGTTAGGAAAAACTTCTAATTCTTTAAATTATTAAAGATTTTCATCAAAAGTTTACTGAATATTTATAATAAGTTGTTTATCAAATTCTATTTGTTTTATTTGAATTAGTTAATGCGGTTTAATGTTAGAATTAGTTTATGTTTTAAAATCTACAATGAAAAATACTGTTTTTTGTTTCTAAAGTATTCTTAAAATAGCATGAATTATATTTTAAATAATATTATATGTATACTACAGTTCTTAAAAGTATAAATTTATTTGAAGCTAAACTATTTGATTTTTATATTATTAATTAAATTTTTTTATTTTTTAGACAGTTTACTTTGCTAATTAAAGTGAAGATTCTTGAAATAAAAACCTATACAAAATCATAGCTAACTATTGAGATTTTATTGCACTGAACATTATTAGGAAGCCCAATGGCTTGATTTAAATTACAATCTAGAATCATTGTAGTCCATTTTAGACTGTAAAAGCACAGAAATTTGCTCTTATGTGCAAAATAAGTTAGCCTAGGTAAACGAAAGACATTATGATTTAATACAAAATATAGATATAAAACAACGATAGAATAAAATATACTAAAATCAAATACTTTTAACTAATTGAAACATGAATGTTACAAAAAAATTAATTTAAAACTATAATATTTATACTAAAAGAAATCATTGACTACTTAAAGTACCTGTAATTTCCATTCAAACATTCAGTTATAAGATATTATATGAAAAAAATAATAATAGAATTTAAGTAATGTTCAAAATAATGAATTTTACGATATATTCGACAATACAAACTTTTTATATAAACTTATTAAAAGAGAAATGATATGACTATTATCTGTTATCGATCAATTGACATCTGGGTTACGTGCATTGTTGAAAATTTATTCAGGTAAGAAAAATTTATTCATGATCGCTCTCTTGGTTTACACAAGGGCGGGTATCTGCTAACATTCAGACTTCCAATTCCAAAAAGCTCCAGGATAAGATCAGTACGGGGAAACCTCATCGAAAACAAACTTTTTCTATCAAGTGTCCATCCCCTAGTGGTTTGTGGGGATAAAAGTCTAATATTTACTCAGAATCTGATGTTTGTGTGAGATAAACGTATTTTCCTCCGTCTGGCTCTCAACTTCCTGTCAGTCAAGCACAACCCTATTGCAGAATCTTGGAGAGACTGAGTACACACCTCAGGGAAAGTATGCATGGGAAAGAGTTTTCTTTTTTCCACCTCAATATGTATTTCTAGGAAATATAATAAGAAACTGTTGAAAGATGTTATTATTTATCATTCTTACACTACAGAGTCCTCTTGTTAGAGTTCTTTAATTAAAAACTATTCTCCAAATGTCGAAATAAATGTGTATATAGACTTCAGATGCAGCTGCATGTATTTTAAAAATTATTTTCCATACATTGAATGTATTTGAATGAAAGGAAAACAAATAATTATATTTGATATAAGAATTGATATTATTTGTCGTTTTTGTTAATTAATTTTAAATATATTTCTAAATAATAATTAATGAAAATGAAGTACATTTTTGAAATCCTAATATATTTAAAGCTAATAAAAATAATAGAATATTTAGAATTTGAATAGGGATTATTAACTTTATTTGAATCCTTTAAACTCAATGCTTCCAAAAACTAAAACACTTTAAGACAGTAATGTAGTCAATTTCATTAAAATTTTTGCAATGTATTCTTAAGAGTCATGGTTAAGTTGCTTTGAAAAATGAAGTTCTTTAAAATTTTGAAACTCATATTGACAAACTCTTTAGATTTATTTGCTTCAAAAATATATTTTATACTCATCATATCAATATTTAAAAATATATAAAAATATATTTAAAAAATTATATATTCTAGATTTTTTGAATTTTTCTAGCTTAAAATAATCTAGAATTATACTTTCTGTCTATGTAGCAAAAGTACTTTAAAGATAACCCTATACTACAAAACCCTAAATGTTTTATTTCTTCAGATGAAAGCAAAACCTACATAGATAAATTTGATATATTTATAATTAATCCTCCTAAATAAAGTAATTTTTATTTTGAAATATTTTTTGTTGCAGAATAACTTATAAATCAGTAATCGATACCTTTAGTAAAAATTCTGAAGTAAATAAAACAATAAATTATTCATATTAAAAATGTACTGGTTATTATGTACTCGTGTATGCAAAAGTTCGATTTGTTTTATTAGAATCATAAAATGCTTATCGAGTCTATGTTACGATAGTGATGTATCATTACGTTTTAAAGCATGCAAATAGTATTAAGAAAATAGTTTCAAATAGCTAAAACTATAATGCTGTTGATAACACATGATTAATATATTCTTTGTAATAAATTTTATTTATTTAAACTGAGTTATGGTTTTGAGACGCATTTTTTATATATATTTGTTTATATCTTGACATTTCTTGGTATCTTTTCTCCAGGTAAATTTAATTAAGTAGATTTTCAATTTATCTCTTTTAGTGTTGCAAGAGTTTCTACGAAATTATTTCTCATTAATAACTTCCTATCTCCGTTGGGTGTCTTTCGCAAAAATATGAGCAGATTGTCAGAAAGAAATATTTTTAATAAGAGTCACTTTCTCCTGAAAAACAAAATATTCTTTCATAAAAAAGCTTCTTTTTTATGTAACGGTGTTTTACCGAAAGGAAATATTTAATGTAAATACGTCTTTTGTACTTCCTTCAAGATTTCACTATATGAAAATATTTTATGATACATTTTTTATCGACAGATTTTTATAATATAATATAGTTCTTATTTTTGCTTAGTTAAAAAGAAAAAAGTTATTTTCACCTAATATCAAAAACAAAGATCTTCTTTTGTATTAGTTTCAATTTAATAAACTGATAAGTCTTTCATTCACTTAGAAGCTTACTTTCAGATGAAAAAACTGCAATTCAAATTTAACTATAATTAAATAAAGAGATATTAATAAATTTATCACATATTGTCTAAGTTTATATTTTCTACAAAGCACACTGTAAATTAAAATTGAAATTTTTGTTCATTTTGCTAGTTTTTCTTATAAATTCAAGTTAATTATATTAAATCAAACCATGCTTTTGTGATAAAAATTTATTAAAATATTGATTTTGTAGAGGCATTATTCATACCGCATATTTAACAAGGCTTTACTTCAACATGCTTTTAGCAATAGTTAAAAGAAAATCATGTAAATAATTACGCACTTTTAATCTAAGTGTATTTTTATACGTTTTTAATAAGTTATTAGTAACATTGTACACATGGTAACTGAAATTATAAATCTATATCTCATTTCAAGTAATTCTACAATTTAATTTTAAAATGTGGATTACTTTTTATCCAGTTTTACGAAAATCTAAATATAACTTTGATTACATTAGCATCAAATAATTCCTGATGAGATAATGAAGTAACTGTAAATTTAGTGCATAATAAAATCTTATTTTCATAGACGGAAATTTTAGTGGCATAAGTTAACAATAGTTAACACGATATTATTTAAAATAAATATCCTAAAGAATTTCTTTTATCAAATAAATCTATGGTTCAATTTTTAATTAAATTATTGCTTGCTTCTTCTTTGTCTTACCCACTATTTAACAAGTGTTAAATTGTTGATCATAATATGGAAAAGAGAGTACTTTTATGAATCCGTTTTTGTATATGTTTGTTGAGATTAATTCCAATAATTATATGAAAATAAATACTCATATCATAGTAAAAGAATAAGCCCTTCTTTGAAAAGCATGAACTATTTTATTTTAGATAATTCTACCTCTTCATAGTAATTTACTTTGAATGTGTCAGTATATGATAAAAAAATGAAATATACATTAAAGCTAAATTAACATACCATGCAACTTTCTTAACTAGTGAGTTGATTAATGAAAATAAAATTTGTTTTTCCAAAACCAAAAAGTACATGAGATTTGCCATTAAAAGTATTTGTACTTTTTTCTTAATACAATGAACATAAGTAATTTAAATGTGTGTTTGTATTTAAGCAAACTTTTCCAAATTTTTATTGAAATAAACAAAGATTTGTTTTAATTACGTAATTCTCTCACATCATCGTAAAGTTTTCCTCTTAAATAATAATAATTTTAGTACAAAATTTGATATTTTGTTCATTTTTTATTTAAAGTTTCATATAAATTAGCTTATCTGCTATTTAGAAACAATATAAGAACAAAAGATTTGGACATATACTTACGACTACTATGTTTTTGAATTAAAATCTCATTCCATGTATATGACATAACTTTTCTATAAGCATTATTCTTTTCATAGTTTAAAATTAAGATAATTTTTAAAATTGTTTTAATATTAAGATATTTTAATGAAATGCTAAGAAACTTGAAATTCATTATTTTGAAAGACGAAATTCCTATACACGAGATACCACTGTTACATTTTTATAATTATTTCGGATATAAGTATCATATACCCCCTAACTGATTTGTCACCAAATCTGGTGAATTTTGCTTTTATTATAGTGTTGCCGGTCTTCCCCCTTTTTTTTTTTAAGCCAATTTGAGTTTTTATTGCTTTTTGAATTTTTTTGTTGACAGATTTAGTTTTTCAACATGTTTTACTTAATTTTTGTGTCATATATATTGTTTTTTTGAGTGGTATCAGCGTTTGAATTTTTTGTTCATCGTTTCAATTCGGTGGAATTTGGAAAATTTCCCTTTCCAAAATACAATAAAAATTATACGTTAAAATATTTAGTGTTTGCTAATCTTAATTAGATATTCTAAGTCTCAAATAACATTAATGACTAATTCACTCATTATTTACGAAAAATATTTTTAAATTTAGATATAATTAATTGATATTAACATGAGATCTATAGTCTTTTTGTGTGCTTAAATATTATTTCAATGATGCAAATTAACTACAAATATATCAGGTCGAATTGATATTAAAAGCACAAACTGTTGAATTAAAGATAAGAACGCTGATCAGTCTGTTGGGTAAGATCCTCACTTTTAATTCAATGCAAGTACAAAATTTTAAAATAAAGTCTCTTCTTATGAAAGTTAAAGTATTATATAATATCACGTGGTCAGCATAATAGAGGAAACTTTCAGTAAATTTTATTTAAAAATTTAATTATTCAAGTGTAAAAATTATAAATTACATTTATGAAAATAATTTCTTAATATGGAAGTTATTAGTTTGCCAAGTCTTTTGATAAGTTTAGCTTATTTCAAAGATTCTTGATATAACGAGTTTTACTATATTTAAAATTTGTGTATTTTGATCACTATAAATTTAGTCTAAAAATACAATTTGAGTAAAATTTTAATAAAAAGTTATACTAAAATTTGGAAAAATAAAATATTTTTAATGAAAACACTGAATATATATTATTTGACTAATTAATTGTAATTACTTATGATTAAACGTTTTTCTACTTTACATTGCATATTTTTTGTTTTCTTTATTACAGTTTATTTTGAAGAAATTGAAAAACATTGAAAGAAATTTTCGAATATTTTGAGATAAGAATACAAAGCAATTGCAAAAATAATTCCGAAACAACTTCTTATGAGTATCAAAGCTTCCATTTTTTATGAATTAGAAAATATGATAATTAAATGTGTCTTTGTAAAGACGATATATTAATTAGTTTATGTGCTTAGAGATGTTCAGTTCTGAAAATTACTGAAGATATTCTCTAGTCAAATACAGTCTTGATAATTATTACAATGTTTAAACCAAACATCTTTAAAATACGTGCTTTATTTTTTGAATTAAAATTTAGGTGCTCAAATATCAACTAGTTTGAACAAAATAGTAAGCATTAATAATAAAACTCCAACCTTGATATTTAATTAACTAAAGGAAATTATAATAATATATAAGTTTATATAAAAAATGCAATACAAATTAGTAAATGGAATAACTTTGATTATGAAGTTGAAATTATTGAACAAAAATTAATATGTCATAATTTATTTCAAAACTGAATACTGTAAATCAAAGATAAAACTGCGAAACGAAGAGTTGAAAATTTCTTTCGATGCAATAAGAATAATTTAAATAACTTCCGAAATGCATTTATTTTGCAAGAAGAAACATATTTTGCTGGAATATTTCAATTTTATCTTCCCTTCCAAACATGGTTGTGTGTTTTAAAAAGTAAATAAATAAAACTTTCCTTTAAAATATATCTATACAGGATAGCTTTAAAAATTTTATATTTTTCCTCGAACGTGGAATTTGGAAAAGAGGAACTTTGTTCCACCCGCTTAGTCTTCCCTTATCTAACAGACATCGTGTTCCTTGTTCTAGAATAACTCATTGTTTTGTTTTTAGCATTATTTACGGAAGACTTTTGTTATACATTTTAACCTTCAAAAATGTGTTAAAAATACTAAGTAAAATGTTCTGCAGCATGTTCTGTTGTACAATTATTTTAGGATATTATTTCTTATTATGTTCACCAGTTGAGAATAAATTCGTGTATTTATCCTATAATTTTGTTTTATAAAATAGCAGATTTCTTTTATTATACCAAATATTTTTTAATTCGTAATGGAGTTTTAAAATTAATTTTATTTTACAAAATATGCATTTTTTTTACGTTTTGTTGGTAAATACGAATGTTTTTTTAATAAATTATAAAATTGTGTCGAAAATATATATCAGAAATATTTGGTGGTTGTTTTATTGATAACATTTTTCTGTCTGCAATAAATGTCAAATAAATTTCTACTTTTTAACTTCCTTCATGAAAGAATCCGTAAAAAAAAAAATAAATAAATAAACTGAAGTTAATGTTTGAAATTGACTTTACACTTTTTACTAATTTATCTAAAATATTTAATAAATAAAAGTATTAAAAAAATATTGTTTAGATTCAATAAGAAACGCTATGATAAAATATTGCAACAACAGATAACAGCAGATGTTACATAGAAAATTACTGTTGCAATAATTCACAGTAGCATTTGTTTTATCGAATTTTGTACATGGCAATATAAATTCTGAAACTTGTTGATGGATAACTAAGATTTTGTTAGTCATTTTGAATATTTATAGTTATTGTCATTATGTAAAGCACACAAATAATGAATCTTCCTACAAAAATAATGAATTTCCTATTTCCTACACAAATAATGAATTTTATTCTCATAAACATAAACAAAATAATGAGAAAATTATCAAAATTGAACAATTATAGATGTAGCACAATTATAGATTGAATTTCCCATTTTTTTCTATTTTTTCAAACTTAAAATCCTATTTTATTTTATTAAAATCTAATTTTTTAAAATTTATGTCACTTTTACTTCTTAATTTTTCCAGAAACGTTATCTCTTTACTTATTTAACTATTTCATTATATGTGATAGTAAATAAGGACCATCAAACAAATAAAGACATTTTTAATAATAAAAAATATAGCTCTTCTTTCAATTAATTTTTCACCAGATTTATTTACTAACGCATAATATTTTTTTAAAAATACTCTGTAAAACATTAGGACTAAGTTAAATCGTATATAACAAATAAGAAAACTTATAAAATATTAAAATATATGAATATGTTTTCAGATTGTTTTTAGATCTTTCATCACATTTTTCAAGAGATAAAATTCTAGTATTTGCTGGGTTATTTCCAAAAAGGGTGGATTTCCAAAATATTATAACAATATAGAGTAAATAATCATTAAACCTCTACAATAATATTAAGCGTATATATAGATTAAAAGGAAAGTAGTATTGTTCTATTCGATTAACATGAAAAGTTTATTTTTTATATAAACAACGTCGTTAGTTTTGTTAGGTAATTAGTGAAATAGGAAAGGTATTTATAAAATCCAAAACTCTTACGCAATAATGTTAACGAAACACTTTCAATAAATTATTTATAGTAATTATTATTTATTATAAACCCTTTAGTATATATGTACTAAATAATTCAAATCATTGATTAATGTAGTTTCTATTCCTAAATTACTGCGTAGGGAAAGGAAGAATTGAAAAATTAACAAACATTTTTAAATAGTTCAGGAAATAAGTTTAATAAAATAATTCTTCTACCAGTTTTTCTAAAAATTAACAAAAAATTATATACCGGTATTTAAAATGTGCTCTCATCAAATCCATAAAACTTCACCAATAGTTATTTTAAACCACTCCCTAAGATTATTTATTATTATTTCCAAAAACAATATAATACTTAAAATTAATCTACAAAAATTTGTAACAATAAGTAAAGAAAAGATTTATTTTTATGCGAGAATTTTGTTTCTCTCTAAACTAGTAAACACTAACGATACATAAATTAAGATGATATTAAGGTCTGAATAAAAAGATTTCAGTTGCTTGAATAGAATATTAATTAATTTCAACTCTAGTGGCTCCTATTGAATTCTGACGACAAAAGAATTGTTTAATTTCCTATTCTACTAACATTTTATTTTTATGTAGTCATGAAAATGAATATGAAATTCAAAAATTATCATTTTGTAAAACACATGTGTTATTGATATGTAGGATTAGTTTAAAGATAAATAGATTCTCATTATTATACATTTATTCGTTATTAAATTTACTCATCTCAATGAATATATTTTTTAAACTGATATACGCTGGAAGAAGCTTTAATATATCCAATGAAATCACTTTCAGTAAAATTTACAGTACAATAGTTCCTACTATTAAATTAAATTTTTTCGTTCAAAAGCATTTTCCATTTGGGATTAAACGTTAACGTAATGTATACTTTCTATAAGCAAAAATTTCATTCAACTCGAAGTGTGAGGAAAATCAATAGTAAATAAAAGTGTTATTTGAGTATATTTAATTGATTAACGCACTATTTCGTATCTCTTGTGTCTAGAAATATCTCATTATTTACATTAACATTATAACATTATCTTGTGGAATAATTTTCAGTTAAAAAACATAAAAATATAATAGTTAAGACCAAAGATATTCCGTTTATCCGGTTTTTTATTCTTTTTTATATTATTAATGTTTTTAACGTATTTTAAAGCAAAACGTGAGGAGACTATAATCATCGGATGTCATATTATACTTGATTATCCATTTGCATGTAAAGTCTAATATCGATCAGTTGTAATCTTTAACGGTATAAAATACTTTTATAAAGCCATAATTTTAATTAAATTATTCCTTTTTATTTCCCATTGTGGTACTAATAAAATACCATGTTTGATTTTTAAATAAGATTCGCAAGAAATTTATAAGAATTACTTATAAATAAAATTGATATAAATTACCAGAAAAATTCATTCGATTATTAAGCGAAAAATCAATTAGCGTATGAGTTCTTGGTATTAATTTCTTACATTTTTGATAAAAATATAATCGTACAAGTTCAGTATATTTTCTGCTCACCGGATTAAATCAAATTGGATTAAATAGTTTTTTTCATACAAGTGTATATAAACATGCTTTCACATAAATATTCTTAGATATATGCTTTTAATATATATATGCATGTGTTTCTTATCAAACTTCTACTCCATTTCTATAATGATCAAAATAGTTATTCTCATATGTATATATAACAAATTATATATATATATATATATATATATATATATATATATATATATATATATATATATATATATATATATATATATGTATATAAATTATTTTCTGCTACATAAAATTGAAGGCGAATTTCATGCTTTCCCTTTCAAGGAATACCGTTCTAATATTTATGCCAGATGAACCATATACATATCCAGAATTCAATGAATAAATGTTTTTAATTATTTAAAAATATTAAATACATAAAATTTTATGTAAGTAATTTCGAAACTTATTGGATTGAATATTTAAGGATTATTATTCTTTAAATAATGTCATTTAAATGAGATGAATGCGAGTTTATATATATATATATATATATATATATATATATATATATATATATATATATATATATATATATGGTAACATTTTATGGAACCTAATACGTAATTTATTGATATTTTGTGATGTTTTTCATACATTCCAGGTAAACTACGGTAAAAAAGACTTCCACATATAAAGCGTTTTACCGTTGTTTGTATTGAAATGCAATTTGCTTTACTTATTATTTTATTGAAATATTGAAATTTTTGAACATCTCTTATTTGCAAAACCCCACAGCACAACTCTGAAATTAATTATTTAAATCCTTAAAACAATGTCTACTTAAGGTTAATAAAAAAAGCATTTCAAAGTAATTTCTAAAATTCATGCATTTTATAAACAAGAAGATTTGAAATTTACTTAAAGTATTGACATTAATTAGCATATCACCAAGTTAACGATATGTTTATCTACAAAATCTTTTGAAATAAAAAAATAATAATTATTTTTAATCTCTACTTTCATTCTGAGGAAGACATAAAATTGTATTTTTATCTTGCAATTGTGAGTTTACTGTGCAACATTTTGTAAGTACAAACTTCGTGTAAAAAATAATATTTCTGGTAATCTTATAATTTTGATCAATGATTATTTACTAAAAATTTTAATAAGATACCATGAAAAAGCTACAGAATTCATTTAGATATGTATTCAATTAATTAACAAATTTCTTATTTTTTCGATTTATTATATTCTGAAAATAATGTATCAATCATAATATCACTATTTTACTTCCAATATAGGACTTTTTAAACAAATTGCTTTGAATTATTATTAAATTAGTTAATTTAATTTATATTGAGTATTTTTTAATGTGGTTTCTCCATTTCTTATGAAATTTTTCCTTAGACGTAGTATATATAATGAATTTTAAAAAAAATCACCAGATTATTTTAAGAAATGTGTCGTAAATTGATTGACTGAGAGAATACGAATTTGTTGATTCCCAGTATAAATTGAAAGATTTTTAATGAATAATAATATTATAGGTATTGATATAATTAAAGAAATGACTAACATATTTTTGAGTTTCTTAAGCAAAAAGACGTACATTTTACAAGAACATGCATTTTCTTTTTCATGTTTTAGTTTATTCCAGACAAATAGCATTTTCATCTGTTAGGATTTAAACACAAAATTATTGCCAGACTAAAGTTGGTGAATGCAAAACAAAGAGAAATTTTAAAACACAAATTTGTAATCTTTCATAAAATTTGGTATTTTATTTTACAGAGTTTTTTTTAAATTCTTTTAATTGTTGATTAAAGTCATAAGAGAAAATATTTATTTTATATATCAATTAAACTTCTTAAAAATTTCCCCATGCAAGAAACTCTATATTACATCCATATTACATAGAAGTTTTTGATTTTTTATAGCAACAAAGATCATTACTTACAGAAAGTGCAGCTTACTGTTAGTCCTCGAACTAAACAGCATCGACATCCAGCACCTTCTGCAAAATGTCTCCAGTTATGCAATGCCCTTGCTTTATAACTCGGGGGTTTTGGAAGCAAAGAAGCCAGTGTGTGATTTCTTGGCACTGGAAGTCTGCTTTACTGGTGAAGGATTTTCACAGAAGGTGATTTTTTAGGGAATAGAAGAAAGAGTAATCTGATGGTCAGGTAAGTAAAGAGGATGGCACAAAGTCTCCCTACAAAGTTGCTGTATGGTATTCTTGGTCACCTGCAAGACATGAAGCCTCGCGTTATCGGCCAAGAACCGTACACTCTTGTGAGCTCCTTCTGTTGCTATACCTGTTGTACATGTGTCAATTGCAGTGAACACAGGTCAACAGCAACTGTTTCATCCCTTTGTAGCAGCTCATAGCGAACCACTTGATGACTAGTTCACCAGCTTCATCACAGAGGGACACATCCACCTCTGGGAAACCACTGTCTTTCCGTACTTTCATTCACAGCATTATCCCATACTGCTTGACTTATTCAACGATTTAATACAGCAGCTGATAAGCCCACTTTGAAGACATAAAGCAATCACCATGAAATAAGCTCCTTCAATATACCCATTTCTCTTCGCTATAATACAAATTTTGCTTGATGAATGTGCACGGTGAATCTGCTTGATTGATATTCCTATTCTTGAATGACTGTTGTCTCTACAACGTCAACACTGATTTGCATAGCTATTCTCATATTCATTTAATGGTAACACGAAAACGGCATGAGTTTTCTTGTTTATTGTATAAATCTATTTTAGATTTGCAATGAATTTATATTTTGTAAAAAAGAAAACAGTTTTATAAATTTACAGTAATTTAGCCTAAAAGTGACACTATATTATCTGATTAATAGATTACCTATAAAACAGTTATATTTAAAGAAAATTCATAAATTATTGATAAATTCATTTTTCTTTTCATAACTCGAAAATATGTAATTAGTTAAATCCTAGTTGTTTTGTAGTCGTAATGAAAGTTAAAGATATTTTTTAACCTTAATAAATGAGTAAGTTTTAATTTTCTTATGATAATAAACGTAGACATAAATAATAAACTTAGACAATATTAAACAATTCATACGAATCCAAATTAAATCTAAATATAGCTATTAAAGTGAATATAAGTGAGTTGAAGGCTTTAGAAAAATTATCTATAGATATCAAAAAAGAAATTCTCTGTCAAATATGAGGTAAAGTATACAAAAGAGAAACTTGGTCATAGATCAAAGTAATTTGTAGGGAAAAATATCTAGCACATCTCTCTCGGCAAAAGACAATTTTTCACTTTCTATTTTACTGAGATGGATTTCACCAAACTCATCAATTTAGTTCTTTGAAATCCATAAAAGTGTTGAATAGAAAAGGGTGTGAGAAACGACACTGTGTGTGAAATAGAAATTTTAATTCACGAAACTAAATTCATGAAATAAAGTATCGGGAATTTTGATCACATACTATATTTCATGGAAAGTTAAAAAAACTGGGACTGAAAGAGAAACTTAAAAATGATAAATTTTACTCCTATATTGAAAGTTCTTTAAAAAAGTTCCTGACAATAATAATTAATTTTTTACAGACAAAATGCTTCAAAAATAGTTTTATATGTTTGTTCTTATTTCTTTATTCATTCTTTTATGTACATTGATTTTTTTATATTTCTGATTGCTATTCAAATTGTTTAATTCTAATTTAATTTAATATACTTTTTACTACAATCCCTAATAATTAATATTTATAAAATAATTAATAAATGTATTAGCAGTTAATAATAATAAGTAAAATTTTATATTAGAAAAATATTTGAATGCTTAAAAACACAACAAGTTGAAATATGAAATTGAATCACTGTAATAAAAACAAATTATTTATTAATTTCTGTGCTTAAGCTAACTCAGTTATTTTCCCAAATTCAATTGAAAATATCCCATAGGAATTTGAGTCCTTCCCCTAATTTTCTTTTTAATTAACTGCAAGTTTCTAAAAGGGATTGAGCTTTAATAATGAACTTAAAGCTTATAGATTGAACTTTTTCTATATTTATTTTCCCTCTTTAGAAGCTCTCTTCATTTCTTATTCAAAAGAAAAACAAATATGCATTCTACTGAGTAATCTGTTATCACGAGGGATTATAATATCAGAAAGGGTAAAGCAATCCAAAACCGTTTTGCTTGTTTTTTTCATCGATAATCCGCTAGGGCTTTCGTCCTTTCAATTTCAGAAGATGAAACTGCTATCATTTGAATATTTTTTGATTAATTTTTTATGAGTTAATTTGAGAAGGAAATTTTCTATTTAATTTTTTCTCTCTTATTTTGACGAATTATTTAATAATAAAAATAACAATTTTTTTCGGAATAGTGAAAAAAATATTTTTGTAAATAAAAGCATTTGTTCATATATATCAGAAACAAAGATGTCAAAATATATTTGTTATCTTATCCAATACCATTAAATAATATTTTATTCGAGTGTATATAAAAATGTTACCTTAAATCATTTATATTTTTGCAAGGAGAACTATCGGACAATAACATATTCCAAACTTTATGTATTAATATTTTTTTAGTATTGACAAAGGAATTGTTTTATTTAAATTTCTTGATTATAAAAAGTCAACTGGAAGACTTAATATGATTTAAGTCTTTCAAAAACATACTTTGATTTGTTATTGAATTTTACAAATTTTAAGAATTCTTAAATGCAAATATTTGTCGGTACTATTATCTTTTGCAAATAATATTTCATTAGTATAATTAATAACAAAAAAATAAACATCTCCAAAATTAGTTTTCTGTTCAATCAATCAACTGATAAAAAATGATGAACAAAAATATAGCAAACAAGTAACATACAAATGATATTATATTACAATTTTAAAAACATTTCTTAAAACACTAGATTCATAAGGATATTTTTAATACAAATATAAAAAATAATTATACAAATGTCGTTTTGTTTCTTTCGTGTTGAAAGAAAATAAAAAAGTGAAACAATAAAATTTATTTGTAAACTATATAATTGTCTTAATCAGAACTGAATTTTGCTTCAATAAAACTAAATAACCCAAATAAAGATATCATATAATATACTTATATAATCTCAACAAAAGTCATTTCTTTCATCTAAATATATAAAATAATTTTATTTACACATTGAAATATAAAATGATATAGTTTATTTAAAAATGGATTTAGCAACAGCTACAAGGTTTTGGTAGTATTGCTTTAGATTATTGCAATCTTGAACATTTTACAATTAGGTGTTAATTTTAGGAATTGGAATTTTAGATCTCCTTTAAAAAATTGAAGATATTGTTTCCGATGAATAAAAAGTTACGAACTCAGTTAACATAAATACTGACTCTAGGTTAAATACTGAATCTGTGTATGTGGTTTAATTTTACAATTAAACCAGATTCCTAAGAAATGTGGAATAGTTAAACTCTAATGTATAAAAGTTGCGTTAACTAACAATTTTTGATTTCTAGATTTTTCGCTGTTGATAATCATATAAGAAACTGCAAATTTGCTTTCTCATTTTAAGATTTATTAATTTTAAGTCTATAAAATATTTGTTTTTATACTTAAAAACTACTAAATAAGATCTTTAACTCTTATAATTGTCAGTTTCTTGTCGTAATGAGAAACGCTTTTAGATATGGAAATATTATTTTAAATCCTATGTCTATTTGATATAAATGGTAATTGTCCCTGGTAACTGTAACAGCAGAAGTTAAGCACAAATATTAATAATGGGTTCATGGAATTCTAAAATATATACTTGGTCTGCGTAGTAACACATTTAATCCTTTAAAGTTTTTTTTGATTTTACTTACATTTGCTTGACAAATTTTTAATTGAGACAAAAATATTTTTAATGTATTGAAATTTAAAACATTTTAGTCATTTTTATATTCTAGATGTATTGTTCTTCAAATGCCAACCATTCATTGTTCACGTAAAAGTTTGAGCTGATTTTTATTTCCCTTCTTTATCTGCTGTGGGAGACAGCATATTTTAAAAACACTATAAAGCTTATAACATTTATCACACATAGTCGTTGGTGCATTAAAACTATAAAAATATATGATTAAATGCTGATTTATTGAAAATCACTATCTAATGAATTAGAAGGATACAGATGCAAACTTCTAACGTGATGTTCAAAATTAAATTCATAGACAAATAAAAAGTGATTTATATACTAGTCTTCACTTTGTTATTTCTATTTAATGATCATTTGGCTTATGATTGTTTAAAAATAATGACTAAATGTATTTTTTTCTGCAGAAGTATATGTGAGATTTTATATAGATTTAAAATTGAACTATAATATTGAAACATGAAAAACTAAAATCTAACATTAAATTACACTTCATATGAAATATATATATATATATATATATATATATATATATATATATATATATATATATATATATATATATATATATATATATATATATATATATATATATATATATATATATATATATATGTCAATCCTTAAAGTTTATTGAAACACAACCTCTCAAATGTTTAATATCATAATACGGACTTAATATGACAAAGTATATTAGATCCGTATTCCCATTAAAAAGTACTATAAATATTTGAATCTAGAATGTGAAAAGTTTGAGAAATGCAATTATTAATGTCATGGTAAAAAATATTGCAAGACTTCAAATTTGAATATGATTTTTAAAAGATGCATAGAAAGCTACATTTATAAATCTGAATTATTTTTTTCTGTATAGCGTTTTTTTATTTCCTTGGCATAAAAATCTCAATTTGCTTACAATAATACCTTTTTAAAACATTGCTTATTTTCAAATACCGTCGTATTTCAATGTGTAAGGATATGACTTGTACACTATGTCCCATTAATATTCATGTATGCGAATGCATAGTATACGAATTCCAAAGTTAAATGATAAATTTCGCTTTCATTTGCCTGTAGGGTATGGCTTGCGATTGAGAAAGCAAAGTCTAATTACAATTCATGAACAACTTATTTATTTCATTTCTTGTCATCGCTAATGAAGAAGTCAAGAGAAACAGAACGAAATTCAGTCAAGGATATTCCCACATTATTTAAATGTTTAATGATTGTCAGTGATGAATTGGGCCATGACTTCAATTAAATGTTTCGAGAGAATAAGTCATATGTGCTGTATTTTTTTGTTTTGCTTTCTTGACTGAATGCTTTAAGTATTTACTAATTCGAATGCAAACGTTGTGTTGTTAAAGGAATATATTTTTCTTTAAAATTATTTCTTGAATTGGTTTGAGAAGAAATATTTATACGAAATCCTCCTGGCTGAATAACAGGATTTATATCACTTTTTTCTCCCACTTTAATTTTAACGTTTTCTTAATTATACTCTTCATAAGCAGAAAAATTATAAGTTGGAAATATACATACGCGCGGATATCAGATTGATTTACTTATTTTATATAATAAATTTTAAACTAGAGGTAAAGGTTTGAAAGGATGAAATATTGACAAATAAGCAAGAGAAATTTGAGAGTAGCTTATTAGTAAATTAATACATATTTTATTTCTTTTTTGAGTAAAGGTTTTATATGTAATAAAATAATTTTAACACATTTAGAGGTATTTTCTATTACAGAGAAATGCATGATTGAAGAATGATTTCGTTAACTACATAACACAACAAATTTAGTCTCTATTTCGAAACTTCGTAGTACAAGCAGACACCGCATCATTCGATGTTTGCTCCACCATATGATTTCTTTTGTACCTGAGCATAAACTCCTCAAGGAATTCATTGACCTGTTTACCAGTTACCCAAGATCACAAGCATTTGAGACAACAATGATCCGACGAACGGACGTGGACATACATACATACATAATTGTGTGGGGAGACCCCGGACTGTACCTTTAGGTTAACGGGTGCCGTTTCCCCAACACCTAGTATGCTCCACACCTCTACGAGGTCCGTGAGGGCGCCACCATCGTGGCATTTAACAAGGCAAAGAAATTGTGCTTACAAATTGGTAGCAAGAAGTTACAAAACATTTTAAGGGGCTTTAAGCCCTGCTGAACATCAGGCAATAATATTCAATATTTTCTCTGAGTTTAAAATAAAATATAACATGACATATACAACAAACAATGGAGAAACAATTTTCAATCAATGAAAAGACAGTTAACAATTTCTAGGGTTTTTATGGCAATAAAAACATTATATACATTGAAAGCAAGATTATAAATAGTATGAACACTTAATTATGAAAAGGAAAAAAATGGCATGATATGAAAGTTGATAACTATATACAGGCAGGCAGCTTATACAAGTTTCATAAGCACCTTAGTTTTTAAAAGTATTTTTTTAATAATTTTTAAATAATTCCAAATAAATTAGTTAAAAAGTTTCTAAGGTACTAAAAGGGAATAGGATTCAAAAAGTTTTTAAGGTTCTAAAGCGGGCTCATAATGTTCGAAAAGTCCAAACAATTCGGAACATACAGTTCATAAATTTCATTAAGTTTATATAAAAAATTTAAACACAATTATTAATTGTGGAAGAAACTTAACTAAGAATAGTTTTCTGATTCGTCTGTGGAATCTTCTATATCGTCTGTGGAATCGTGGCCTAAATCCTGACAAAGTTCTAATCCTCGTTTGTTGAGATGAATCATTAGCTTTGTGAGGAGTAATCTGCGGTGGCGATCTTTTAAGCAAAATCTCAGGAACTCTATGTTGGTCTGTTGGGAGTTCTTCTTTAGGTGGTAATTCTCAGTCTCTGGACACTCTAGGACATAGTGGAAAGAATCTCCTTGGGCTCCACAGATACAGGTGGATGAAACTGCCTTTCCGAATCTTTGGAAGTACTGTGGAAATGGACCGTGAAATGTTAGCAGCTGGTTGAGGTATGGATTATCATACGTTAGCTTGCTAGAGATTTCTGAGAGTAGATGTTTGGTTATTCGACCTGTTATTGCATTGTCCCACAGAGACTGCCAATTTTGAAGTGTGAAGTGCTTCAGTTGTTTGATAAGTGAAGATCTTGGGTATGGAATCACTAATGCTTTGGATTTATCAATTTTTGTGGCTTCCTTTGCAGCGATGTCTGCGCACTCATTTCCAACATCACCTTGATGCGCTTTGATCCAGCTTAGATTGATGTGCGAAGTTGCAGCTGCTAGTTTTTCCTGTATGGCATGTATTATTGGTGATGTGTGAAGTGGGTTAAGTAACGCATGCAATGTTGATGAGCTATCAGACCAAATGGTTACAGATCTGAGGCCCTGTGCATCAATGATATTGATAGCTTCAAAAATGGCTATGGCCTCTGCTTGAAAGACTGAGTTCTTATTCCTCAGCTTAATTTTGTGTTCTTGAAGTTGCTTGCCTTTATGATAAATTATTAGGGCTGCACCTGTTTTACCGTCAATATGTGATCCATCCGTATAGATATTGTAAGGTGTGATCAATTGGATTTGACCTTTTGCTGGCGAGGAGGGTTTGGAGGGCAGATTGTGGATGTGTTTCCCCTTAAGTCTTAACGATGGATGGACACAGTTTTTATGCACAGGATATTCATAGTCAGACGCACTGAGGGTTTGGTCTCCTAGCACAGTAGTTTCCTGCAGTTGCAGTACCCTAATTTTGTGCGCTAGCTGGATGCAAGTAAGATGAAGTGGTGGCAGGCCTGCCAGTGTGTTGAGGGCAATTGTGGACGTGGTCCTGAAGCTTCTCGTGATTAATAATGTAAAGTAGCGTTGTAAGCTGCCTAATTGCCGCTGCTTCCTAACCGTCATGGGTAAAATCCACAAGGATGAGCCATAAGTAACCATTTTCTCCATGACAGAAAGATAAATTGCTTTAGTAATTTTACTTTTAATGCCCCAATCTCTGGCGATCATGGAGCGGAAATGCTGAACTATTGGTATCATCTTTGTCATTAATTGCCTGATATGTTGTAGGAAGGACATTTTGCAATCTATTGTTACTCCGAGATATTTTAGTGTTTTAGTATGTTTAAGGCTATTATTTTCTAAGGTTATTCTGGGATTTGATTTTAAATGTTTTCTTTTCTGGTGCAGGATAAGGATTTGCGATTTAGGATGAGAAATTGTGAGCTTTAAATTTCTACAGTAATTTGAAAAATGTTGCAAAGATTCATTACAATGTGATTGCAGAGACGCTTTTGTATTACCTTCAACTACTAATAATGTGTCTTCGGCAAAGGCAATTACTTTAGTATGTTCTGGCCAGGATGAAGTTAATAATTCGTTAAAGAAGATGTTCCACAGGATGGGGCCGCCAACAGATCCCTGTGGGCATCCCCTGGTGTGAGGAATTGTGACGCACCCTCCATCATGAACCGTGGTGAGCGATCTGTCTTCCAAAAAGCTGAAGATCAAGGATGTTATATTACCTGGACATCAAGTTTGTAGCAGTGCTTGACGCAGCCCTGGCCACCAAAGTGAGTCAAAAGCCTGCTGAATATCCAGCGCAATGAGTGCTACGTAGTTCTGCTTATGGTGTGATTCATCAATTAGGCTTCTAAGTTTTTGGAAGGTGTGTTCTGTCGAGCTGTTGCTTCGAAATCCATATTGGTGATTACTAAGGAATTTTGTTTTATGCAAGTGATGTTTGAGCCTTCCTATGGTCAATCTCTCCAAAACCTTCCCAAGGGCTGGTAATAAGCAGATTGGCCGATAGGAGGTCGGGAGACTAGGGTTTTTATTCTTCTTAAGAAAATAAATAACCTGGCCCTGTTTGAATGGTTTGGGGAAAGTCTTAAGCGTAAGGCAAAGATTAAAATATTGCAGGAGGAAAGTTGCATTTGCTCGAAAGAGCAGCTTGACAATCACATTGTCTATCCCATCTAGGCCGGGAGCTTTTGAATTGACAAGATTCTTGATAATAAACTTTAGTTCATTGAATGCAAAGGGTGGGTCCATTATGGTTGTGGGATTTAGGGACAGACTTCTAATTCTGCGGTGGTGTTGATTGTCAGTTGCAATGTCATCTGCTGGAAAAGTAGCTTTCAAAAGGTCCTGAAGTATGGTGGTGGTAGTCTGAGTAGTATTGGTTGTAGTCGTGAGAGTCTGAAACTGTGTGGGCTGGAAAGTTTTGTTGGTAACAATTCGTTTAATAATGCCATGTTCTTTATTGTTCGTTGTGCAGAACCGTGACCAGCTCTGCAATTTTGCTTCTAAAATTGATCTTTTATAGATGGCCAGGTGTTGCTTATACTTAAGATGTAGCTGATCTCTAATGGCTGGTGTAGGTGCATTTTTCATTAATCTTCGTATAGCCCTTGTTTTTTGCTTTTGACTCCTCAGGCTGGTTGTCCACCAAGACAGGTTCGTTTTCTGAACTGGATTTCGGATACTGAAGACCTCTTCTGACGTTGATTTTATAACATCCAGGAGTTGGATAGTTATTTGTTCTAGTTCGTTGGGTGTATTGACACGTTGAAGTTCTATTTTAAGTTGATTCAGCTTGGGCTTGATTTTTTGAATAAACTTGTGTTGACCTTTGTAGGTATTGTAACGTCTATTAAAAGTGATGATAGATTTCGAAGAGATGCGAAAAGTTATGTATTTATGGTCAGAGCACGTAACATCGTCAGTCACTGCCCACTGATCTATTAGGCTGGAGGCAAAATCGTTTACTATGGTCAAGTCTGGCCATCCGATTCCAACAGGGCCTTCGAATGTTGGTGGGCAGCCCTGGTCGTTAGCGATAGAGAGATGGTGCTGTGGAATGAAGTCTTCTAAGAGGAGTCCTCTATGGTCATTAGAAGTGTAGCCCCACAGTATGTTATGCGCATTAAAGTCTCCTCCAATAATTATTGGCATTCCCGGATAGCTTACTAAGATGTTATGTAACTGGTGAAGAGCAGTTTCAATCCTTTCATAGGGTGAGGCATACAGGCTGGCAAGAAGTAAAGGACGTGGTTGCAGATTCAGCTGAATCACAACAAGATCTCTTGTTGATTGAATAATTGTGGGATTAAAGGGTGCATTGACAATGATGGCCGCTCGTGGGTTGTCCGGCCCCATTGCATGAAAAACTTTCCATCTAAGAGGAATTCCCCTGATGCTTCCTTTCAATGCATATGGTTCTTGTATAAAACTAATATCGATGTTGTTGGTGGCTATGTATTGTGAAAATTGGGCAATTGCCGATCTGCTGCGTTGTAAGTTAGCTTGGAGACAAGTTATATTGTTGCAGGTTAAATTAGTTAAATTTTTATCAGTTGGGTGCTGTACAATTGGTATAGATGGCGCACTGTTTAAGTTGTGATTACTGGTAATTGAGGTATCGTTGCTGTTATGAGTGGGCATTTTAGTTTAAGTAATTGGCTGATCAGTTATTTATCGATTAGTGGAGCTACGGTAAGTGGTTTGCTTGTAGTTTGTTCTTTTTGGTTTTTCTAGCTGTTCGTTGGTAAAGTTGTTATATGATGGGCAGTTGAAATCATATGCGGGGTGATTAGTAGGGTACTGACATCCTTTTTTATTATTCTCAAAACAGTTAATGCAAAAAGATTTAAATTCGGTGCATTCATCTGTCATGTGTTCACCTCCGCATTTTCCACAATACTTGGCATTCCTGCAGTTGGTAGTTGTGTGGTGGAAAGACTGGCAGTTTTGGCATCTACGTACTGTCAAAAAGCGGTCGATTCTGAATCTTCCTAAACCTAGGAAAATGAAGCGATTTTTGAGGAGCTTTAGCCCTAATGGTTTTGGTAGTTCAAAGATCCAGTTCCACAAGTTGAATTTACTTAGAGTTTTCCTAGTTTGGAGAATCCTAATATCCTGTGAATTTTTCAGACTTAAGTCTTCCTGAATCGCGTTGAGGATTGATTCATCAGTGGTGGTTTCTGGAGTGTTAAGAAGAATTACCCGTATTTTTGGTATTTCCTTTGGGACCGCCGTAATTTTTTTATTGTTAAGAATTGTTGATAGCTGTGTTATGTCCTTATGGTTCCTGCATTGGATTTCGACATGGGTTTTTCTCATGTAAATACCTTTAGGTCGGACATCACTTTCAATTTGTCGTAGTGTTTGTCCGATATTGTCTGCTGGATCTCTTTTTATTATTAGGCAGGGCTGAGATTTTACCGCTTGACTATAAGTTTTTGGATTCTGCTGATTTGGTTCCAGGTTCTTCCTTAGAGGTTGTAGAGTGGACTTTTGAAGTTTGTTGTCTAAGGATTTGATAGCATTTGCTAATTCAGGTATGTTTTGTTCCTTTAGGTCCTTTAAATTTTGCAGGAGCTCTTTCGATGTTGGGTCAATGTTTTCGACGGTGGGTGTTGGTTGAGGAGTTGCGAATTTAAATTCCTCTTGTAGGTTTTTAATGAGAGTGAGGGCTTTATCGCGATTCTTAGTCGGGAAAATGAATCTGCCCTTATTTTTTGATTCGATGATTTTCTTTAGGGATTGCAACATTGCGAATGGTGTTGCATCTTTAACTTTTTGTTTTTTCCTTCTTTTTTCAATTTGTGATGTTGACTTTACTACCACTGGGTGCAAAATAACCTCTTCACTATGAGAGTTAAGATGATCAATATGCCAAGATCTGAATCTAAACCATTTAAGTCCAGGTTTCCTGGATCCTTTGTGTAGGTATGTTTCATGGGTGAAATCAATTCGGACATTAAAATTTGCGTGTTCAGTTCGGATAATGCTGAAAGCTGTTTAAACCAATAGGTTTATTGTTAAGAAAAATAATAATAAATGATGACAATATACTATTGAATAAAAAAAATCACTATAAATGTAAAGGCTGACAATAGATACAGCGGAAGTGACCCAGATGCCATGATCACCCCGTCCCGTGCATCAACCCGCACATCCGATGTACAGACTAAATGAGTCAAATTCCTGTGATTTAATGTAATAAAAAAAGTGTAAGTAAAATAATAATAAAAAAAAACTATAAAAACAGACAGCGTTATGAAGGACACCCCATGGGACGATTTCAGTAGAAAGTTCCATCAGTATAACTCCACTGATGGTGTTGTGTAACGGACGTGGACAACGGAATAAAAAGGAAACATTTTTAAAGACAATTTCTGCCCAGCAATATTATGTCCAGATTCGAAACTCAAATTATCATGATGAGCGACTGCTAAATGTTTGGCTTATGCATGCCCATTCTGGCTCTGCTTTCCTTAACATGCTTTGGATTTCATTCGATCATCTCTCTAGTGAGTACAGTTTTTACTACAAATAGTAAGAGTTGCATCTCTTAATTGTAGTAGACCTTGGTTCTCCAAGACTCTTAAACACTTGTCATCCGCCATATTTCAATAGTTTAATGATGCGTGACTACACATGGCATATAATATTCAAAGTTTTTTCCTCAATCACATTGAATTTTCATTGGAAGTGTGTGCTTCAATCTTGCACAATAACTAGCCAAGGATATAAAACCCGTTGCTACATCACATCAACATTGGCAATATATGGAAACTGTAACTTGCTGCTATACCCCAAGGGTACATAAGAAACCTCTTTGGTTCTAAGACGAGGCGTGTATCCAACATTAGAAACTGCACTGATTACAGATTTTCTCATCATCCACAGCTCATAAAAGGCTGTAATGTCTATAGAATTGATATTTGTATAATTTGTTATCTGTCAAAAACTGTTGTTGAGAAAACTCTGATCTGTTTTGGTGTTGTATTTGATTGACCAGCAGTGTGCATTTATTTACTTTAAGTTACCTGAAGTCACTATAAATATATACATATTAGTGTTTCTACGAAATTAGGCATTTTTAACTAATGAATGATCTTCTGTAAAATTGTCTGTCAAATATTGGGAATCTTAATAAATCCTTATTGTGAAATTTCAGAATTATTCCTATTACCTATTTTTAATAATAAAACAAAGTTCCATATAATTAATTATGAGAGCTTTCTAAATTTAAAAAAGAAACTAAATTTAAAATATTTTAGTATAAATTGTTTAACTTCATATTCAATTACTGTTGGGCCAATTTGTTAACTAGATTCGTTGTCATAAAACTCCCTCCAATTATTAAATGAGAATGCATTTTTTATTTCATTTCATGTCACATGATCAGCCACTGAAGACAACGCATTGTTAAAATTTCATAACAAAAATGAAGTAATTATTCATGGTTTTTTTTAATCTGAATAGTTGAAACTGAAATAATTGGTTGCGATTAATCTGATACAGCTATTAAATAACTTTTAAGTATTCGAGTAAAATTTAATACACAGGAAAGTCTGGAATAGTTTTCATCCAGATTCAATTAAAAATTTATATTAATGAGGTCTTAAATAATCTGTCATTATTTATAGTTTAGCTTTATACAGAAAAGAAAATATGTTTTATCAATTAAATTAATTTATTTTGGCATTAAATTGGTAATTCAAAAAATAATTTTATTCAGATATACTTTTTAAAATCTTTTTCCTTTAAGTGCTTAAATTATATTAATAATAAAGTACCACATCATGACTGGAAACACGAATAGGTATTATGCAAAAATTATGTCAGTTATTTTTTTCTTATAAATATTTTTCATTTAATAGATTCTTTCATAGTCAAATATCATTTCTAAAACTTAATATACATACTTATATAATTAATTAACTTGAAATACATGTTTTATATCAAAAACTTATGTGATTCACGCTTTTAAAATATTATAATTCTTTAAACATTTATTTAGGTTTATCACTAATAAAATTAGGGCTTATTGAAAATAAAAAAAATCGTGAATTTTCTTTAACTATAATTCATACATCCCTTTAAACATACTTTTTATGAAAATTTAGGTAAGTCAAATATTTATAATATAATTATAATATATGAATTTCTTGATATTGTTTATACTTTAAAGATTCTTATGTTTCGTTAAGAGTTGGTTCTTGATACATAATATAATTTAGTTTACAATTTAAACTAAAAATAAAATACTTAATTCATTGATGAAAAATATAAAGTGTTCATTATTTTAATTATTAAAGTATTTATTAATTTATGTAAGACTAAGCAAAAACGCTTTATATTTTTAAGTAGTTTATAATTCATTTTGCTTAAAATTTTGTTGCTAATTTCTGTATGTGTTTTCCGCTCAATAAATGAAATAGAAATAATTAAAGGCTATTAAATTTGGAAATTTATGCAAACCTAAGTGTTAATTCATTTTAATTAATATTATGAGTCTAATAAACCTCTATATTCTTCAAGTGGGTTATGTTTACTAGTATAAGACTTTATATTTCAACACACATTGGATGAAAAAATAAATTACATTTTTGATTGATACTTTTTTTGATAATACTTTTTTTTGTATTAGTTGTGACACAAATATAATCTTAAGGGACGCATATACAATGACAAGTAAAACAGTTTTTCTTACTGCAAATATTTTTTAGTATTTTTTTAAATATTACTTTTTTCAGATGTCATGAAGAAGATTATAAACCTAAAGAAATTATCTGATAAGGAATTTCATTCTTCTGTTTAATAACTTTTGCAAATTTGAAACAATGGATGACAAAATTAGTTAAATTTAAAGTTTCTATTTTTAAAGAAATATTGCAGGAAAAATTTAATTGGTTAAGAACAAAGCAACAACAGCTGATTAAGTATAATTATTTCATTTTACTAGTTCTATCTTTTAAAAATGCATTTTTAAAATCAAATTATGTATATTATTGTAAATTTATTAAGAGTGATCTAAAATACTACTTAAATGGTTAATCGATCTAATTATCTATTATAATTAGTAAAGATAGATTTTTACAAAAATTTCGGATTTCTTTTATTGCCATCCATTAATTAAGAAAAATCTTCATGAAGATAAAATGTTATACAAGTTCTGATATTTTCCTTCAGCCAGTAAATTTTCTCCTTAATGTAAATATGTTTCATCGTTTTATAACAATATATATTTATAGTCATCCATAGAAATATATAGTTATGCAAAGAATTGAAAAGTAACAATTGGTTCCGAAAAAAGAAATCAGTTTTTGAATTTAATTTGCTGAAAATTAATGAAAATTATTGGTATTTTGCAGTTAGGTAAAACAGTATCGTAAAAATAATATTTTCCAATATAAAGTTATAAATATAATTAATCTTAACTTGCTCTATATATTTGAAATTATGTGCACCTATTTTGAACAATGCTATATAAATTACTCCGCTTTCATACATTGCATGCTTTCTAAAAGAAAACCAATTTAAATTTTGAATAATGTTGGTTATCTCACTGAATAGTTTCAAAATAACTACTTCAACTATGTTATTTGCAAGTTGTTAATAAATTTAAATAAATTATTAATATTTAGTTTAAATATTAAAAACCAGTTTTGATGCAAAATTCCACAAATAAACTTGATGTATTGTACGCTGATTGAAAAAAAACTTTCTCCCTTTAACAAATAAATTTCATCAAATAAAAAATTTAATGACTTTAAAATCCGTAAAATAATTTTTCCAATTGAATGTCTACTCATAATTTTATGCATAGTTTTATGTGTTTAATTTTACATTACTAAATATTTGTCAGTGATTTTGGTTTTAATTTTAAATACAATTTGTTATAAAATGAAAAATAGGCATGAGATACTTATAAATATATTGTGGTATCATTGTGAGCAATTAACCTAGGTAGACGCTTAAAACTACATTAAGAAAACATCCAATTTCACTTAAATTTAAATGCTTAAACGAAATTAATTTTTTTACTTTCTACTTGGATAGTAAAAGATTTGAACAAAGAATATAAAAATATGTAAAATAGTCCGCAGGAAAAATTTTACAATAATAATGAAGTAATAAGAAGTAATATCTGTTTCGATAAATTTTTTAATATAAGGAAAGTACACAATAAAATGACGTTCTACAGACACTGAATTTCTATTTGTAGAAGCATTTTATTTTTAACTACCAAAATATTTCTTTAAAATAAATAAACGTATTTTATAAAATACACTTATTGGAATATTTGCATTTATATATATATATATATATATATATATATATATATATATATATATATATATATATATATATATATATATATATATATATATATATATATATATATATATATATATATATACAGGTAACCCTCCTATAACACGGTAGTTAGGTTCCTAGAAAATGCCGTGTTGTGTGAAATCGTGTTGTATGAGACCCAGAACTAGTACAAAAAGGGGGTTACGTTCCAAAAACTTATTAAAAACAAATATTTTTTTTAATTCGACATAAACAACTTAATTTTTATTAAATAATAAATGTATATCCAACACAAAGTAAGAAAAGAAAATATTTTAATCTAACGCAACTATAATTTAATGAATTTATTCGTCGTCACTGCTCAGTACAATCAACCGAGAACGTTTTTTGGGTGGAACGATATCGCCTTCACTTTCAGAACTTTTTTCTTTATTTAAAGTTTTTGTATGTTTTCCCCTCTTAAAAAAATCTGCAATCGAACTTTGCTGACTAGTTCTTACTAGGTCATTGTAAATTTCGCGGTATGGAGTTAAACAGTTTTGCAGCTCCCTTTTGAATTTTCGACTTCTTTCCGTGGAAGGGTCTGTTTTCAAGAAAAATGACTCGAGATTTTCCGCTAAGCATAGGCCTTCTTGTAATTCTTTTAATGTTAAATTCTTAACTGCACAATCTTCATCAGAGCTAGCGTCCTCAAAATCTATTTGATTTGCATCCAGGGATGCCATTTCCATCAAATCCGCTTCGTCAACTTCTTCTTCCACTAATAATTCTTGAATGTCTTCAGTAGCCATATCCACAAAACCTTTGCCTCCGATTGATTTAGCGACTTTTAATATGGCACCAATTTCGTTTTCTGATGTTTCACGCATGTTTGCTGTTTCAACTGAAGAGGGCCATATCTTCTTCCAACACGCATTTAAGGTTGATGTTTTTATTTCTTTCAGCGACAAAGATATGATTTCGATACAGTGCTTGATTGAAAATTTCTTCCAAGCTTCCATTACGCTAATTGATTCCGAATCGGTTGCGTCTAAAATCTTCTTATATAATACGTTTTAAAGGTATAAATAATACCTTGATCCAATGGTTGGAGCAACGAAGTAGTGTTAGGTGGTAGGAACACTATTCTGACGTTGGGATGAGTCAAATCTTGTGAGTGGCATGGAGCGTTATCTAAAAGTAATAGCACCTTAAAGCTCAAAATTTTTCTGCCTTTAATAACGCTCAACGCTTGGCACAAAACAATTTGAAAACCAATCTTTAAATAAATTTCCTGTTACCCACGGAAGAAAAGACACGGAGAGTCGCCGCTAACCTAGAAAAGAAGTAAGGAGTGAACATGTTTCCGCCGACCGATAACAAGCTCTAACATTGGAACAAAACCGTGTTATAAGATGACGTGTTGTAGGAATTTTCCCGCAATTTACGAATCGTGTTACAGCGAAACCGTGTAATAGGAGGGTTACCTGTATATATATATATATATATATATATATATATATATATGCAAAGCATTGCATGTTTGATATTAAATCGTTAATCGAGAGAAATATTAAAAATAATCTTTATGTCATTAAAACTTGATAGCCAAATAAAATTATCTTTGCATTAATTTTGAATATAAAAATCGTATTCAAAATAAATGTTTGTTGATAGTTTTAGTAACATTGTTTTTAAAGGTAGAAGAAAAGGAAACCAAGAAAATAATTTTTATGGTAGTTGAATATACGTTATAGAGATAAATCTATTATTGAAATACAGAACATTGCACTGTAAATATCTGCGTTCATTATATAAAGTTCATTTATTTCTTGTTTTTTGAAAAAAAAGTGTGATTAAAAATGTGTTGTTAAGTCATTAAACAATTAGTTTTTAAAATATTCATCTGTTCAAAACATAAAATTGTTAAAAGCTTTATTATACGCGTTTTCAATTATCAACGCTTAAGAAAATGTTTATTTAAGATATTCTAGATTTATTTTGTAATTAAACAGAAAAAATTATGAATAACTTTCAGGAGTTGTAGAGCTAACCAATCGATTTTATAAATCTATAAAAAGAGTACTAATTCTTAGAAAATAACTTTTTTTTCCATGAATATAATCTATATTTTTAACTAAAAAGAGAGGAAAAATTGTGTCCTTTTCATAAATGTATTTTTGTGCTTGGAGCTACAGAGAATGCTTTAAAGTCTTTATGTGAAAACCCTTCTACTTACAATGAAAGTTTAGAGGTTATCATGTTTATTCCTTATAATATATCAAATAACAAATGAATTGTAATGCTTTCCATTGCTTTTGCATGTTTGTATCAGTCTTAACGTAATATACATTTAAAATATAATGCTTTACCGAAGCAAAAGACACTGCAGCTGTTTTCGTTGCATGAAATAAGATTTCATAACTACAATTCGTTTGATATATCAATAAATAAATAAATAAATAAATAAATAAATATATATATATATATATATATATATATATATATATATATATATATATATATATATATATATATATATATATATATATATATATATATATATATATATATATATATATATATATATATTGAATTTAATAATTATTTAACTTGTTTTTTACATATTTATATGAAATAAATTTCGAATATGATAAAATTTAACTAATTTTATATTGCTGAGTTTATATGAATAAATTTAAATAACTCACTAATTATTTATACAAGTGTACCATTTAAATTCATATAATATTGAAAATTAAAATAATTACGTGAAGACTGTGCAATTCTAATAATTTTAATAATAGAGAATATTGATTACGTAACATCAAAAGCATAGATATAAATTTTTTGTTATAGTTTTTGCTTACGTATTTCTAATGTGTAAGTAACATATTTATTTAATTTCATCTTTGATAATTTTTTATAAATTCTCCACCATAGATGACTTTTAAATATCTTTATCAAAAATATTTTTCATTTCTAAATGCATCTAATTATGTTAAGTGTGTGAACATATGATATTCTCCTTATAAAATTTTCAAGATTCAAAAGCAGTGATACATATTTATATCAGCTAGGTGAAAAAAATATGCATTTATTATAATATATGTATTTAAAATTTAAAAAAATAGTATGTAAAAGAAGACAATATTTTTTAATGCAACTTTAATGAAGTTGCACGAAAAAAATATTTCACTTGATTGCTTATTTTTTAAATAGAATTTAATGATAAATGCAGTATTTATACAATAAAAGCTACAAAAGAATGGTTCTTAATAAGTTCGCTTATTTTTACGCATTCTGATTAATTAATTTTTGTTCTATTTTTTAATTTTTAATCTAAAACAAAATTTTCATATTCTTGTGAATATGTATTCATGTTGTTTTTAAAAAAATTTGACAGCTTTAGAAAAAAAGATGTGAGTACCGAAAATTGCTTATTTTTAATCGGATAATTACGTAATTCATCAAACTACTTTGATTATAAAATATTCCAGCACGCAATGAAATAAATAATATGCAAGAAATAAAATATTTCTCACACAATTAATTAGCAAATGGCTTTTTTCTCATCTTCCATGACAATATTCTGACTCGGTAAGTAAAAATGATTATCAAAAGCAATTTTTAAAAACATTCATGGACAAATTTGATTAACATTTTTCAGAATAGGCAAAACACAATTAATAAAATACTGATGTATTCAGTAGTGCAAACCATAACATGCTCTAATTTACCGAGTAATTCCTAATTTTTAAAAGCATTCTTTTTAAATTGTGCTATGAATCAGAAATTCATCAGAATGCAATATAAAAAATTAACTTTGGAAAATTATAATTGTAAATATAAAAACTGAATATAAAAATATTTCAACTATCGAAATAAATTCATCCTACAAAAATGGTGTGATGATATCAAAATGATAATGTGATTGGAATTGAAAAATAATGCGATTTCTGTGATAGATTTTAATTATATCCATTTGAACCACAAATAATTTGTCAAGTTCTTACGAATCATATTTGGAGGAAATTATTAAGGAAGCTTAAAAAATTCACTTCATTTGCTAAAATTGCTTATTTAAGAAAAATCTTAAATATTCTCCTTTTAAAAAAATTTACTTATTGTTTTGGTTGCATTACCATTTTTTAAACCTAGATTTAATTTTTTTGTATAAAAATGATGACCTTTCTGGATTAATGCTTATAACTTGTTCAAATATATTTTTATCTAAAGTATATTTGTACTAGTTTCAAATGTTAAACAAGAAACATCATCATTTTGCTTTAAATTGATTTTTGGCTGGTGTGAAATGATATACAATTAAACTTCCCTGAGTAATTTTGATTTAATGGAAATTAAAATAATTGAAACTTCATAACTCCTTTTTTAAAAATCCGATTAGTTTATTACAATACAAATAATAAATTAATTTTTAATAATATAATTGGAATTGATAATGAAATTAATTATTAAAAAATAATTTTAATATTTGAATGGATAGAGTATGAGAGAGAGATAATATCATATTTAATAATTTATTTTCCACTGGAGATATTACGATATATAAAGCTGAAGTTATACAAAATTTGGAAACTTTTAGCATTCAAAGGTATAAATATATGTATATTGAGGCATACTTTTGTGATCGTTATATACTTTAAATAATTTTGTATGCATCCATAGTTAATATATGTTCCCTACGGATATTAAAATTTTTCATGACGTACAGTGACCTATTTTATTACATTCAATGCATTCATATGTAAAATTATCTTCTTTTGTGGAGATAATAAGTTTTAATTATCTAATGAAATTAGAATCCATTCAATTTATTTTTATAGATTTCTTTTTTACAATTTCATATAAAAATATTTTTTCAATTTGTCTCGAATATAAACTTAAAATATGAATTAAATGAACTTAAAATCCATGACAATTTTTTAAACCTTTTGATGAACATTATTAACCATGAAAAGACCTTTTATTTTCAAAATACCATTTACAATAATTATAATAAATGTTAGATCATGAAAGTGGAATCATCAATATCTGTAATCATATCGACTAAAATTGGGGACTCTGTAAAAAAATGAGAAAATCATTAACAAAAGAATAACTTGTGGTTTAAAGTTTTTGGAACTTGCAGAGGTAACTTTTACTTTAAATAATCTTCGTAAATATGCATTATCCTTTTGTTTTCTTTTTCATCAAAAAGTATTTTCATTTCTACTTATGATACACATAATGGAGTTAATAGATTAAATAAATAAAAAATGGAGTTAAAATATAAAGATAAAGAACTGGTTTCCATAGCTGAAAAAATGCATTTACTAATGCCAAAGTAATAGGTAAATTCTCGTATAACATTTTTTTTGCATTTTAAAATTTCTAATTTGAAAAGAAATGCCTTAAATAGAGAAATAAAAATAAAAGAAAATATGTTTGAGCAAAAATAATATGATACACTCCTTTCATATTTACGATGCAAAATTTTCTTTTAGTATGCACTAAATATTTTCTGTTTGAAATATCTTGTAATGCATTTGAATCGAAATATTTTTTGAGAAATTAAAAACTTCTAAAAAGAAAAGTCATTTAAACTAATTGAAACAAAGGAGACTATTTGTTAAATTTGCGTTTATGTTGTTAAAAAGTTTCACTTTCGTAAGTTGGAATACATGAATAAACGAATTGCTTAGTTAAAAATAATGTACACAAAATTCGAGAAAGAATAAATTAGGAATACACTAAATAATTTTAATAGATACCAACTGATTATAAATTACAATTTGCAACATACTATGCAGAATTCTATTATATTTTAGTGCCTTAGTTACTTAATTGAAATTCTTAAAATGTTTATTTGGGATCATGTCAAAGACAATTTAATTGTATTTTCGATTTCTACACTATTATAAAAGTATTATAATACAAGCTAAAATAAGTATTTCACAGAGTTTAATTTTTCACATACTTGAAGCATAATTTACATCTCTTGTAATTATATCACTTTTTCTAAGTCTATTCATTCATGTCTTTTTTGGTATATTACTTCCTAAATGTAAGCATGAAAAATATTTTCTCTTCAAATCTTAAATTAATGCTGGATACTTATAACAATATTTGCATCATTCTAATTTAAAGATATAAATATGTTATCATGCATGTTAATACACTCGTATTTGCTCTCTCTCTCTCTCTCTCTCTGACTCACACACACAACAAAACTAAATCACCAAAAACAATTCTGGCTATAAAATAATTCCGGCTTAGTCAATATAAAAATTAACCAAGAATAAATAAATTATGAAATGTACATTTTTAATTAAATCTTTATCGCAAAAGTGAAAATACTCAAATGAATGTATTTTTCTTCCCGGAAATTTTAGATAATTTTACTTTTACTTTCTTTATATACAATATTTAGTAGTACTTGCGCTGATGCAAATTCAAACTCTGAAATCGGAAGGACTAGAATTAAGTATATAACATCAAGAACATCTTTCTTGAAGAAACCAAAGATACATCAGGTTTTGTTTACCAGATTTGCAATTTATTTTTAGCCAAGTGATTTAACAATTACATTAAAATGATTGTATTGTTAACAGAAACCACTGGAGTACAAATTAATAATTTAAGGGATTTCATACTATAATGTGTTTTGATGAGAAATTAATATTTTTACTGTAGGTTTTATTATAAATCATAATGTTTCATTAGATGTTGTACTTATCCTCTTTGTGAAGTGAAATTTGCACAATGTTCAACTGACTCCATCACAGGAAAACTTCAAAGATCTTCTGTTCATCCAACAGCAACTTTCACGAAGCGTATAATGAAAGTGATTAAAGCTGGCAGGTAGCAGCACAAGAGTAAAGGGAATAAATTTTTTTGCCATCATGAAATTTAATGCATTTCAAATGACCACTTCCGAACTCTCCAAAGTCCTTAATAGAGATCTTGGGGAGCTGCAAAACAGAGATAGGTCTGGGCTCTTAACAGAATACCAGTTATAAACTGGAAGGAAGCGCCAAGTAGAAAGTATCTTACTTTTGTGGAATGAATGGATTTCCAAAAGGAGTATTAGTTCTGTAGAGTTGATGATCGGAATATTATAACCATTTCTAGAAAATGAATCTGCAATTTCATTTCCTTATGCCCTACACACGATGATATCCATCGGAAACAAACATATTTTCATAAACTTATCCAAACTAAAATATCTTGCTCAATTTCATTATACATATTTGGCTGTTTTTTTAGATATTAAATAATACTCTTGCTGTCCATCAATATTTTGTAAAATGTAAATGACATATTATATGTTTTACTTTTAATTAATAAGCGTTCATCGATATTTTGAAATTTCAGTTAATATTATATTCTTAATTTATCAATCCAATGCTCTTTTATGATGTTTTATATTTTAACATTATCTAATAATTAAAAAGTGGATTATTTCAAAATGAGATTAGATATCAGCTAAGAAATTTTTTAGTAAAAGATCAACAATCGTTTAACCCGTAAACTCGTTTTAATTATAATTTCACATCAATAAGCGAGATTAATTAAGGCTTTGTGTGTAGAATTGTACCGTGAATGAATTATTTCTTTAACTGAGTCTTCTCAGTTATCCGATATGTTAAACTTCATACCTGTCTAATATCCCTGCACCTCAAACAAGAAAAGTGTAAACATTTTACATAAATAAACAAGTATAACAATTTGTATTCTTAACTTTGTTCTCATAGTGCAATCTCTACGTACATTTTAAGAAAGAAGATGTTAGAGAACGAAATTTCATTACATTATATTTATTTCTTTTAAATTCACATTTTTATGTGGTTCTTTTATGCCATCAAACTTACTAATTTTATAACAGTTATGTAGAAAATTCTGTGTGCTATTTATATTCGACCATATTTTATTTTTTGATACGGTGTGGTTTCAAAAAGAACAGTGATACATATAGTTAAAAATTCAAATTAAATTGAACTGTTTTATTTTATTTTATAAAAAAGTAATATGAATTGTAACTCCCATTTGCGTTTCAACCAATCTTACTTTGATGTACATTTTGAAAATTTTAATTCATCAGTTAAATATTTGATATGCAAAACAATAGTTATGACTGAAGTTTAATTGTGTTTAGTGGAAAACATTACACAATTTTTACTTATTCAATAATAAAGAACGTTTTCAAAAGCTGTTGATATAAATCAACATGTTTGCTTAACTTTTCGAAATTTAATACAATTACGCAATCTGTATGGATTTTAAAGCGCGGTTGAAAATAAATATTTATATTTTTAGAATTGTTAAGAAACTAGTTAAACACATAAAAGAAAGAATATATTTCTTTAAATTTTTATGATGGGTCTTTTATTTATTTAACATATTTAAAATCAAAAATGGACGATTTTCACACAGATATGTATAATTCATTTTATTCATTTACCTTTCAAATGTGTAGCGTATACAAATGAAGCAAGTCCCTCATCTTTTTCCTTTATTATAAAATGAATGTAAAATATTCATTTTCAATTAACACTTCATTTAATGTAAACTGGTGGTGCTTGAAAATATAATAAAAATACAAAATAATTTTAGCTTCATTTTCAGCAATTAAAATACCCAACCTTAAAAGTACGGTTAAAGCTAGAACTTCCTGAATGGTACTTTAAAAAATGACATCGAGCTTTATAATATGCAAATTAGAAAAAGGTAATTATCAAGCTGCTTCTACGGTAAACAATTTATGTATACTTTCGTACCATCCAGCAGTAACAAGAAGACAGCTTCACGCGCAGAGCTAATTTGGGTGTAATTGACACGGAGGGAAATTTTCTGTCATGGAATGTATTTAAAAGATCCAAGAGTTAGCAAACACAAATTATACTATGCAAATTTTTTAATTAGCAGCATGCAGAAATAAAAAAAGAAAGAGGGAGATGAAGAGAAAGAAACAGAGAGAGTATATGAGCAGATGACACTCAGAAAATGTTTGATTATTCAAAAAAGGATAACAATGTTTTTAAAATTCAGGTTCTATATGGAAAAGTGAATTAAATTTTCTAAGGATCTTATGATATTATTGTCACCAACATAAAAATTAATCACCAAAAGGAAACTTTAGTGATTTGGAAATGTTTTAAGGGCAATATATGCTTTTATAATAACAATTATGAGATTTTAAAACATTTTTATGTGCATTCATATAATTGAAATTAATATTAAATTTCTGTCTTTTCAACTGTCCACAGAAGACTATTTAAATGCACGTTTGTTTATACTTAAAATCATTTGAAGTGTTAGAAAAAATTAATTTTTAATCTGAATAACTCACTGAAAGTCTTTTACAATTAGCACTATTAAAAATATTTTCAACGTGTTTACACACTTAAAAACTGATACTTCTTGATAAAATTTGTTACAGAATCATAAACATAATGACCAAGTTTGCCTAAATATATTCTCAACTTCTGAGTACGTAAATGAGGAAAATTTTATTGATGATGGTCCTTCTGTAACTATATTTTGTGACTTGTAGCAAAAAAAGATACCTCGTGGCCTACTAAAGGGTATATCTTCATAAATTCAAAATTTAGCGTCCATTTTTTAACTGTAAATAACAACGAAGCTTTTACCTAACCACTGGGATTGTAAGTTTGACATGCTTTCTTTATAAATACTCGAAACGTTGTATGTAATCAGTGATCAAATTATAGGATCAGTTTCACAATATTTTTAAACCAATAAGATAGTAAATATCTACTTTATTTAAAAATTATTTTAATGAAGAAAGGAATGAAAATTTTCACTTAACTTATTTAATAAAGAAATTTGTAATTTATGTCTAAATTCTGAAACGATTAAATTATTTTTCGATAACATTACGCATACTATTTAAGCATATATAATATATTTAAGCATAAATTCAGTTACTTACATACGTGTTTGTGTAAAAGACCACCTACATTTAATTGTAGATTATTGGGTAGAAAGTCCATTAACTCAAATAGACATATTGACAAATTCCACTCAGTGTCTTGTTTGTCAGACGAGAACTTTATTTACCTTTATTTTGGAATTATTAAGTTTCACAATGGTGAAGCATTAAAGCCTCCATAGCCCTATGCAACAGAATCTGTCTCACAGTTCTTCACATAGATAAATTTTACACAGTCTTAATAAGATAATATCAGAGGTGCATCACATCTAGTGATAAGTAGAATGAAATTGTAAAATTTTGCATCGATAGTATAAAAATTGTTACGGATTGTTTACTTGCTTATATTTTAAAGATGGCTGTTTATGAATACTGATCCATTTAATCAATACTTATTTTTAAAAGAAACTACAGAAAAACAGCTTATCAAGACATTTGTTGCTTAATTTTAACATGGTGGATTAGGTGACATTAGCTATATTGGCAACATTTTGGAAGCCAATGAAGTTTGTGATATTGATTTGAGACTCGAATTTGTATGTTATTGTTTTTTAACCCTTTTGCTTTTGCCATACTGATTTTTATCGTTTTTTATTTATGATGCATATATTTTTTACAGCATGTTCATCTGCTGACCATAAAACTTGTTGCGTAATATTTTACCAAATTAAATAATTCTGCATATATAATGCATATATGACTATCTAAAATTATCAAAAACAAAAAAAAAAAGGATTTAATAATTTATCGACAGCCAAAATATTGACAACACCATTAATGTTGCCGAATTTACGATGTTATGTATACTAGGAGTAAGCCGTTACTATTATATATATATATATATATATATATATATATATATATATATATATATATATATATATATATATATATATATATATATATATGTATGTATATAATAATAACTGATATTGTATAGTAAAAACAATGGATATTGATTCTTTCTCATTGGTGTGAGTGATATTTATGATATTCTACTATTCCATATTTAACAGCTTGTGTACTTGATGTAGGATAATGTGATATTTTTAAGTATCGAGTTAATAAGATGTAAACAATATTAAATTATATAAGTTTAATGACTAAAGTTTTAAGCATTGAATTTTAGCATTTATATTAAAGTAATGAGTAGAAAATTTTACATTACAAAATTTGTATAAAAGTATTTAGAAAAATAACATTTAATATTATGAATTGATTATCTTTTTGTTTATTAGATTAATATTTCATTTTAAAGAAATTGTTTAAAATATTTGTAAGCAAGTTTACAAAATGCTATAAGACAGAAATTTCAACTTTACTTAGTACTTACAAAAATTTTTTTTAATTATTTAAAATAAATCAGGGAAAATTTTTTTTTATTTTAGTATTTTTAAGCATACATTTGTTATTCCATCAGAATTACAGTTTTAAAATATTAAGTCGTACTTATAAAAAAAGAAAAATTAAATAAAAATCTTTCCACTATAAAAATAACCCCTGATTTTTGGTTTGAAATTTTCTTTTGCTTATAAAATAATTTTAGCTTTCACCCTTTTTTCTTCTGAAATTTCCAAATTTTTTTTGGTTTTAAGTAAAAGTGAATAAAAGTTGATTTGTTTTCTGAGCAAAAACAATATGATTTACAGATATTTTTCAATTTGGCTATGTTCCAAATAGGATTTTCTTCTGCTTTACTTTCTAAAACGCGTGTTTCTGGTATGATATGATATTTTGATTGAACGATGCTACAAAAATTGTGATAAGAGAATCTGAGTTGAAGATGAAAAGAAAATCAATCTGCTTTTAAGGTATGATTACATTTCTCTCTCACTCTACAAATTTACTTACACATTTTTAATTAATATACTCTAAGACTTTTGCCTATTTAGTTCCAAATTTCATATGATATATTTATCAGTTATAACATTTCCTAATAAATTTTATTTCATTTTCTTAAATAGTTTATATATTTCAAGTTTTTACACATGTCAATGTTAAATTATTTAAATATAATTAAAAGTACATAATTATTAATAAAAGGGACATTACACTGCCTTAATTAATTCGTAAATATATTACACGATACTACTTTATACAATAAAAGTAAATTATAAAATATTTGAGGATCCCTTTTTTTGCACACTAAAAGTAAAAGTTGTTGATTTTAATATAATTAACAAATTTTCCTATTTTTTTCTAATTTCTTCATCTCTTTTTTAACTTTATCATTTAAAAAAAATGTATGTTAAATATGTCTAAAGCTTTTCCTTGCTTTTATTTCTTATAAATTTTAAATTTTAAAATAAATTGTAATTCGCAATTTAAGTGAATATTGCCTTTTTTCAAGCATGAGATAAAGTTGTCATTAATTAAAATTTTAGACTCTGAAGTACACTTCTTTATGTCAAGTTCAATTCGATTTCTGTGCCAATTACATGCAAAAGTTTAATCTTAATTACAGTTCCGAATATCTGTAGTTGTAGTTCTCAGATAAAGTCAGGGAACATGTCTGATTTTCTTGAGAAATTCAATTAATTTTAGTGTGTAAGCATTTTTCAAAAGAAATTATAATATATTTTGAGAAAAAAAAAAATTTTTTGCTCTTAAATTTATATTGTCAATATATACAAAACATTGTTGGAATCAAAATATTTACTATACCTCAGATGAAAGTATGTCGCATTTATAAATGAAAACATTTTATCCCTTTATTCTAATCTCATGTTCTCTACATGTTTAATATATATAACTAATCTTTAATTCTTTAAAATAAAAGCTTTCAGAATATATTATAACATTTTGAGGAGAAACTATATAGAATGTTGATATTTTCTTTCAAAGTAATGTGCAAAATATTTTTGTTTCCGAAACATCTGTTAAATAATATTTCATCAATGTCTGTAAAAGAGACTTTAGAATCAAAATTTGTTAGAATCCATACACATAAGATTTCTTTCTAGATTTCTTTTGCAATATCTGTAATGACGTATATTTATTTCCAATGAAACGGCAAATACAAGGAATAATACAAATAAAACACATGAAAAACAACAAAATAGAGATGAGACGAAAACCGGACAGGTATGAGATAAAATACAGGAATGAGGTAAGAGGTCAGTTATAATTAATACAGTTATTATAAAGTTAGGAGGTCAGGTATGAGATAAAGTGAATTCAGTACATAAACGTGAACGAGATGACTGGAGTTATTGCCCCAAAATTTCCCTAGCTTGCCAATAAAGCGATGATTCAGAGCTGCCATGTAATGCAGCACAGTGGTGGAAGTGGTTCCTATTCATAGGCTTTGCGAAGTTGCAGATCCGACAGTCTGGGGAATTTTAGATGCTAATGCGGTGCAAGTGTTCTTCCAGAAAGTCGTGACCCGTATGGAGTCGAAACTGTGCCACAACTTCATGGCGTGAATCATCTGGAATATTCAGAAGGTTGTCTTTCCACTACTTGGCTTTTATCCTTTCTTGTAGTTTAGAAGCTTGAATTCTTTTAGAAACTTGTTTTAGGTGTAGCTATTATAGAGTGGTAGAAAAGTTGGAGAAGTTCTGCATCCCTCTTTGCGAAGAAGTCCGCCTGCTCATTTTCATATATCCTACAACGCCCAGGTACCAACTAGAACACAACACGCTTCTTTTGTGATGTCGCAATTCCCAAGAGCTCCTGGATATGAAAAATTTCACAAGATGGGGGAGAGATTGAGCTTATATCCTGAATTGCAGCCCTTGAATCAGAGCACAGAGCCACTCTGTCAAAAACATCAGGAAGAGCTACTAGTTGTTTTAAGGCAATTTGGATTGATTCAACTCCTCCGTCAAATGCTGTTATGCAGATACCTGAAAAAGCATAGAAATTGAAAAACTTAGAATATACACCTGCACTAGCTGACAATTGGATATCAGAGTAGGATCCATCTGTAAAGACATGTAGCCTCTCTGATTCAGGGTACTTCAAGCAAATTGTTTCCAAATCACATTGTCTCAAGAGATCTGGGGAAGTGTCACTTTTAAACAGCTTGTCTTGGATATGTAGGCTTATTTCAAAATCAAAGATACTTTAGAGAGTTTACTAGTTTAATGATTTCCTGTACTTTAACTAGGAGACTTAAGAGTTTGTTTGGTCTTATGAACACGCTGGGTGAAATCATTTTGAGTCCTTAGATTTCTGAAACTGAGCTCATTAATGACCCAAAAGCTGTTACCGGTTCTAGACAATTTCTCATATAGGATTAGGGTCTTTTATTTCGATGGTGTCTAATATTGGTGCAGTGTTAGTCAAAAGCAACAACGCATCGGTAAGTATCGTTTTAATGGCCCCAGTAATGAGTCGCAGACATTGATTTTATAGAACTTCAAGCTTCTTTATAATTTGATCACTTGCGATTACAAGTAGTTCACAGCAGCAGGTAATTAAATGTAATAGAAAAGTTTTGTAAGTGGTGTTTAGAGTTCATTTAGCAGATTCCCAACTGGAACCAGCTAAGCTCTTTAGAATGGGTATTTTCCTTAGAAAATGATCCGTGATGGATTCAATTTGCGCCTTCTAGTTCAACTTGTTGTCGAATGTTACTCCCAGGTAACGAAACTCATTTGAATTGGAAAGCTTAGTGTTATTGGACTTCAGTTCAGGAGAGAGGTATTGACGTATATAAATCGTCTGAACAACCAAGCAAATCTTTAATTATATGACGGAAGTGCAGTTGATTTCATTGCTTCTTTTTTCGCAGATGCAACGCAAGCGATTTTTTTTATTTTACTGATGAACCAAATAAAAATTCTGCAATGCTCTATTTATAGCTTAAATAATTCTATTTATAAATGAATCTCTTTGTCACAATATTAAATATTTATCTTCTAATACTACTGCTGAGAGATTCATGTCTTAAAAATGAGGATAGATTCTAAAGTTTTTCATATTTTACTGAAATGTAAGGTGCAACATTGATGTGTCTCTCATATTGTACCACATTACTTTACACTAATTCACAATTGGGAAGCACTAACGTTACATAGGTTTAATAAGACTTAACTATAAAAATACACAAAATGTAATGAACAATTCTGTATAAGTACATTTAGAAGCATAAATATACCAAAAAACTGAAAATTTTAATTTTGGGAATGAGATTTTAATGCTCTACATCTAAAATTCTTAGAGATTTTAACAATAATGATGTTCGATAATTTTACTCTGATACTTTGTTTAATTTAAAATTTGTTATTTAAAGTCTATATATGAGCCTCATCTTATGTTATTTTTATAGCCTTATGTAATATTTAAGGATGAACAATTTCATACGCTTTATTTGTATACTTTTTAATATACCATGAGACCATATATTTTTAATATACCATTTAATATACCAATTAAATTTTTCTAGATTACCTAAATTTCTTAGAGATATACATGTGATTTTGTAATAGTCTTGGTAATAAATTTATTTTTAGAAGAACGCATTTTTCTGTCATATGTTTATAATGAAAGAAAAAGGCCACTAGTGTTACTATTTCTCTTTATTCTCGCAGTTAATGATACAATGTTTTATTATTTTTGTTAAGAATTCAAACAAAATATTAGCCTGAAACCCATATTGCTTATAAAATTCCATTCTATGAAATAGCGGCATTTTTATTTTTTATCATATGCTTTTCAGTTAAGACTCTTTTCCCAATTTCCATTTGATTTCAAAAGAATTTTAATAGCTTTTGGGTTTTAAAAAAATTATGGGATTTAGCATATTTACTCTAACATAAACATAATAAAATGTATCATGTTTTTTAATTGTTCTGTTGTACGAAATGCAAATTTATAAAATGTGTATTTAAGTTTTTATGCGTGATTCATTTTCAAAAACAGAAAAATGTAAATTTGTACATTGTTAATTTAATAAAATGAAGAAAAGAATATATTTCACCATTATTCTATTTCTTAGTGTTACCTTTTAAAAATAAATTTAATTACCTTTAAAATAATTAAATGTTTTTTGAAATCTTATACATATCTGAACATTCACAAACTGGAATTTTTCTTTCCAGAATTCAAATCATACTCTAAAATTTATACTGTTGATGCTGTCAAGGTTATGAATATTGAATGTTTAAAATTATTTATTCAAAGTAAAAAAGGAAAATAATCGTTTCAATTTTATGCGAAATAAACTTTCAAAATTACTCGAACTGAAAAGGAAAACACAAGGCTTTATATTATTTTCTAATTTGTTTTTAAACTTGTATCTGATATATAGTAATATATGTACATTTTATTAGAGAACTTCAGAAAATATAAATCCTTTTAAACACAATATAAAAAATTTAACTAATCACTGATACTTCTCAGAAGAAATGTCTTGATTAATCCATGCAGCTTCAGATTTTTAAATAAATTACTTTAGGCAATAATGATAAAAAATATTAATAAAAGTTTTAAAGCATCCTAGATCATAGAAAAAAATAATAATTAAAAAAGATTGATTATAAATCTCTATAAACGTTTCAAAATATTTCAAATCTTAGATATGTATCTTTTTATCATTATAATATTTTTTCGTGATCAAATCAATTTGTAATAATATAAGCTTAATGTCGTAAAATGTAAAATATTTCTTGTTTTTTCGCTATCTATATAGTTTTTAATACCTGAACTTATATTCTGCGAAAGGTTTTAAGGTTTTAATTGAAAAAACAATATTAAACTCATGTATTCCATATATATATATATATATATATATATATATATATATATATATATATATATATATATATATATATATATATATATATATATATATATGTTTAAAACTATATAAGTTTGGGTGATGTGACCAATGTCTCATTATCAATTTAATAGCGACTACATAAAAGCTGCATTGCTGAATAAGAAATATCAAGCACACCAGAAAAATTCCTACGCCGAAGAAGAGGTAAATTACAAGAAAGAGAACCTAGCTCTAGATCGAAATAGATTGTCAAAGAAAATATCAGGAACATCGCTCTTCGTTTATGACAATTTTTCACCTTTTATCTCCTTGAAAGGGATTCCTTAAAACTTATCTATGTAGTTTTTTTTAATTTTTGAAAGTGTCAAACTCAAAAAAGAGCACATAAAAATGGAAAAATTTGACTGTCTAGAAATTGAAATCAGTGCGAATCTGGTTTCCCTTTCAATCGAAGAATATATTTTTATACACATTAAATGATTTAGAGGAAAAGCTTCAAATTGTACAGCGTAAATTGTAATTGCTGTATTGTATTAATGAAATTTTCAATTATTTGTTTGCTTTGTTAATATATAACCCCTCCCAATTGTTATATTATTTGTTAAAATAAGTTATACAGTTGTATTGAAGTTTAAATCTTTGAAGCAAACTTTTTAATAATACCTGTTTTTAAACTATAAATATATGTTTAAATTCCAGAGATTTTTACGTTCTACAGTTAACTGTATTTTCTTAAAAGATATTATTGAATAAATCATAAATAACAATTTATAATTAGGTCTTGTAATAGAAAATGCACAATAGCTTCTGAGGAATTAATTTGTAAGCATATTTCGTATTTTCTGATGTACTTTTTGAAGCCTGTAACATTATTTAACTCTTATAATTGAACATAAAATATTAAAAAGTTAATATTTGACTAAGAATACTACCGAAAATATCAGAAAATGTAGTTTCTTAAACTATTAAGAATTTTTTTTAATTTTTCATAAATTTACAATAGACCTGATAGACTAAACAACTTTAATAATGTGGACTTAAAATACTTAATTCTATTATTCAAATGCATTTTTCAAAAATGGTAATTTTTAATTTGCGTAAAAATTAAAAGATAATTTAATTTTATAGAGCCTTCTGGAAAAATCTTTTGGTTTAATAAAGCATTCCACTAATATATCTTTATGCACAAATATCTTAAAATAACAAAATTGAATTCTACAAAATGTATATATGTTTATAAAAATTTAAATAAACTTTAGACATCATGTGATTTAAAAAATATTCTTGCAGTACAAAGTTAAAAATGTTTTAATCATCCTGAAAATTATATTTTTGTCTAATTCTCAAAAAATGAATATTTTATAACAAATGAATAATATTTTTGTAAATCAATAAATTAAAATTCTTTAATACTTATCTTATTAATATATTTCTCACTGACGTCTTAGATTTGGTTTTGGTATAGTAAAAAATACAGTAGAGAGAGCTTATTGAAATCCGATTTTAGCACTTCCATAAATTTTGATTTAGTGCAAAATTATTCTTCGATAATCCTTTCATTCTTTTATCATTTATGAAGTTATCTTCTTATCAAAAATGATGAATAGGGAAAATTTCTTTTAAAAACTTAGAAATACACTTTTATAGCTTCTTTATAATAAGGATTTTATGGAGAAAAAAATCTGAAAACTTTAATTTATGTTTGGTAAAAAAAAGATATTGATTTTTTTAGAATATATCATACATTTTCAGATAAGCGTTTTTTATATATTAAACGTTTTACTAGCATTTATAAATCAGTTTTTATTGTATTTCCTGTATTCCATTGAAAAACTTTACAACTAAGTAAACATCCTTTCATATATATATGTGACTACAGAGGTAAGTCCTCAAAAACTAATGAAAATAATTCGCAAAGTCACCACTTTTGCTATAGAAAATATAAAGCATGTGCCAATAAAATTATAGTCATAATACTTTTATTGGTATGCATATTGCATATTTTTGGGTTAAAAAAACAATAATTTTAACATCATGTTAAGAAATACATTAATCGTTATGTGTAAAATGTTCCATTTTATACCCAATTACAATTTCCTATTGATAAAATCAAAAATCCACATTAATGTAAAAGTTATTAAATCTAATTATTCAAACGCAAATTTTACGGTGTCATTTATACAAACTTAATGCTGTTTCTTTTTACTTATAAGAATTGTTCGGGATTAAAAAAATGAATAACAAAACATAGAAAAATGACAGAAATTATCAAATATTCAATAATAGCTTTTTCTAAATATTATGCAAAAAAATTTAAGCACCCAATAATTTGAATTTTGAACCGAACACCCTTTGATGTGAATTAATTAGAAGTAACTGGAAGAAATAAGAAAATAATTCAAAATTAACATCGCTGAAACTAAAAAGCTGTTTATCTTAAATAGCTTCTGATTAAAAGTGAAAATGTCTTAATTTTGTGCCAGAATGTGTTCTATAAACTAGTAATTAGTAACGATTGGTATACATGCATGAAAAATATGTAATTAGGTTGATCATTTGAGGAAATAATATTATTAATATATTTTAAAATAAATTTTTTTTTAATATTTTAACTTTTTAAGCATGAATAATTACCAATTGAATTAGGATACAGTATACCTTATGTTTATGTTTGATAAAGTTCCCCAATTGTTCCTATTTATCTCACTTACATCAAGGGTATTAAATTCTCTACTAATACAAATGCGTATAAAAATTTGAATATTTCTGAATTACTGATAATTCCACATCTACGTACATGCTACAATCTTTCATAGGGGGTAAGTTTAATATATATATATATATATATATATATATATATATATATATATATATATATATATATATATATATATATATATATATATATATATATATATATATATATATATATATATATATATATATATATATATATATATATATACATAATTATATCAAGGCTTAAAGATTTAGAATAATATATCTTCTCAAAGATTGAATTTATTTCCTTTACACATTTTGATACTAATTTGATCAAACTTATTTGATTCTTATCTGGAAAATATTTTTAAATGCTAAATCACAAAGTCAATTGAGGGATTTATTATTCATTGAAAACTTCATATTATTTGGTTTTGAGTCAGTGTTTTTTCATAATTTTCTGATTCATAATATTACAGAATAAGCAACGTTTCTACTTTTGTTCTACAAAAAGATCTAAAGCGTTTCATTGCAATTTTACTTTATTTAATTATATTACAAAGAGCACAAATGACTTTCTTGTTCAGTTTAATTGAAATGTTATAATTGTAATATGAAATATTTTATTACCAAAAACATTATTTTGACGCCTGAAAATATATATGTTATCCTGAATTTATCGTTGTCAAAATTAATTTAAATTCTTCATTGGTTTTTTTTTTTATGAATTAGAACCACATTTTTCCACAGAAAATTTCTTTATTTTAGGACTTATAGTACATTCTATAAGACTTTAACGACATATATATATATATATATATATATATATATATATATATATATATATATATATATATATATATATATATATATATATATAATTTTATTGACTTGTAACTATAATCTATTCTAAATAAGTAAAGAATAACATTTTTATTTCTACTTTAGGTAACAGGATTTTTTATGACGTTTAAAATATTTGTATTTTAACTTAGAACTTTGAACTTTTGAATGAGAACTTTTGAACTTTTTGAAACTTAGACTTTGAATAGTCATACTGCTAAATAATGAGTAATAATAAAACTATTATTTATTTTATATGCGTATTGTTGTGTACATATTTTTGAAAGAAATTTTAATACTGAACAATATTATACATCCAATATTTTGGAATATCTGAAATTAAAAAATAGTTCTTAAGCATATATATAGTAGCATGTTTAAAGACAAATGAAATACCCATGCGAAATTAATGCAACTATAGATTTTATAGTCAAATAAATATTTCTTTATTAAAGGCAAGACATAATAAGATAAAGCATTTTAATTTGTTTTTATTTTGAGAATTGTAAATTTGTTATTACATTTATAGAATATTAAAATATTTCTTTGAAATTTATTTATCGATAAATATAAAACCAATCAAAAAATAGGCAAGTAAAACAAATTTATTCTTCTACACGTTTATCCTCTTGGTTTATATTCATAAATTAATTGAATTTAGATAAGAATATTTTCTCAAAACTCAACTACTGTTAGAGTATTTTTACTTAGCGATTTATGTATTACTAAAATGTTTATGTTTAAAAATCTAGAAAACAATGCGTCAAAACCACTACGTTTTATATAATTGTTGAAATAATATTTATGTGAATCTTTTGTTGTTTATTTTGTTATTTGATTTATTTATTAAATAATGTCCTATTTCATTTTCGCTGCAGATATTATTCGCATTTTAATAGGTATATTAAACTTATTCTTTAACAAATATAATTTATTAATTACTTCATTTTATTTTTTATCTGAAAGACTTACTCTCTTTGCAACTTTATTTTCGTTATAAGCTATATTTATGCATAATATCTGATATTGAAAATATCAGAGGTGTACAAATGTAAAGGTATGAAACATCCGTTAACATATTTGCTTCTGCCACTATGAGAGAAGGCAGCGAGATATCTAGTGACGTGATTAGAGTCTCCGTCATGGATCAGAGCATGCGCACGATAGAGCAGAGGTTTTTATCAAGAGCAACGACCTATTGATGCGATAGTACCTGTGAGAATAGGTTGGCGTTAAGCAGAAAAACGATTAACATTCATATGCACTGTGAGAAACTCTGAAGCCTACGCAGGTCCATCAAGAACAAAAGAGGTTATTCTCGAGGGTGTGGTACTACTCCATGATAACGCGCTTCTTCATGTCGCCAGGATTACACACGTGAAACTGGCCAAGTTCAACGGGAGCAGCTTGACAATCCGCCATACAGTCTAGACGTGTCTCTCCTCCTGCATTTCTTATGTGTTTGTATCATAAAAAACATCTAAGAAGGAAGTGGTTCAACTCAAACGCAAACTCAAGGATGCTGTGAAAGACTGGATATCCTCACGGCCACAGGAATTCTAGGAACAAGAAATCCTGCCTGTTAGTCAATAGAATCGTTGCACTCCACCAATGGTGCATTTTTTTGAATAAATTCTTAATTTATACCCACTGTATCGCGTTTCGTACTTTTTCAGTTGGACACATCTTGTAATTTCTAATGTTCTGTTCGGCATGAAGTAAGGATAATAAATTTATTTAGTAAAAATATTCGTTTTGCTGATTTGATATTTAATCAGAACATCATTTAGTGTATCTAGTAAACTTTCCATGTAATAATTTATTATTTTTCTCAATTTATATTAAACAATCGCTGATGATCTTTTGGGAGTAGAAAAGAAAATGTATATACTATTTGTTGGAAATAGAAAAGGAATAGAGTATATTGATGAATTGTGACTTTTAGTATTTCTTCGCAATGATTTTTTTCTTCCTAAATTGTTTCCAAACGCTTACAAGATTTTCTCTTGAATCGACTTTATCCCTGGATTTTGTTCTTGATTCAGATTTTTTAAACTCCCAATGACATTTTGACACATGTTACAGCTGAAGGACTCAAAATGGCATGAAAACTCAATATGACATAAGATTTTATACTTATTTTTTGAAACATTTAAAATTTCTTTTTCCCTATTAAAATTTAAAAAAAGACATTGACGAATAGAGATTTATTTTATTTTTTTCATCAAATCTAACTAGAAATATAAGAAACATACATTTTTTTATTTGAACAAATATGGAAACAGTAATGTTTTTTTCTTTACTGATCAACCAAGCAATAGAGTATCTTGTTTGATATTATTCAACACTGCTAAGAAAATGTATTATTTAGATTTATTCATCAACGTTATACGTGAAGTATCTATTAAAATATGTTTTTAAAAAGAAATATATTAAAATAACATGTTTTACAAAAGAAAAAATATTAAAGTATTACCAATAAGAATATGAAAAGTTTATATTAAAGTAAAAATTTTTAGCATAATAAAAGAAAATTGAAAACAAATTTATATATATAACAACTATACGATAAAAAACTGTATCCAAATTTAAAGCTACTATTGAAAATAATGTTGAAAAATAATTTTTTCGAATGCATTCATTAAAAAGTACAGTGTTAAAAAATAATTGTATTTAATATATAAAGTGTCTAAAAAAAGATGATTCGCAAAAAATATTTTTAAAATAAATTACATTATAAATTTTTATAAAAGCATCTTATATCCCATTAGAAATATAAATTTTGGAAACAATACAACATTAACATTACATCTATTATCACATTAATTATAATCAAGAGCTAAAAATATACTTTGTATAAGTACTTCTGCTTTAAATTTAACAATTAAATAGACTCTTTTATTATTGATCACAACCAATGGTATAACTGATATACTTAATTCTTAAACCTGATGTGTATAAATTTCATTTTTTTTAAAAACACCTTGTACTTGAATTCCATTTTTTATGTGTATTTTAATATTTTACTATACGAATAAATCCTACGCTATGTATTTTTGTGATTGATTAAAATCAATTCACTTATTAATCATAAATTGGTTGTTTTTTTCGTTCCAGCTAAGATTGTGGTTATATTTCTTTATTATAATTCTCATTGGTTTAAGATATCTATGACATCAGATAACGTTTCATCTCTACGTCACACGTTGTAGTTCATTTTGTTAATAAAACAATTTCCTATGTAAAGACCATTCATCGGTTTGCGAAACCGTTTTCCATTGATTCAAACCATTATCACGTTGACAATTGAACAGAAGAAAGTGCAAAATTTAGTAGACAAGACAAAATAATCAATTTATTATTAGTTTAAATCAGCAAGGAGGATTTTCATTTTTAAAAATTTCATTAATTTATACATTTTTTTATAATAAATTATATTTTCAAAGACAATTAATGAACTTCATGCATTATACATTTTCCCTCATTTATAGTTGACACACTAAGTTACATTAATTTAAAATATATTAATCCAATAAATCTAATGTAAGTACTTTATTAATTTTTTATGATCAAAATTATATAAAAAATACAATATCAAGGCTATTTTTTCCATTTTTATTTTAGCATCAATCAAGAAATTATTAAAGCTTCTGTTTGAAGTATCATTAAATCTTAACTTGATTTTCTAAAGCAAACCTCTTTGTTTTGAAGGGAATATAATATATCAAGAGCAAATCCAACATCTATTTAGAAAGTAATCAACTTTAACGCCCTTTCAAATGACTAAGAAGGTGATTGGTCCATCCAAAAATTGCCGACAAAAATAGTTCAGCTATTAACCCTTTGCTTTATAAATAAAGACCTGAAATATTTATAAGGTAGATAGTGGCCTTATTCAGTCCTACGCGGAGAACAATTTTTATGACCGGATTACTATTAGTAAAGAAAGAAATGATAATAAATATTTAATCCAAGAGAATAGATCTTTTCCCTCAGTTAATTTCCTAGCAGATCGTAAATGTAAAGTAAACTCTAATGTGTTATCCTTATTTTTGATAGAAAAGTAATTAAGATGTAGTTAAAGTGTGCACATTATCATGATTAAATTAGTGGGCCCTTGAGACTCGAAAAAGTAATAAACTCTGATTATCTTTTATGGAAATATTAACCAAAAGAATCAAAGTTTTATGATTATAGCTCTCAAATGCTAACAGAATGAACTTTATATATTTTTTAAATAACATTGAAGCGTGTGTTAACATTGTGAACTGTTCTTAAAAATAAAACTAGGCAACTAAAGAAATGCATATTAATAATATTTTATAGCTTAAATAATTCTTTTCTTGGAATCCATTATATGCAATTTTCTTAATAATTATGGGTAAAAAATAACAATTTCTTATATTTGAGCATATATCGTTCCTACTTACTGAGATTAATATTTCACCTAATACATGATTGAATTCTGGAATGGACAACAGTAAGAAACTTTCTAAATGTTTCTTAAAATAATTTCGAAATTTGATAAAATGACAAAATGATACTTGAAAAATGCTTTTAATCAAAATTTTGGGGAGAACTTGATGATTTTTTCTATTTCACAGTTCTCATGACATGCTCATTATATTTTTACGTCAATGGAAATTAATGTCAATTAGAATCAATCAGAATCAGAATTTATGTCCCCTAAATTTGAGGAAATGAACTTTGAAAAAAATAAATAAAAAGATAGGAATTTTTCTCCCTTACTTTTATTCTTAATTTTTTGTAGAATATTTTTGGAATACACATATTTTAAAATTTAAAAGCTTGAATTTTTAATGTAACAATAAGAAAAAGCATTTATATATACAACATTATTATTATTTTACATGCTTTTAATATTTTTGGAATGTGAGAAATAGTAAAAAGTTACATATATCATATAGTCATGTAGATGTGTATATGTTTTGATATATATATATATAGTATATATTATATATATATATATATATATATATATATATATATATATATATATATATATATAATATATATATAAAATGCAAAGTTAGATATAGAACTGAAAAGCACAAGAATATATAAAAACATTTAAGCTTAGCAATACATTTTGCGCAAAAGCAGCTAGAATAGTATTAATAAGATATAGTTAATAGTATATTTTATAAAATACAATAAAACAAAATACAATGAAATATGCCAAATGGAGAATAGTACATTGAAAATATTAAATGCCAAATGGAGAATAGTAAATTGAAAATATTAAATGAAAAACAATACATTGAAAATACCAAATGGAAAGAATTACATTGAAAACATTGGAAGAAATTTCAAAGAAAATATCAAAGATAGATAGATAAAAATGGAATAAAGTAACAATATGGCCAGCTTCGTCAGGGGTGTTGACCACATTGGCACAAATTATGCCTTTTATGCAATGGCCCAAGACATAGTCTTAAAGACTATGTCTTAAAGACTATGTCCAAAGACAAATTATGGTCTTAGACTATGTCTAAGACCATAATTTGTGCAAATACTTTATTCCATTTTTATCTATCTTTCTTTGATATTTTCCTTTGAAATTTCTTCCAAGTATTTAAATGTAATTCTTTCCATTTGGCCTTTTTCATTGTAATCATTGTATTTTATAAAATATACTATTATTTATATATATATATATATATATATATATATATATATATATATATATATATATATATATATATATATATATGTTTTATTTAGTTTTCCCGTTATAATTTTGAATCTGGAATGAAAAACAAGAAATTTAACTATTAATCAAAGCGTTTTAAATATTTTTACTATGATATCTTAAATTTTAGATTTTGAGCAAGTAATAATGGCAAAAGAAAGTTTAAATTCAATTTCTTACGTTCGAATATTTTTACATCTTTCAAGTACGTTAAAAGAAGCATTTGTAAATTAAAAAATAATTTAAAGCATAATATTTCTCGTAAAAATATAATTTTTCATTATCAATAATATTCTACTTTATATGAAGCTAATTGAATAATTTACAAATGTTTGCATTAAATAACTAGTAATTATAAATAATGATATTAGAGATTTTAATTTCTATTTTCGAAAATGGTTTAAATTTAATTACTATAATACATTTTAATTATTTATAAAATTTTATTGAATTTGCAAATACTTAAAAGTAGAAGGGGCAACTTATTTTGTGCCATTTTAAGGAAATTTTGTAATTGTTTGCTAAACTAAGATGCACCACCGAAATGCATTAGAAATTTTCCTTTCTTTTACGAACTCTAAATACGGTAAAATTCATTGGAACTATTACCTATTTTTTCCTTTTAACAAAATCTCATTTGGGGGTAATGGATTGTGTTAATTTTGTGAGTTAATTGAGTCATTTATCAAAACAAAATATGTTATTGCCTCCTGCATTGTGCAAAGTGCTGCATTTGAATATGAAACAATGTGGGTTTTGAAAATTCCTACAAGAAATCCACCTTGCTCAATTAATACATTTCTGTTTTAGCGCCGATCTCAGTATTATAACTCGGCGAACTACAAAACCGTGATTTATTTACCCTTCAGTTGATTTTGCATAATAATTAATAGTGTATAATAAATTAATATTTTGATTAAAGTTTATCGATTCTTTATGAGGAGAATTTAATCAAATGTCATCATTTAGTCCCCTACATGAATACAATGACAAATTATTGGAATTTTTATCGCTATTAAATTGAAAATGTTGTCATTTATCTTTTATGTATTCTTATTTTTAATTATTTATTCAGATATATAGTACCATTATAATTTAAGTATAGATATAAGTTAACCGATTTATTTGTTCTCTAAGCTTTATTTTAATGACAGATATTTTACATTTTATTTGAAAACATCTAAAATGCTTTTGGGAAACAGAATCTGCTTATAAACTTTATATATATATATATATATATATATATATATATATATATATATATATATATATATATATATATATATATATATATATATATATATATATATATATATATATACATATATACATACATACATATATATATATATATATATATATATATATATATATATATATATATATATATATATATATATATATATATATATATATATATATATATATGAACTAAATTATCAATTAATCAATTAAATTCTTAGGCAATCAATTAGTAAAATTGCTTTCATCATAAAATATAATATTTTAACAAACGTTTCTTCAGATTGTTTATCATTTAAGACATAAAGCTATTTTAAATCTAAAGATATTTTAAATTACTATTTTTAACATAAATTCAATACTTCGTAGAAATGCCAATCACTTATCAAAAGAAAACAAATTTTAAATTAATACTTCAGAAATTAGTTTTCGTTATAGAAAATTTTTTAATTTGAAATTTTGAGGTTTTTTGAATTTAAAAAGATATTTCTGAAAATAATTTTGATAATACCTTAAAATATCTAAAAATTAATAAATGCTAATAATTTCTAAAATTTTATATAGAAAATAGTGGTAAGAATTAAACAAAGTTTTAAACTGTTTCTAGCATTAATTGCAGCTTAAAAAAATGTTTAATCTTCAAAGTCGGCTTTCAATAACTAATAAAAGAAAAAAAATATTAGGAAAAGCTTAAAGTCTAACATTCAAAGAATTCCAAGAAATTTCAAAATATGTCATTTCTTAGATTTCCTGCATTTTAATCCTAAAAAAGGATAAGCGTGTTTGGAATTGCTTTTATCTTTTGCAGCAGATTTCATTTTTTTTATTTCTTTACTTTGAAATCAATCGTAATTCTTTTATTGAATGATTTGATATTCCTTTAAGAAAGATTATGCTATTTCATATTCAGTGGTTCTTTCACTGTCGAAAATAGTTTAAAGTATTTTGTTTTTAGTAACTTTTTTCTTCAATTTAAATTACGCTTTATATTATATATATATATATATATATATATATATATATATATATATATATATATATATATATATATATATATATATATATATATATATATATATATATATATATATATATATATATATATATATATATATATATATACATATATATATATGTGTGTGTGTGTGTGTGTGTGTGGTGTGTGTGTGTGTGTGTGTGTGTGTGTGTGACACAGCATGTTTACACAGTGAAAGCCTGATATTTAGTGAATGTTGACTTTCAGCGGTAAATGTACTGATGGTAAAACGTTAAGCATGAAGATGTAAAATGTGTGTTGAAAAAAATCAACAAATACTGCTTTGATTGACACAAAATTCGGCTGGAAATTAGCCTATATATTTATGCATAAAATAAAATCAATAATTATATACAGAAATGAAAACTATAAATAAATTTTTGTAAGTTATCAGATAATGACATACTTGAGATTTACATAATGGAGATTATGCAGAATTATGAATAAAATGAAAATAAACAGCATAAAATGAAAGAAGGACATTAATAGGGTATGTGATCTTCCCTCATCCGTATACAAAGTTTACACTTTGTGACCATGTTTCCAAGTAGGTGGGCAATCAACGCAGAAATAAGCAATAACCATTCTTCTTGTAGAGCCGTTTCTAGATCAATAAGAGTGGTTGGAGGTTGGAAACGTGACGTTACAGCACGTCCGAGAGCATCCCATAGATTTTCAATGGGATTAAGGTCGGGTGAATATGCTGGCCACGCCATACCAGCAAGCCTTTCACTCTCCAATTAGTCATCGATGATGTCAGCTCTATGGGGACATGCGTTATCCTCCATTAAAACTAAATTAGGGCCAACTATTGCAGCGTACATTCTCACAATGGGTTCTAGGACTTCATCTCGATACCGGATAGCCATCACAGAACCCCGTTTAAAGATATGCAGGTCAGTGCGTATCCTAATAAAATCCCTGCCCACACCATAATGCTTCCGCCTCGGAATGCGTGATGTTCGGTGATGTTTTGAGGCTGATTGCATGTTCCTTGCTCACGCCATATCCTTATACGCTTGTTATCTGGCTCCAGTGCAAATCTTGACTCATCAGTAAACAAGACAGTACCCCAGTCAGATACAATACAATTGACATGTTCCCGGCACCACTTTAATCGGATAGACAAGCTCAAACTCGAGGTACCCGGGCGTACAGTCCACTGATATGTAGTTTTCGGTGTTCAGTAGCTGCAGATATCACCTTACCAATGGACGCTGTAACCATAGATGTCACACGTGTGGAGGTTGCTCTGCGATTCCGCTTGGCAAAAATCGCAATATTTCCATCCTTCGCGGGATTTGTAACCCTTGGGTGACCGGCTATGGGCCTTTGGACAACTGTCTGTGTGGTTTGGAATTGTTTCCATAATCGTGAAATTACAGAATGATGAACGTCGAAGAAAAGAGCAATATCTGAGATCGACTGTCCTGCTTCAATGCGCCCCACAGCACGGCAGCATTCAGAGTTTTCCATTCGTCTTCTGGAAGTCATAGAAACACATATGCCTTAAAAACAATTTGTACGAAAGTTTGAAACACCTTCTATCAGCACTTAGAATCAACTTCTGTAACCCTTCATAAAGCTGGTATCTTATAAAACTGCCTTTTTGCATATTTTTTGACATGAAAGCGCGATTGACTGTTACCTAACATATATTCACATACTTCCATCTACCTCTGCATTGATTTGCACCCTCTTCAATTCTGATTGGCTTCAGGAAATTAGCATTTTCTCCTTGCTCAACTTTTGGAAGTGAGTGTATTTCCCAGTTTATCGATGACTAAGTCTTTTTTTCAAACAACAAACCGCTAACACATTTCAGTTACCTGTACGATCACGATCGACTTAAGAAAGTTGTATTCATGCAATATCACCAATTTGAGAAAGAATTTGTGAGTTTAAGTAAGAGTTTCAATTGTTTTTGAAAATTTCGTTACATTTTCGTTTCTTGTATTACAAGATTTTCTTATGTGGTCGCTCTTTTTATAAAAAAAAAATAATTTGTGTTTTTCAGTCAGAACTTGATGTAAAGTCATGGTAGATTACAGGTGCTCTCAAAGATTTTTTTTTGGTGTATGGTTGTCTTGATCACTGCTTAAATATTTTAGAAGTATTAACAGTTTCTTCAAATTGTTCTTCAGTTTCAAAAGCATTGGCAATTTCTTCGAATTGTTCCCCTGTTTCAATATTTTCGATTTGTTAGTCAGAAAATGATGTTTTTTTCTTTAAAGCCAAACATAGCTTCATATGGACTTTGGTGTATTCCTCTGTGGTATTATCTTCGCAATTTGAACAATTATTAAACTATCAGACCATTTATTTGTATCATTATCGTTTATCCAGGCATTTAATATATTCCACATATTCTGACTCCCCCTTTCAATACAATCTTGTGTTTGACTTTGACGAGACTTTCCAAGAAATGTCTTAACATCTTTCCACGCAGCGTATATTACTGACATGACTTGAATTTGGAATTATCTACTATTTTGTTACTGCTATATTCCTGAAGCACCAAATGTTAAAGATATCGGAAGAACATATGATAACCTATTTATTCAGCTCTTTTAATTTTAAAAGATGGTGGCTGGACAAACTTTGTTGACTGATCATGGTATACCATTATAACTCATATTCGCCATCTGTTTGACTGCAGATCTATCAGATAAAATTGACATATTGAGTTTAAAGCTGAATTAATCATTAGTTTCACCTCAATACCATTCATAAAAGCACTGTGTTTTATTTTATGCTGTTGCCTACATTTATATACAACATTATAACTTCAGATGTAATATGTTTGTATTTAATTTGCAGTTCTTTATGCATGCATGTTCTTCCTCCATGGCTTATTCTGGTGTGAGATTCATATAGTACATAGAACAATTTTACATTGGTAGCGTAATGTTATAGATTTGTATTTCTTAGTTTTAATGGTACAATTAACTTCTCTTCATGATTAATTTTTAAAAAGTCTAAGCGTGTTAATCCTCTGTAATTCAAAGGTATATTTAGTTTAGGTATCATGCCCTGAGTGAAGCACTCAGAGGGATCCGAATCATTTCAAATACAAACAAAAATTTTCAAACAAAACTCAATCTTAGTTTGATTATAATATCAATTTTATTTGGGGAAGTGTATTTTGTGTTTTATAATTATTGTGTCATAAAAACAACTGGGAAGAATCAGACTTGGAAATGAGAAGAGGTTGTTGTTGAAATATGAGGGAAGAGCTACTGGAGTTTGCCATAAACGAAACTCTTTCTATTTCCATATTAATAATATTTTTGCAAACCTAAATCCTTTTAAAAATTGTGTTCTTTAACCATGTTTCCAATTTTTGTTTATTGATCAGTTCGATTATCGTTTTCCATTCTTTTAATCCTTTCATTTCTGAGTTTCATCCTTTGCTCAAAGTTTGTGATACTATTGTTTTCTACTGCAAAATTTGTAAGCGTGTGTAAATAACGAAAATATTTTAATTTTTCATTTAAAATTTCTGTAATATTAGATTATTCAGTTCTATTTTTATGCATACTAGAGGTTTTTATTTTAGTATAAGCTTATTAGCCAAAAAATTTGTGTTAATATTATATGGAAATTTTTGGATCTATTATCTGAGGGAAATTACAAAAATGTAAGCTCATTAAATACATTTCTTTAATTTTGTAAATGCACCAAGATTCATATTGTCCTTTATGAGTCTTGATTGCTATACAGATTATCTGGGTCAAGTTATATACTAATGAAGGTTGTAAATATAATATTAATAAAGCAAATATGTTTGTTTCAACGCAAATAAAAAAAACGTTCAATGAATTTTATTTCCACCGGACCCCTCTGGATGTGATGATTATTCAAAAATTCAAAACGTAAAAAATTTTTCTCGAAATTTTGTGTTTTAAATTTTATTTGACGTGCTCATCAATTTCTAATAAGAAATTAAATGATTTTATTTAACAAGCAATATTTTATTAACATTTTTGATTTCCTTCTATACAAAAAAATTTAAAATTCAATATTATTTTGATTACAATGAAATATTAAAAAATTGCTCCACAAAAAAGAAAATTTCGTAAAATTGAAATATTATTAATGAACTTGTGCTATAATAGCATTAGAAAAACCAGATTTTATTTAAATTATCAAGAAACGATTTAGAAAGATCAGTTTTAAATTTTATAGAGACTTCTTTTTATAAAATTATTATCCAACGTCCGAAAATAAAAACAAAAAATCTCAAGCTTTATTATGGGATTTTAGACTAGTGTCTGATTATACTCATGACAAAATCCCTACTAAAACGTGCTTCATATTAGCGGTCCCCTTTGTCCGAAATTCTGTGTTTGGCATCAGACCTTCAATTCATTTTATTCACGAATACGTGAATAAAATGAATTTAAAATAGAAAATGTACTTCTTTTTTATTGAGAGGTTTATAAATGGTGATTATTGCAATGTTGATTACATCCATTATATGTTATTTTATATGTTTAACTTCACCCTTTCTTTAAGAATTGTAATAACAATTTGTTTTAAAAGGTAAATTTTTCATGCTTTCACATGGAAATAAAGTAAAAACCAGCAGTTGATTGATAAGTTAATTTTTTGATTTACTTGAATTAATATATTTATATACATACGTTTTAATTTATATACATTCAAAAATATATTACGCATATGCATGTGCATCTGGTTTGTTTGTTTAACTCTGCAGAAATGTATATCAATGACGCAAAAGTGCATCTATCAGATTTAGAAATTTGAAATAAGATAATTTAATTAAGAATTATGAGTCACCAATAAGATATTATGATTCATTTATGACAGGTGCTATAAGAAGATTTTAAAATCTGAAAGTTCATAAGTTAATCATAACTTATGTAAAATTTCATTCACCTATATGCGAAACCATAGAACTGATTGAAAATACTTAAGAGCAAAGAAAAAGGGAACTTAAAGTGGTAAATCTTTATATATTTTATACCAATCGAATAAAACTTTAAAAAATGTAAAAGTTTAAAATTTTTAAAGAATTACAGGTTATTTTTAGAATGAATATTTAATTATTTTTTATTACCAACGCTTTGTTTTTAATTTCCTTTTTTTTAACAATATGTGATTTTATTTAGTTAGGAAGTAAATAATATAAAATCTAAATCTATGTTAATGAAGATACATATTGTGTTACTTTTATGTGGAGAATGTTTAAGGAGTGTAGCAAATTCTAATTCTTTATAATATTTTTGTATTAAATAATTCATTTTTTGAATCTGTTACCTTTATAGTTCTTTATTAAAAAAGCAGTTTCATGCAAGAGAATATTTTATCAATTATAGGTAAATTTTCATAGCATTTTTGAATTTGTTATTTATTAAAAATTTTTTTGAAAAATATCCAGATCACAAATGTGAATCTTTCTCCAGATATACAAAAATCAAAATTTAAGATGATATTTTTAGTTTGAAAATATTAATATTTTCTGTAACGAAATTTAAAATTTATAAAAACGGGATAAGGAATAAATTAATTTAAGGCTGTAAAAATTAACTTACTCAGAAATGAAGATACGTTTCACTTGATTAAAATAGATATTTTAAGTAAAGAACGTACTTAGAATTGTTTGAATATTTGGTAATAAACATAGTTACACTATATTTTGTTTACATTCTTTTAAATTGAACAGAAATACATGTACACAATTTATGTAATTTCTAATACCCTGCATTTTTAGATAATCATAAAATAATAATGGTACATAAATACGATTACAGAAATGTTTTTTCAAACCTACACATGAGAAATTAATTATGTATTAAATGTATCGTAAAATGAAAGTGAAAAAGAATTTTCCTATAAATTTAAACCATGTGAATTAAAATATTGTCTTCAAAATTGGTATTAATAGTTCAAAATAATATAAATATTTTATGGCTGTACAATATTTTACCAAAAAGAAATCCATTTTTAAACAGCAAAATTTGTTTTGAAGATACTATTTTTTTATATTTTATTTAAGAATTCCAAATCTTGATATTTCTAAAACAACATACAAAATAACGGATATAAATTTAACCGTATAAATGTGACAAACATAATTACAGTTTTAAACTACATCATTAGGAAAGTTACATTTTAAATAGTTTCTTTTTTGTAATAAGTAATTAGCTTCGAAATATTTTAGTATAAATTAAAATCTAACATTTATTTCAAACTGTTCAGTTATATATAAAATACAAGTATTGCTAATTTTGAAAAAAAAAAACATTATAGATTTCAACAATATTCAGTAAAATATTAAAACTATTATATTAAATAACTGAATTTCAGGTTGAATTTTTAATAAGGTTATGTAATGCATTTACAAAGTATTAGAAATGGATGCTTATTTGAAGGTTAAGTTCATATGTATTTAAGAAATAAATTGTATGTACCAAAGCAATAAACAGTACAACTGGTTTTTAAAAAATTAATTTTGAAAATGTTAAATAATAAATTAGAATGTGTATGTTTTAATATTTCTTGGATTGGTAATGACTATTCTTAATATTGTACTTAAAAACTAATATATTTTTAATTTTTTAAATCTTAGGATAAATAACTTTTTACAATTTAACTTAGTTTTTGTAGAATTTGTCACATTTATTAAAAAAGATTAATATTCTTTTGCGTCAGAAAGTTAGAATAAATGACTTTTGAAATTAAGTCAGCAAATACTTTTTTTGCTTCCTATTACATTTTAGAATAATTTCGCGGCTGACTGGGCAAAAATTAGTAATGCTTATTTAAGCACTTATTCACGAATTTCTAATTCATATCATGCCTTATAAAAACGTTTGTCAGATTTAAAATCAATGTATTTCTATCAAGAGTAAAAAAAAAATAATGCGAAACTAAAATTTTTCATTAAATCCTCTGAATATTTTTTCAAACATCTGCTTTAATAAAATTATATATTTTTAAAATTTATTTTAAAGGAATTACATTTCCATGATTTTTTTATTAAAATGATTTTGAGTGAAATGGGACATTCATTTCTTACAACAAATTTTAATTTTATAATTTGATGCATAAATCGGATAATTTTTTTAGAATTATCAACATGGTTTTACCTATTTGAAGCATTTCATTTGCATAATTTGAATATTTTGTTCAAATAAATGTAAAATTGGTATTATAATTTGATTAGATAGTAAAATCTTTTCTCTTTATTAAGTGTCTATAACGCGCAATAATACTTAAAATTAAATATTATATTATTGTAAATAAATAAAACTATTTGAAAGTAGAAGAGATAGGTCAAGCACCTTTAATTTCAATTTAAAATACTGGCAAAGCTTATCTGTAGTTAAGGCTTCTAATTTAAATATTTATGTAAATTTATAAGTTTTCGAGAATTAGTTTACTACGTTTTAGGAACATTGAATGGAAATTTATAATTTGAGATCTGGTTTTTTTTTGAAAAAAAAACTAAGTGCATTCAAATATTTTCTCATTTCATTTTGTATTTTTCTGTAACCATTTTCAGATTTTATAAGATAAAGTATTCTTTTCATTAACATTTTACTGCATCTTTTTTTCACATATGTTTATTTTATAAAATTTGCTCTTGAATTAAAATTAATTTCGAAATGAGAAAATTACTAGAGTAACTGTAAATTTTTGCTTAAATTGTTGTCAAAATGATTGTTTAAAAATTTTGTAAAAACACTTGTGTAACTGTAAATTCTTCTCATTGGTATTATGACGCTGCAACATTGTTGTTTTATAAGTTTACTAATTTTATCATTGAGATTTACTCACAAAGGAGACAATTGTCTTTTAAATCATCTGGTTTGTAATTAAGAAGTCGAAGTTCAGACTCCATATTATATTAACATATTTTTCTAAATAAATATAAGTGATGGAGACATACAGACCTTAAGTCCACTAAGTACAGTACTCTCATCACTGTCAAATGTGGAAAGTGAGATAGTTTCAATTATGTAGTATAATTATTATTTTGAGCATTAAAAAGCAAGAAATATTAATTTAATTTAATTCATGTTTGATATGTTAAGAATGAAAAGAATACCAAATCAGAAACTTTACCTTTGAATTTGTCTCCTCAGTTTAAATAATTCATTATATGATTAAAAAAACATAATAATATCATTAGACTTGTAAAATAATAGCTAAAAATTATAAAAAACTTAGCGGTAATAAATTACTTTTTTGATTGTTGAAATGTTTTCAGTCTCAAAATTGAAAAATATGTAAGCAAAAGTCTACCTTAATAGCATCTGTGTAAATTGCTATAAATTATTGCTCACAGAATAACTTATCTGACTTGAAATATTATTTATTAAATTTCTTAATATGAAAAAATAGAATATTTTCTAATGTCCAGCTACCAGAAGTTTTAATTTTCAGCACTACAAGAATTGGTACTGATGTTACCTTTATATAGCACAGGGTACAGAATCATTGAGCATCATTTATTGATAGGTAGAATTTCAGAAATATCAAGAAACACTATTCGGAAAAATGAATTAAAACGTACTGAGACCGTAATATTCACTATTATTCACATTTTCTTACACTAAAACGTAGCCTGTCTAATTTTATTGATGATACATAAAATATAGTGTGTTTTATTTAAGATAATTATCTAATGGTTAATCTCAGCTATAATTCCTTTCTATTGATTATCACATACGTATGTGAAAAAACAGATCAGTGCTCAAAACTGAAATAATACAAATTTAGCATGAACAGTTGTGCGAGAATATTTTTAACAAATACATTATAAATCAGTTAATAAACTAGCTACAAAATTTAAGAAATATATCTTTCCTGTAGTACAATAATATCTAGAAACTTCAAGTTGCTTAGAATATCTTATGGCTTTGTGTATTAATTGGTTATAAAAAAACAACTACTACAAGATCTAGATTAGTTGTAAAATAAGTACTCATTATTTTGAAATATTCTTACATACATTTACCTAAATTTAACTTCAAACAATACTATAATAATCACTAACTAACTACTCACATCTCTAATCCAAAATTCCTAGAGAAATCGTCGATGATAACATAAATATAAATTTTGAATGGTTTTCTCTTTAAAGGGCCTATCTCTGTTTTCTTGATTAATATTCTCTGGGTGCAAAGCATATGACCTGATTAGGTGATCAGCCTAACACTAAACCTCCATTGTTTAGTTCTCAAGCATGCTTGGTACTCAATTTATCAATAAAAGGGATGAAATGTTGAGTCGACCTTGTACTACCCGAGGATATTTTGTAACTGTATATTAATATAAATTTATTACATAATATGAATTAATATTAATAATGGATACTATGAAATTAAATATTTTATTGTGGTATGCAGAAATATGTTACAAACATATTTTTTACAATTAACAATAATGTTAAAATTAATTTAAGAAGATATATGAAGTCATTAATGATATTTTTTAATTTTTGATATTTTGATGTTCCTAAAATGTTTAAAAAAGTATCAACAAAAAGTGAAAATAGTTTTAAGAAATACGAGTTATGATTTTAAAATTTCAAAATTATTTTAAAATATAATAAAATGATAGATATAGGGAAATATATTTTTAATGAAATTAAAATTTATCTTCAAAGTATATTTTAAATTTATCAGCTTTTAATATCAATTTAACATTTGTTTGATTAAAAATGAATGCTAGCTTTTTGAGCTAATTTTTAATTTCTTCTGTTGCATGTGATTCATTTATGGAAATGTCAATCAGATTTTTAAAGAAATCTTTTGTCATAAAGATTTATGAATTTTTATTACGGGATATATTTTATTCCTTATATCTTATTATATTAGGATTTCTATATGATTGTACAAACAAAAATTATTGTCGTAATAAATATTGAATTTTTTTTACTTTCAAAGCATTTAATGCATTTTAAAATGTAAAATATTTTTCTTTCCAGAAAATTTCATGATAATTTATTTCTAAAGGAATTGTGATTTGATTCTATATAGATTTTAGTGATAATTATGATTTAAATCTATATATTTTCTATGGAATAAGAAAATCTAGTAGTCTCAATTTCCTTAAATGTTTATTATAAACAAATGTTTTTATTAGTATCTCTTAAAATTTAAAAGTTCTATAAGTTTCATATTTAAATCCTGTTTATGTAAAAAAATGTTTCATCCTTAGTAACCCATTGATTTCATGCCAAAAATTACTTATTTTTACTTTATTAACAGTCAAAATTTTCTTTAAATTGTAAAACATTACTGAATGACAATTCTTTCAATTACTTGTCAGAAACATGACTTCACTACGATTTTCTGAGGATAATATAATTTTTTTATCAAGTGCTTTATTTTGTATCTGATCTATAGAAGTAAAATATATATATATATATATATATATATATATATATATATATATATATATATATATATATATATATATATATATATATATATATATATATATATATATATATATTTCTCAATCTATCATTTGTTTGATATCAAATAAATGTTTTAATGCCAAGATTAAAATTTTTTAATTTTATTTTACCTTAGCCATAGACATTTCACTCTGAGAGGCTAGATCCTACCAGTGGGTTTAGTACATTATTTCAATATCAACACATATCACATAACAACAACACTCAATCAATATTTTATGACTCAGTCATACGTTTTGCATATAATAAATATATATTTAATACAATTAATCATGCTACAATTTTATTTTATTTATTATTTTTTATTTTTAATTTATCATAGTTTATTTATGTAAATAATGTTAGCTTCTTTGACTACTAAGCAAATAATAATTTTTAATACTCTACAATTTTATTACAATCACAATTTTACTGAATAGAAATAAAATTTCAAATAAAAAGAATAAATAAATAAATAAATAATAATTTATAATAATTAATTAATAGTTAGATAAATAATTATTTATAATATAATTTAAATAAATAAATAATTTTTATTTATTGTAAAATATATATGTAACTTCATTATACATGATACTTTGTTTTCAGAAGCTATAATTTTCTGTGAAGCATTCATGTTTTCATGTAACGCATGTAATGCAGGCTAAATCGGCTATTCATGACTTGTAGCAATATGCAAAGATATTTTCTGCCAAAGAAATAATACATGAATGGAAATTGTCTTCTCTAATTTCACCTAAAATGTTGCCATTTTTCAGGATCATTCTCTTATTTTTTAGTTAGAAAACTGTTAATTTCTGCGTTATAGTAAAATCTTTAGAAGGTTTTATAAAATCACTGCGTTCATTCATGTCTTTAACAATCATTCGTCGTTTTGTGTACAGTAATTTGCTTTGAAGGCAAAACGATTGTAATTGCAACGGTTAAAATAATGGCATTTTTGATTCCATTGAAAGCTTTATTCATCTACTGTTTACCTCACTTTCCTTAGTATTCGAAAAAACACTTAAAGACACTTTGATCTTTTTTTCATAGGACGTATAAGAAAACGAAAAGCTTTCAAAGTCATGGGTAATAAGAAATACGTTTTTTTCTAGTTTAGAATATCGAATGCGAACAAGCAAATTATTCAATATTTTTGCTAGATTTCACTGATATTTTAAATAATACTTTTAAATTAGAGGTATAAAATGAAAACTATATGGACAAAGGAAATAAATTAATTCATCTATCTTTCGAATGTGCTTTTATTATAAATGTAAGGTTTATATTTTAAACACATAAAATTATTTCGAAGAAATTCAATGATACCAGTACAAGCAAACTAATTAATATTCGTCATTATCAAGATAGATTTTTCATGTATTCCTTTATGTAGGATGATTAATACTATCTACATTTATTGCAATAATGATTATATAATTATTAACACATATAAAAATCATTTGAAAAGTACCCTATTTGTAAGTAATTCCCAAATTTCTTTATTTATTTACTTTTAATTACAAAAATTGAAAAAATACTTCTAAACGATTTTTGCATGATATATTTAATTAATCCTAACAGAAGAAAAATATTACAGAAAAGTCAGATAAGCACACGCAATCGCTTCGATTAAAGTTCTCAATGTTCTATAAATTAGTTTTTTTCTGAATTAAGAGTTCTCTTTTTTGTTGGAAAATTGTCAGTTCTTAGTAAATATGTTGTTAATTTAAATCAACTTCCATGAAAAAAGGAAATTTATTTGAATATGATTTTTCAAAACGAACATTTTACTTTCATAAGTCTAAACTAATGATTCTCACAACATTAGTAAAATTCACATTTGTTGATAGGTACATATAAGAAAGTATTTTAATTATATATCTCATTTCCATGACGTAATTACTATTTCGAAATTGCTATAACTTTTTTCAGTAAGAATAGAAGAAATAGGATAGTTTACGATGTACTTCAAACACTCATACATAAATGTCTAGATAATTAACTGTGTCAAGTAACAAAACAATATGCAGATTTTTTTTTCAAATTTACATCAATTCATGAATATATATTATAAAGGCAATAAAAATTAACCTGATTAATATTCTACTTGATATATTTTGATTACTTTATATTTTAAAAAAATTATTTTCAACTTTTTAAAATGTATGCTAGCTTTTATTTAGTCTACATATGTATCATTCTTCATAGAAAATTGTCTTTATATTTCTAATTTTGTTTTTAAGAATAATGAATACTACTAAAATTAATCATTATGACTTGATTCTGTTATATTAATAAATAGGATTTAGCTTATATAATTTTGAAATTCATAATTTTATTTAAATTAGAAAATGAAAATAGTGTAGAATTTACATGTTAATTTTAATTGTATTAAATGTAGAAGTGTTGAATACATGTCATTTACTACCTATATTAATTTTTAAGATAAATTAAATATACAATGAGCTTTAGTTTGAGCAAGTGTTTGTAATTTTAGTTATATTTCGATACAATCTTTTGTTTAAATTTATTACAATTAAAATTACCTGACAATACATGAAATCTTTTACACATGCCTTTATTTTAGCAAATTTAAGTAATTCATAAATAAATAATTAATTTGATGTTTACTTGTTGGGTAGCTGTGACAATTTTTCACTTAATGTTGATGCAATTTTGTGAAAATATATATATTAGCACACTATAGTTATTTTTTATGCAAATGCATTTACTTATGATACGTAAGTAAATTTCTGCAACAAGAAGTAGATCAAGTTTCAAATTTCATCCACGAATTTATATAAAAACACAAAAATCAGCGCACTTGAGGAATGTTGCCAACATCAATTGTTATTTATGTAGCGTGCAAAATGAAGCTTAATAATCAAATTATAGTGATTTTGAGTATATTGAATACAATTTCATAGCAAACATTTACCTAAATATTTATTCTTTATTCTTTTTTGTTGAGTTAAGCATTTGCATTATTATAAACATCATTATTAATTTGAAATTGCTTTTTTCAGTTGTTGATCATGTGAAATAATAATATTATTGCATTAAAATATTAGTCTTTTATATCTAAGTGGACTTCTAAATTATTTTTGTTATATTTATGTAAAGAAACAAACTAACTTTTATTGTGCACCTTTCCTGGATTACTCTTAATATTTAAATTCAGATTTGATAAAATCCATACTTTGTAATTTTTAGATACCAGTAAAATCTTTTAAAACTGATATACAGCGGATTTTTATTTAATTTTCTGGCAATTTAAAATTTAATAAATAAATTCATAGTTTTATTTTTTACAAGTGACTTCCTCTTTTGATTTTTCATACAATATTATATAATATAATTGAGAATGCAAAGGAATGAATTATATGTAAAACATTTTCATTATTTATATCTTGAATTAACTTTAACTTATTAAATACAATATACATATCAAAAACTTTCACTATGCTAAAGTTTTAATATATAAATGAAGGATCTTAAACTATGCAGCTTTGCGCTCGATTTACATGATATACTATGCCAGTGTCAGTATTACCTTCATTATCAATAATGATATTAAGAATCGATATTCCTGTTTTCTGCTGTATCAAACTTGATATTTGGCTAAACTAGTGATGTTACTATCAATACATTGGAAAGAGAGGTCAAGACCAAACAATTTGAAGGTTATTCTTCGATGATCATATTAAATTAAGAGCAAGTAAGGGTTCCAGAATCTTCCATAAATTAGAGGCAGCTTTACATTTGTTATAAATATGATCTCTAGTTTTTGCAGCAGCATGGTTACAGATTATTGCATTGAAAGATTTTAGATATTTCATATGAAATGGGAAATTTAATTCCCATTTCAGAGAATAACTTTAAATAAAATTTTATCAATATTTTTACACTTTTACATTTAAATATATGTTTTTATGTTTTAAAGTATAGTAAAACGTATAGTTAAATATTGTACTGAATCAAAATTTTCCAAATGTTTAAGTGGTAAAAATTTATAAATTTTAATGATATCAATTTTTGTTAATAAGTTAAAAGAGTGAAAATAATGCTTTGCTTAAGGTGCAACTAACGTTGTAAAAGTAATAAACCGTGTGTTAATTAAACATAAATATAATATTTAGTATAATATGATAATTTTAGTCACGTTTTAAATAAAATATTTTAACATTTTTATACTATTTATGAAAACCGGTTTTCTTATTACGTAAGTATAATTACAGCCTCTTTTACTTGAATGCCAAAGTAAGAAAATAGGCATTTTTTGTCAAATAATATGATACAATATACAAATCGAAATATAATTGTAAAATAGAAAATATTTTACTTAAACTGAACTTTTAAATATAATTTAAAAAGTTAATGTTTATCATTAAAGTGACTAAAAGTGTAGAAAGTTGTTTCATAATAAAGAATAAACTCTTAATTCGTTATGCAGATTTCATCGTATTCGAAGAAATGCTTTAATGGAAAAAATTATATTTGAAATGACTGAAGTAAGATGAAAATGAGAAAAATAAATGAAAGGAATGTTTCGAAAGTATAACTATATCTTATAAGGATTGCACAAAAGTAAGTTTGTTTTTGTAATTCCTTGTTTATCCGGCCGAGCTGGCAGCCGAATAGTTAGCGCTATTGCCTTCGGTTCAACAGTGCGTGGGTTCAAATCCCACCTTGGGCATGGATGTTTGTAGTGGCTCGGAATCCACTTTAAACCGTAAGTCCCGGTCTAATTAGCCTTCGTGTGCAAAAAATGACCGTTGAGTGACAAAGAAACCAAATCAACCCTTGTTTAATCCGAAGAATGTTATTTTTTAAATTTTTTTATTGTGTTCATATTTGCATGTAAATGAAATTTCAAAAAATAAAATAACTTGAAGCTCTTAAAATTATTGTACACACGCATTTTTTTCTTTTCAAAGATTTTAAACTATATTTTTTCATTAAAACTATAAACTTTATTTACGATTAGGTAATTTTTTTTAAAATTCAAATCTAAATTGAATATAGGAAGATTTGCATTTTACATTAGAAGATTTAAAAATGCAGGAAAAAATTGAGACACAGTTGTTCTGATTTTTTTGTATAATTTAATAATCATCCAAACCTTTTTAAAGTATATACAAATATTTGTACTACCAGAGAAACCCGAGAAAACACGCACCTTGACTTTAGTTATTATTAAGTATCGTAACTTCACATTCCAATATTTTGAATAAATTATGAAAAGATTAATAATCCAAAAATGTAGTTAGAAGTTTTAGCTCTTTGGTCAAATACTAATGAATTTAAAGTACAACTTTGAAGGGGATATTGATCCCATCTCTGTTTTCTTTTAAAATACGTCAGCATTTGGTATTCTAATATATTTGCTTTTGCCATCTCTATTTAACCACTGAGCTTGTTCCATTTTATTGAATAACATTAAACCATTTTATTAAATAACACTTAAATAACATTAAATCAAGAATATTTCAATCACTCATAATAGTCTCAGCATCCTTTTTTATAAACTTGGGTGCAAGATAAAAAACTGAGGAATTTATTTATTTTAAATTAGGAAAATTCATAGGCTTTCGAAAAAATATTTAGGGAATTGATTTTATCTTCTTTTAACAGCACACACACAGTGATGCTAAGTCCTAATGATTTTTATATATTGTTAACAATTAATTATTCAATGTAGAAACACACATTTGAAGGGATTCAGTTTTGTGTTTTTATTGGACATTTCTTAACAGAAAAATTAATCAGCTAGTACTTTATGAGAAAAAAAATTTGAATTTATTACAATTGTAACTAAAATTTAAAAAAGTAATGTCTCCTTTGAAAATTCTATGTCAGTAAAGTCATTACTCATTTTAAAGTTAACGTTTCTAAAAATGGGAAAATTTTAAAATTATAGCTTCTTTTTCGCGATTCACAACTCAATAAAATGCTTTCATTAAAAAATAATATGTATTTTTATTTCAAATAAGAAATAATATGTGAATATTATCTAATATTATTAAAACATTTCAGTTTAACAGTATTAATTATATTATTAGGTTTATTAGAATTTCTTCGAATATGAAAAGAAAAATAATCTGTAATTTATGGTCTGTAATATAGTTTAAAACATGAAGAATTTAAAAATCTTTTATCCATAACAGTAAATATAACTCATCTATAATAAATAAAAATGCAGACAAAATGCAGATAGTAAAAATTAATCGAAACTTTCAAACTTACATTTTTCAAATTGATAATTTGATTAAAACCAAACAGCAGATTTAATAAAAATTTCTAAACGCCAGAAATCGTAGAAAAGAATTACAAGATCATTTCAGCAATTTAATAACAGTGCAAAAATCTACTATATTAAAGACGATAGGAATAATTAATTTTTATAAATGTGGACTAACTTATAAATATTCTTTTGTTTTTTCCAATAACTTAAAGTTTGACAAATTTAATCAAGATGCCTATAATTATTGTCATTGACAAAAATCAAACACAAAAGGTATGCTGATGAAAAAATTCTCTAGAAAGATAAGCTGAAATGTGCTCGAAAAAACATGATGGTACGATATGCAAAATGATTTTAAAATTTTCCTGTTTTTAAACAAATAGAATATTTTTATGGGTTTTTCTAAAGTTTAATGACCACTTTCGAAAGCCTTGTAAAACATATGAATTTTAAGGCAATTTCTAGCATGTTACCTTATATTAATTAATGAATGGAGAGAAAATCAGTCAATCCATCAGCTGACTACTTAGAGTGTAAGAGGAAGAGCCATAATAAAAACAGCCTCTACATAGCTACAAAGTCAGTTAACTTGTTTCTAGAAATGTACATGTGGAATGGATTTTATATATATATATATATATATATATATATATATATATATATATATATATATATATATATATATATATATATATATATATATATATATATATATATATATATATATATATATATATATATATATATATATATATATATATATATATATATATATATATATATATATATATATATATATATATATATATATATATAAGGAACCAATGACTGAACAACTAAAGCAGATCTTGGTTATCGGATAGCATTTACAGATATCCGAATTTTTTCAGGTAATAAAGCTTTGTACTTAACTTTTTTATATTAAATCTTTTTAGCGATTAAATAAGAGAGTGGTTTTCACCGATTAGGAGTGAATTATTACCGTGTATTCTCCTGATATGGGCAATTACCAGCTTAGTAAACTCCGTTGATTTGTATAGGTCTGAATGACATTTTTAGTAATGCAATTTATGGCTTTAAAAATACCAGATACCTAAAGCGATATGTGGCTAAAAGTTTTCCAAACAGAAAAATAACTAAAATACTTTTCATGCATAATTTACTAGTATATAACTTCTATTTTTTATAAATATTGTTTAGTGGCTTTGAAAAGTAATTTTTAAATGGTTAAATTACTAAAATGTTATATTTTACTGAAATTCTAGAGTGTTCGACATTTATATATAACTATCCGGAATTAAAATGGAATTTTAATCAATTCCTTATTCATTAATTAAACTATCCTTTCTTCATAACATTTTAAGCTGTTGTACAGCTCTATTAATGATTTATGATAATAACATTATAATGCAAAATTTGTCAAGTCTGTGACTAATAAGTTCTAAAATATTTTTGAAATAATATTAATAAAGGTTTATATTTCATTTTTTTATAGTTCTTTTTGATGATTTTTTTACCTTTCTGATCGATTACAAAACATTTATTTTATATGGAATGAAAAATAGACTTCGAAAACTTTTTAAGTAATGTATTCAGGAGTAATGTTTACAATAAATCAATAATTATATAAATTCTATATGCGTTTTTTCAAATAGTTTTATATTTCACAATAAAATTTCATATCTTACACAGTTCAAATCTCTCCTATTTTATTATTTTTTTGCTGAGTTGGTCAGTTTATAATGTGTGAATGATTTTATAATATATATTATACACCGCATTATTTAACTTTTTCCTAATACATTTAATCTTAATTATAATATTATATCTGTTTTATTCACCACACATACCTGAACGATTTAAATATATAATGAAATTTTTAGTCTTTTATAAAAATAATTCATGAAATGAATATTATTTAAAGTGAGACAAATATTTTAAGAATCAGTTAAAGATGATTGCATATTTAAAATTATGTATTGTTCTTTAAAACAAAATTAACAAATATGCCAAGAAAAAAATTGTTAAACTCTATCGTAAATACATCTGTCAATGAAAATCAAGAACTCTAATAATATTATTTGAGTAAGGTCTACAGAAAATTTTTTATTCACCAACTGTTTTTGTTATCATTACCTTAATTAACATGTCGAGATGGTTGTCAATGACCTTCGCATTAAACATGCTCTTTTAGATGGTATTCTGGAGATCCTTCAAAATAAGAAAGTACAGAGGGTATTAACACATTTTTAGAACGATCTCGATTAAGAATTTTAAAAAAGTAAATGTTTTAGAGCAAAAATGTTTTCCAACAGCTTTTATTTGAAATGAGAAATATCGTCTGCTACTTTTAATTTTATTCTTCTTTCAAAATGTCGCATGTAAACAAGCTGTGGATTGAAGGATATGTTTTTGCGCTTTCCGAAGAGAAATATTCTTATTCTAGGATTCAAAAACGTTGTGGAATGCATGGTATTAAAATTTCTAAGTGCAAAATAAGCAACATTATTAATCGGAAAGGTAAAAACCATGAATCATTATTTCTACTTGGGAATAAGACTCCAAACGAATATCCGAAAAAAGTACGTACTGTTTCAAATGTTTCTAAAGTGAAACCTCTGGTAACAAGAGAAAATCCTTCAAAACAGAAATCAATTGCAAAGTCTTTAGATGCACCTGTAGCAACAATAAATAAAATAATAAATCAAGATTTACAACTTAAAAAAGCTAAAAAACATAATGTTCACCAACTTTTGCCGTTGCATGTGGCTCAACGCAAAACATTTTATAGAATCCTGTATGAAAACCATTTAGCAGGAGATAAATGGAAATACATTGTGATCCTTGATAAAGCATATGTTTACCAAAATGAGTGCAACAAAAAAATTGTCTATTTACTATAGAAAACGAGGAGAAAAAATGTATAAACCTGGTTCAGTCAATGTAAAGAATGATACTTCGAAAACTACCACTGCATTCCTTGGCAAAATGAAGACTAATACAGGTATTGCATATATACCTATTCAACATATTCCTGTGTGAAGTCCCTTGACTTTTCAAATATGGACTATTGTGCCGTTTGGTCTGTTAAAAAGAGCTCTTTCTAAACGCAAACCCACCACGATACATAGACTCTGGAAAGTAGTAGAAGATGAAGGGACAGCAATACCCCTGGAAATTTTTCGAAAAGCTCTTCTATCATGGAAATCACGATGCAGACTTATAGTCCAGAAAAAGGCTATCAGATCGAACATTTAAAAAAGACTGTCTTTAAATTTTAAGTATTAATTAAACGGCTTCGAAATCGTTCTAAAAATGTGTTAATACCCTCTGTAGTGATGAAGAAACGTTATAACAATATTTGCCATGAACAATTTTCAATGTCTGGAAAGTGGCAAAAGAAATAATTACAGAAATTATCATAGAATGACATCTGCTTATTTCTTCTTAGTATAACTTTTTCAGTAAGTTTTTATATGACTCAAATTAAGCCTATAATATATAGATGGCACCATCAAAAATATCATTACGACTCGAAAGGAGCAAACTGACTTTTGAATGAAAAGAAATGACCCAAAATATTCTCGTGATATCTTTAAAAGTAACTTTAGCTGCGATCTGATTAAAATGAGAAAGGGAAGACTTCACTAAAGGCAGTCCTTTTTAGTATATTTTAAAGTTAATAAAACGGAATCTCTATTGTTTGTAGTATTACTAAATTATGTAGTTTGTATAAAATATATAATATAGTTTTTATTTATTTCTCTAACTATATATAAACTACGGTAATCAGCAGGATTTTCAGCAAAAGAGTAAATTTTACTTTTACAATCATCTAGGGAGAATCAAGGTGGACAAACGTATGCTTGTCAAATGCCATGAAAATTGACTACAAAAAATTGTTTTTACAGCCTCTGACGTCTTGTTATAGTGATATATAGGCTGAAAATATCCTGGTGCTAATATATGTTTATTTAACACATAATCTGAAACTCACAAAGAGAAATAAATAACACACAGCCCTATATTTAAAATATTAATGAATTTTAAATATATTACAATATAAATGAAAAATAATATACTAGACAACATTTAAAAAATAATAATTAACAACAATAAATACAATACAACATTTAAAATGTTGATAATAAACATAAATATTGATCAATTATTAAATGTGGTCTAAACCTTCTATGTTTTCAACTAGATTATGGAAACGGTAGTCATACATATTCTAAAAATAATTATAATTTCTTTTTGAACGAGAATTAATCAATATGTGTAACTTTAATTTTACTATTATTTTTTGTTAGAAAATAAATATTAATTGTTTCGTTGAAATTAAATCCTCTTGAAATGTTATTATTTTGAAGCGTTTTACAGAAAACTAGAGGTTTTACAGCTGCCTGAACACGGCCTTAATCTTCAAAATGTTCTAAGTCTTTTACGAACTATAATATCTGGTTTTAATTTTCCTTTCAAAATTTGAAATACTAAGTATTTACTCTATAATTAAATTCAATTGCTCCATTTTTTAGAATAAAACTAAATATGTTAACTTTGAAAATATAAGCAGTTTGATTTAAAATAAACTCCTACTGCTATTCCATAGAAGTATGTAATATTTCAGTAATTTCATTTTTTCCATTGATTTTCATCACACATCTTTTTATTTTAGAAAATAATTGTAATTATTTTCTATACATACACATAATTATATCTAGACATTTAGAATAAATTTTTAAAACATTAAGCGAAATAAGTTAAATTGGAAAATAAAATCAATGTGGATTAAAATGAACATAGAAATATTTAACATTAACTCCGTTCCTGATAATGATTTTCATCACATAAAATTATAACTTTTTTGAAAAGATCAAATTACATAGTTATTCAGACAAACTTTTTGACTCATCCTTCATAGACAATATTTGTTTAACCTTTATTTAATTTAAATTTGCTTAGCATAAAGGAAACAACTAAAGCTTAGTTATTTTAAAGTAATTATTGACATCAACATTACTTTTCACTAATCAAAAGGTTTGTAAGCTGTATTTACATTTCTTAATGTGGAAAATTCAATAAATTTCCAAGTATCTACCCAAAAAATGTGCATTTATAAAGAAATAATTAAAGTACGATCTTCTGATTACCAGCTCTAATAAAATAAGAGCCTGATGTCATCTAATATGAAGATCGTATCCCAACCACTATAAGCCATATTACTGAATATTTTGATATAAAGAATGATATCGTAAATATCATTCTTTATATCAAAATATTCAGTAACATATTTCGATAGAAGTCTGATTTCCTTGTTTTAAGGCAAGTCTTGACTTTAAAGTATTTTTGTACTCAATTACCGATCAAAATCTTTATGAAATTGAGTTTTAAATGGAACTGTGTAAGCCCCTTAACTTCCATATACTTTTTTTTAAGTTGTTTTGAAATATTACCCTGTTTTTCGATAAGAATTATTAAAACTTAAAAAATCATAAATATGTAATAAACATTAAGGTTATTAATACAGGATCCATATTATCCATTCTAAAATGTGTATCTCATTGAAATATTTAATTTTCATTTTGAATAAATAAAATTTTCTTTAGATCATTCATATATAATATCATAAAAAATTCATACTATAATTAACAACGAGTAATATTAAGAACAAAGAGTATTAAAGAATTTTTACCAGATATTTTAATGCAAAAATGATTACTTATAATTGTTAGTGTTGAAATTTATTTAAGTTTTAATTTAATGAAATCTATGTAAGTTATTTTACATAACGTCAATCGAATCTAACTACATCATATTTAATGATAAATAGCATATACAAACATTCATGAGTATTAAATTTGCCCATTAATTTATAAAATTTATAAGAATTCTCCAAATACAAAAAATCAATTTAATGTGTAATTATAAATCAAATATTTATGAAGAAAAATGCGAATAGTTTCCTATTCAATTAATTCTATTTATAGATGTTGTTTCATTCCATTTTTTTGCAATTGAAATTTGAATTACTGTGAAACCAGATTATAAGACTGAAACATTTTTTTTTCTTTCTAGAAACAAATCTTCATATTTTGAGAATAGGATGCATAGCATACAAAAGGGTACCATGAAATTTTAGACATTCGTTTTTATGTAGAAGGAGAAAAGTATGTTTTTGGAATTTCAAGAATATCTATTGTTCTGAAATTTCCTAAATTGATATTTCCAGAAAAGGATACATTTCTTTTGTTTCTTTGAAAGAGAAACAAGATGAAAGAAAAAGAAATATAATCCCTTGAACATAACATTTCGATGTATTTTCAAATTCCATGTCATTCATATTTTCTGGGCACGTCTTTTGCCTTAGAGCAGACTCATTCTATGGAATGCCGTTAGATAGGTCATTTTTATATATCAGAATATTTCTTTCTCACATTGTGCACTTTATTTATTATACTTTTCAATTTAATTACTTTTCACTTTTGTTAATCTTTAATATTTTTTGAAAATATTTCATTAATTCATAGTCTTATTCTTAAATTCAATGTGCAATTGCATTTAAATAAATGTTTGTTTGAGAAAGAGGGCGAATTTAGTTCTATGTAATTAAATTTTAAAACATTTCCTCATAAATATAAATAAATTACTATAAACAACACATAAGAGTTTTTGACTAAAAACTCTCATAAGACATTAGTAAGTTTAGTAACGTGTATATACATATTTTAAGTGCATTTTCTCATTTGCTATGCTTCTTTCTATCGCTTATTTATTTAGAGTCTAGACAAACTGTAAATATATTACAAAGCATAATGTTGCATATTTGGTATTGTTTTATGAGCATATATTTTCCATCGAAAAATTGTTTTATGCTGTGCAAATATTAGACAAGTTTTAAGATGGATAGTTAATTTATAATGAGATGTATAAGTTCAATATAATTTAGGAAAAAAGTTGCATGAGGAGAGAAAATATTCTTATATTTTGTTTTTAAACATAAAATAATGAAAAAAATTTAAATTTTCATGCCGGTTAGTCTAAGAGAGAAACATTTCATCCCTTTTATTCATCTATCCTTATCCGCAGACAAAATATTTATTATTGAGAAATTTTCTGTCTGTTAAATCCTAAGCAATTTTGATATTTTGTATTAGAAAATTTGCCATGAGCGTAGATAGATTTACGCATAGTTTTTAATTGCTTATTTAGTAAGAATATGGATGCGATTTAAATTTATAATTGTGATTTTTTCCTACATTTTCAATTTTTTTTAAAATTGCAAATTTCATAAAAAGAAAATTTTTAAATCATTTTCTTCAGTAGGATAAAAATGTTTTTATGCATTTTTAAATTTTATAAATTTCTGGGTCAGACTTTATTGGCTATAATCAAAAAGATAAAAATCATTAAAATGTTGAGAATGTCAGAAGAAAACTAAAATGTTTTAGATTCTAAGACGGTATATTGTTTTTCTCGCAAAATATTATTTTCTTAATTTAGGTATAAAATTCTCGTATTTTAATTATTACCTAATGGTTTTAATTAAAAAATAATTTTTTGTGCAAATTAAATGGAAGCTATTTGAAAGCATTATTTATTAACGGGAAATTAAAGCCTCTTTATCTTCTTGAAATATTATTCAATGAAACGCTTATATCATTTTTAACTTTATTAATTTTTATAGATTTATTTAATATTCATGATCATTATAAAAGTAATACAAAACTTTGAAAGAATACTTTTACATAGTTGCTCTTTTAATTTTACTATTTTTTCAGTGTTTTGATATTTATATGTTTCAAATTGGCATATGTGTGCACCGATAATAAATTTCAAAATATAAAATAAACATTTTTGGAATAAAAACGAAGCAAAAATTTTACTCCATGCTTTTAAAAATGCACTCTTTTTTTCAAATCATTAAAATAGTTATTTTGAAAGCATTTTAATTTAACTTTATCATGAATTAATTAACTTTTAATAAATTTTAATATATAATATATGTGAGCACGATATTCAGTAAAACTGCTGTTAAGAAGTGAAAATAATTACATTTATTAGAGTTGAAGGCATTTTTTATTTACAAGAATGTAATTTTTTTAAAAAATAGCATGCACGTTATCACATTTAATCAGTAAAATTCTAAGACAGAAGAAATATATTAATACTAAGTACAATTATAAATAATATTGATATATTCTTTATTTGAATTATATTAATAGAAATATAAATTATTTTATGAAAAGGAAAAGAACATTATTTTTGTTCAGAAAACCTTTAAATTCTTTGCTTAGCAAAAGAAGTTACTTTCATCTGTTGCTGTTATTCTTAATGATGTTTGGACAAGACAAGCTCACTGTGCTGGATATGCGAATTTTTTTCAGAAGAGTGCGTCTTTCGTTTAACCAGAGCACCACGAAGGTGAATTTACGATTTTCATCTAGCTAAACTCCTCTGATCACCAGAGGATTTCCTCTCTCAATTTTGGCATTGATCTGAAGGGGGAATAAATTTTATCCAGACCATTACACCCATGACAACTGCTCAACGACTGACTAAAACCTCTTTATCTTCTTGAAATATTATTCAATGAAACGCTTATGTCATTTTTAACTTTATTTATTTTTATAGGTTTATTTAATATTCATGATCATTATAAAAATAATACAAAACTTTGAAAGAATACTTTTACATAGTTGCTCTTTTAATTTTAATATTTTTTCAGTGTTTTGATATTTATATGTTTCAAACTGGCATATGAGTGCACCGATAATAAATTTCAAAATATAAAATAAACATTTCTGGAATAAAAACGAAGCAAAAATTTTACTCCATGCTTATAAAAATGCACCTTTTTTTCAAATCATTAAAATAGTTATTTTGAAAGCATTTTATTTTAACTTTATCATGAATTAATTAACTTTTAATAAATTTTAATATATAATATATGTGAGCATGATATTCAGTAAAACTGCTGTCAAGAAGTGAAAATAATTACATTTATTAGAGTTGAAGGCATTTTTTATTTACAAGAATGTAATTTTTTTAAAAAATAGCATGCACGTTATCACATTTAATCAGTAAAATTCTAAGACAGAAGAAATATATTAATACTAAGTACAATTATAAATAATATTGATATATTCTTTATTTGAATTATATTAATAGAAATATAAATTATTTTATGAAAAGGAAAAGAACATTATTTTTGTTCAGAAAACCTTTAAATTCTTTGCTTAGCAAAAGAAGTTACTTTCATCTGTTGCTGTTATTCTTAATGATGTTTGGACAAGACAAGCTCACTGTGCTGGATATGCGAATTTTTTTCAGAAGAGTGCGTCTTTCGTTTAACCAGAGCACCACGAAGATGCATTTACGATTTTGATCTAACTAAACTCCTCTGACCACCAGAGGATTTCCTCTCTCAATTTTGGCATTGATCTGAAGGGGGAATAAATTTTATCCAGACCATTACACCCATGGCAACTGCTCAACGACTGACTAAAGGACTATCAATTCGACAGATTTAACGAGCACGTAGTCGATAGGTCTTTGGCGGCATTGGGATTGAACCCGCCATAACGACAAAGTTACAATTGTAATTTTCATGTAAATAAATTTAATTCTATTAATTTAACATATTCATTTATGGACAAGTCAAGCTTACTGTGGTATTCAATAGAGCATGTAATTTCAACATAGTCATGTTTTTGAAGTATATTTTTTGAAACTCTCTGTAATTACAAAATAAATACTAAAGCTTGTACATTTTAAATTAGTTTTCAAGACTTTTTCTTTTGTACAGATTATTGGACTCCTTGTGTTCCATCACTGTCAAAAAATAACAACATAAGCAGTGATTTTTTAAATATTACCGTGTATGATCATTATTACAATCCAGAATTAGTTTGCTTCCATTTTGCTTAATAAGTTGCCGCAGTGGCTGCTCGTGAGATACGTTGTTCCTACAATCGAAAAGTTGTGAGTTCTATATTGATGCAGCCGAATATCCAACATTTATGGTGATTTGGAACACGCAAATTAAGTCGTGCTCTAACTGTATTTCAAGTGACTTTATAGCAGAGAATATTTGAGTATTCGCTTGGTCTCTGTATCAAAATTGCTGGAACCCACTCAATTTCAAGATTATGATGGCACACCTACCAGATGCTAAACTACACAAGATGCCGTTAGTTCGACCTCTATAGAGGATGAAGAAATAAAACATTTCTGGTAGGTCAGCGTAATAGAACTAAATTTAAATTGTTTTATTCTTTTGATAAGTTGAAATTGCTTGTTTTGCTTTAAAAACGAAATGTCTTAATAATATATGTTCAAAATGAAATAATAAAATTTGCAAATAATATATGAATATATTTCCTTATTTAATAAGTTCACATTTTTCAACTTTTACAACTGATTTCACTAAATAACATATTCAAAGCACATAATTGTTATGAAAGTGAGTGGCTGTGTTCATATATAATATAAAATAAGAAGTGTGATTCTAAGGAAACTCTTAACCGAATTACATGGAAACCAGTCATCTCTTTTAAGGTATAATATATTAAAAGCAACCAATAAGACTTTAGCATTCTAATGATCGAGTGTTTATCCAGTTTCATGATGCTTCAAAATGACAATGATACACAACGTTTTTACATGCTGAATATTTATATACATATGTTCTAACTATAATATATTGCATTAATGAAAGCAAATATGACATATTAGCTTTCAGGTGCTAGTATAATTAAATGCTTACAATGATTTATAACTCTTTTACAACAGTTCTATACTCTATTTTACAGAAGGATGATTAAAAAAGTTTTGATTTTATCACTTTTAATAAAAAATATATGCACTCTAAAAATTTCTTAAATTTTTATTTTGTAATTCTAATGTCTGTATATAATGTTTCTGAAATTACGCGTTGAATGGTAGAATTTCTTTTCCTTTTAGAGTTTTATTTAATAATATCAACGTTCAAATTTTTTTTAAATTGTTAACTTTCTTATGATATAATTTTAAAGTTTATGGTTATCTGAATATACATACTTTGTTAATTAAATATATCCTAAGAAATAGATATCTAAGTTATTTTAGAGTGTAATTCAAAACTTGAAAACGCTGTAACTGAAACTGAATAATTAAAAAAATTTAAGATGATCATAGTAGGAGTCCTATGATATATATATATATATATATATATATATATATATATATATATATATATATATATATATATATATATATATATATATATATATATATATATATATATATATATATATATATATATATATATATATATATATATATATATATATATATATATGACTTATAAAATATATATATAAACTTATAATATTGTTTGTTGGATGGAAGCGAGAACACTTTTGAGCATTAACGAAGATTACAGAATATTTTAAGGATTTTAAGAAAACATACCTACAAGAACATTAAGAAATTTCATTGGTGTTCTTGAAGAGCTATTTTTTTAGAAGTCTGCAGGACACATAAAGTGTATAAAATGCAGACTTCTAAAATATAGCTCTTCAAGGACATAATGAAATTTCATAATGTTCTTGTAAGTATATTTTCTTAAAATATTCTGTTATAAGACACATAAAGTGTATAAAATGCTCTATTATCCCTAATTATGAAGCAAATCAACAAACAAAAGATGAAATACATTGGATGTGGCATACTGAAAACGTTAATATATCATTCTGTTATTGATAAACTTAATTTATTCATTAAACAAATTCAGAGTTACTTTTTTAATTCAAATAAATTTAATCACTCTGTCTTTTCACAAAGAAGTAAAAAAATTTCTTTTAACGTTCATATTAATTCAGAGACTTATGTGATAGTAACTAACATTCAAATGTTGAAATGAGCTTCCCTTTAAGAGTTTATATCAAAATTGAAATTAGATGTTTGGAGTTCTGGTTTTTAATTCACTAGTGCATGGGTTTGTTTCACACTTTAGCTGGGGATGTTTAAATTGCTTAGAAATCCTTGAAACTATGTACGTTTTATTTCAATTAAATAAAAATATGCAAAATTTATGCATAAATCAACAAGCAAAGCAAATCGAAACAATCGTAATCAAAATTGTTCAATCATGTGATCCCTTGAGAATGAATTTAAAATGCTAAACTAGGTTTAAAAAACCCTAAAAATATTGACAGATATAGGGTAATCAATATATCATGCAAGTCAGCTCTGAATTATATCAGATTATGCAAAAAATGTATAGATTATATAAAAATAAGAAATATATTTTTATAAAACATTTATTATTTGTTTTTATTTTATAACTATTTACATGTTCTTTAATAGAAAAAATACATTTGTTGCATTCTTGACTTTATTTGGATAAATTAAATCAGTAAATGTTTGTTTTTATATTTTGTGGTTTCTTGCTTATAATTTTCGAAAATAAGAAGTAATTTTAATATTTTACTTTGCATCTGTTTCTAAATGAATGTAATTTGTATTAATTTATATTCACTTAGGTAAGCTTTGTTTTGTTCTAAAATCCTTTGAGTAATAACAGTGCGTAATTTCCAAGCTTATTTCCTTAATTTAACTGATAAAAATAATAATTTATTGTGTTTCTTTATTTTAAGCTGCCTCATATTATAGGATTAATGTTGCTGAATGTGACAGAATAAATATTACTAACTTTAAACAGCAACCTAAATTTCTTGTTTATTTTATTATTTCATTTAGATTGTAGCATTAGTTTGCATCATTATTCGTTTACTATGTAACCAACTAAAATTTTGACAGTGGCTATATAATTGTAAAGAACATTCTTTTGTAACCTCTCCTTCTCTCGTTCTGGGTTTCTGAACAGATAAATATTCCTACGCCAGAAACTTTTCTTCTAAACAAATGGGTTTGAATTCACATTTCGGAAAGAAATGTGCCAGGGGAATAGGCACTCTGCTTAACTTAAATTGCTTCTCGAGCTTAGATTGATGGTTGCATTGGAATATGACAAATTGGCTGTTCTTTTTCAGATTTTCCTGACTTTGTTCTCAGAAATATCATATTCAAAGTAAGCTATCTTCCTCGGAAGGAAACAAATTCGAATACTTATTCAACAAACAAAAAAAGAAAAAAATCTAGAAATTTAAATTATATTAATTTGAGAAAAAAATGTTTCACATGAATTAATTTTCTAAATTTATATTTATTATCGTATTACATATTTAAGTAATTTATTTTAAATTTGTAAACAGTTAAGCCACTGTTATTACAAATAATATTTTTACATATTTCTTAGTATGAAATTGATTTATAATTAATATATTTCATCAGCAAATTTTAATTATCATTTTACTAATTTTAATTAAAGGCAATAAATCGTTTTAAATCAATTTCTGTTAACAAATCTTAATTTTAATTTTAAGCAATTTTTGGAATTCAGATCATAAATTTTATAGATACTCGAAACATGAAATTAATTTTTATAGTCACTGAGTTTAGTTCCTTATATAAAATGTATATATTACATATTGTATGAAAAAATCATATTTTGAAAGTAAAAGAATCTTCGGTAAATAAAAATAAATTAAGATTGAACTGAATATGTAATATTCTGAGTGATATTTTTATTTGTTTATTTAAAATTACATCTGCATTTTTTTGAGAATCGTTATTTAATCTGATTAAAAAATTTTCTACATATACATTATTTAGATAAAAAGAGCGTTTGATTAATTGATACATTCTCTATTTTACTGTAATTTTATAATATAATGTAATTAAAAATTATTTTTTAATAATGGTTACTTTTACCATTTAAAAGCATAAAATAAGAATAAAGTTCATAAAATTTTCCTCATATATACTATTTAGGGAAAAGTTTTAGTTGTGAATGCATTCATGTCAGTAAAACATTTGTGCTATCGAAGGATGAATTACATTCTTTGATTTCTTTGGTACTCATCTAAGTATTAGTGACTTTAAAGTCTCACAAAATGTAAATCATTCTTGGTTATACAAAAGATGAGTATCATTTCTAAAAATGCAATCAAAGGTTCAAAGAAAAATATTTTAAAAATCATTTAATAACATTGACAAATTCTTACGGAAAATACAACAATAGCGATATAAAACATTTTCAAATTTAATAATAGGCAAATATTCTTCGAAACTATGACAATTTATTCAATCTATTTTTAAATTCTAATATTTTTGCTAAGTGAAATATAATTTTGACATAAAAATGTATCATTATTCATAAATTTTATTTTATGTTTCTATTGACATACAAATCTTTGAGCGTAAACAAAGGAAACACAAAAAACAATTTTTAATTAAGTTTTAAGCAAAATTTGTGAATTAATAATGGAAAATATCATACTTAGAAAACAATATTACAAATAATTTCATCAAGTGTAGTTTCTGGAAAATTTCTATAATAGAATTACTAGTCCAGAAGCAGCTGTATACTCCCAAACACACGTAGTTTCAATAAAATATATGAAATGTCGGTTTTAATCTTTGTATGATACTATGCTAAATATGTATAAAATGTTTCCTTCATTCACCTAATTATCGAGTATATAGTTTCAAAAAAACTTTTATTTTAACATATCAGTACATTTTCTTGTTAAGTGAAATAAATCACTTTGAATAAATATATAACAATTCATCAAGTATTTAATTAATTTATAGAAAGATTCCACCTACATATTTAGTGAAATATGAATTTTTATGTCATATTATTCATGAGTAAAATACTTAAAGTTAAGAGGGTAAAATTCCAAAAATATGATTGTCAATTATTTTTAATGATCTAAATCATAAATTTTAGTTTATATTTTTTGTGAACTAAAAAATATTACCTGTCTCTCTATTTCGAAAACTTTCCATTTTATTTAAACTCATATTTTATAAATTGCAAGAAATGTATTTTTGACATCGATCTGTTGGGTACCTTCTGGTCGAATACCATTTCTCTAAGCATAACAAATGACTGCGGACTCTTAGAGGTGAAACATTTCTAATATAATCTTAAGTCTCCATCGTTTGTCTTTGGTTTGAAGTGGCGTTTTTACATTGATCTATCATGGCTCAAGATACAATAAATTTCTCAAATCTGGGACTGAAGAATTGAAGACTAGCGAGAAAAATGCAATATTTGTTTCATGAAATATGTCTGTGTTACTAAACTCCCAATGCTTTAAAAAAATGCCAAATATGGATGATATATCTTTAAAATATAAAATGTTTGTACTCTTATAAATGTTTTCTTTTAATTTATTTAGTACTGTATTAGTCATATTTATTGTTTAGTGAAAACTGCATAATTTTGTTTATATTTACTAAACATTATCATTAATATTAAATCAGAATTAAATGAACCAAGCGAAATTGATTATCAGTTATGTAAATAGTTATAAGCAATTTGCAAATATATATTAACGATTAGAATGTATATAAATGCAAATAAACGTATGGTATATAGTAATTAAATCCAATATATTAGTATATAACATCAATACAGATGCAAGTATATACTAACAATATTTGATGTTATACAAGCTAAGGAGATTTTAAGATATAATTTATCGCAAATGTATAGATATTTCAACTTATTTTATATTTATTTAATTACAGATAGTATGGACATTTATTTGCTCAGAGAATAAATGCAACGTATGACATTTTTACTAAGTGTTTTAGAAATGACCTCTACACTGTATCTTTCACTAATACATGAAAAAAGAGCTATTTTCCTTTTTTTGTCCATTTTTTTTCAATAGAAAAGTAGAGGGTATTTATTTTGCAACATAGATTTTATCAAATTGAAAGCTGACTGACGCGTAGAAAAGTTCATTTGTGGGTATTTTTGTTATTTATAAAATACAAAGTATTACTTTGTATCTTTAATTAAAGAAATATTAATAATTTTCGTTAATATTAGCTAACTATATGCCGAAATTTATTGTTAAAATATTTTCTATTAAAACTTTTATTTCTTAAACTCATTTATATATCATTTTATAGATAATAATTTAAAAGTCAGCAAAAACTGTACATTTAATGATGAAATTTATCACTTAACCTGTATTAATAATTTGTCCTTCATTTGTCTTTTATCTGAAATCTCTTTCTATTATGCTTTCATTTTTCCAATATTTCTTATTGGTAAATAAAACAAATAGATTAGTACAAAGCTGATACATTCAAAAATAGATTGAAACAACCTCAAAACTAGAACCATTAGTTTAAAAAATAAATTTATCTCTTACCTGTCGAATTTTTACAAATAAATTTCTGAGACAAAACAAAAAGTAAATTAATGAATTTGAGATCTTGTTTATTTTTTATGTCCATAAACGCTTCTATCATTTCTTGCAGTTAATTAATCCTCTTGTCTCGAGAGTTTTCATTCATTTTATCTGAAGACTTTAGGGAGGGGTGAAGACATCCTTTCGTTTTGGATTATTTATAATGAGATATAAGAAAAATATTGATTGTGTTTTTTTTAACTGCTTAGTAACAAAGAACTTTGAATATTTTATATTTATTTAAGATGTTCTATTCATCATTAACTAATTTTTTAGCCCTAAAATCTAAAAACTTTTCTCATTATAATTGTAACTCTTTGTTTGCTTACATCTTCTTTAAATGTGTGTAAAAGTACTTTTTTTAATTCCGGGTTCAAATTAAAAATAAAAATAGAAAAGTTATTTTATATAATTTGTAAATTGTCTAGGGAATGCATTGCGTTCTGAAAGAGATATTGAAATGAGTTAATGTTCTAATTAAGTGACAAATGCCGATTAAATAAAATAAATAATCATTGGATAATAGTTAAATTTTTTTCTAACATTTCATTGACTATTATTTTAGGAATTCTTTGTGTGTTATTTTTGTTGAATGTAATTTTAATTTTAGTTCAGTATACGATTCTAACTTTACATATTATGCTGTCAATATAATAGACTATTATTAAATATTGAATGCTTAATTTCAGAAATTATTCAATTGATTTTTCTTACCTTGGTCTCTATTTGAATTTTCTAACTAAGATATTTATTGATATTACAAATCTCAAAGTAATAAAAGTAAAAATATATTTTTAATAAAGCTAGGGAACCAACTTTTTGAAATATATTAAAAATCTCTTAAACTATTAAAGTAAACAAGCACAAACCATAAATAAATGTAGTAAAAATTATCAGCAACTAAATAGTTTTATGCATGATGAATATAATACAATATTATACATGCTTCAAATCCAATAATTGAATATTGTAGATAATATCCACACCCTGGTTCCATTTATACATTAAAAGAAAAATAATATCTGACTAATGGTTGTGTGATTAACATTTTTAAGAATATATATATATATATATATATATATATATATATATATATATATATATATATATATATATATTACTAATATATTACAAATATATTACAAATTACTATAGGTTAAAAAATGAATTTTTAATGTATTTATGATATCAAAAAGTTTAATATGCCAGTTTAAAATTTCAGATGCAATCAATTTCACAATTTTTTTTTAATTTTCCTTAAATACTTATATTAATATCCAAAAATATTAAGGCATCAATTTTGAGTGTTTCATTTTTACACATAATTATTAAGAATTTATAGAAACTAAACATGTTTGAAGTCAGGGACATAGCGTTAAAGTTTTTTTTACTCCATCCTCTTTTAATACAAACCTTTCAGAAAACTTCCAAGCATTAATTTCCCAGTGTTCTTGAACTTTCCAAAAAGTTCGTCTACTCATCATTTATCTTAAAGATAAAAAATCTGGTCAGATAACCAAAAGAGATTTTTTTATGTTTATAATAGTATAAAAAATGAACTAAAGTATCTGCAAGTTGATAAATTATCCAGTTCTTCATATTTATTTTTCAATGCCTGTGATTTATATTTTTAATGCAAAGAAGCAATCTATTACTATTGTTCTTATCAGAATGGACAGAATAAATAAGTTCTAAAAGCTGTTAATATCAATTCACTTTGCGATGTTAAATTAACAAAAATCTGAGAGCAAAAAATTATTTTTATACTTCATTCTGTATTGTGGATGATATTGCATGTTTCTTTATTAAAAGACAAACATGTTCCCAAAAACATTACGTAATTAAATATTTAAATTAAGTACATTACAAATTATGCACATTATTCTTTCGTTGTGTGAGTTACCTGCAATATCATGAAGAGTCATGTTTTGATTTTTGTTGGCCACGTATTTATTTACTTATAAGCGTTTTAAAATAAAAGTGAAAGCATTTTTTAACAGATTTTTCAAAGTTTTTTCTGAACCACCCTTTTTCTTTCATCAGTAATATTAAAATATAATACCATTGTAAATTTATAAAATATAAAAATGGTAACAACTATCTCATTTTTTTAATAAATGTAAGTTTTTGTTAAGGAATTCTTCACATTTTCAACAAAAATTTAATGATATTCAATGCATTACAATTTTTTTTAAATGTAAAGAATTTTTTGTTATATCATTATGAAGACACTTCAGGAATCAACAAAAGTTATTCTTACTAAAGTTACTATTTAATGGAAATAAAAATGAAAATAATGTACCCAAGACACTATTCAAATTTTTCATGAGATTCAGATTGATTATAAAATTTCATGATTTTTATCACTAAAAACTTCATATTTTGTTATTATATTTTAAATAAAGTTTCCAAATTTCCATTAATACTATTATACATTTGTAATTGTTATACACAATCTTAACTGAAATAAATTTTTTTAAACTAAAAAAATTAGATTTACAGGAACAATGTAGAAGAAAACTTTAAAATACAATCATGCTTTTTTTGTATAAATATTTTTTCGTTTTTTTAATTAGACATTATATCTTTTTCCTAAGTTAAAATCAATATTCTTAGCTTAACCTTATCTTAAAACCAATTTAAAACACTGTTTTTTTTAAATATGTATACTCATATTCTTCTAAACTAAAAACTCCCTTAGAGCATTATTAATATTAATTTGAAATGCATGAAATAAAATATGTTCTTGACTTTAAAGGTAATTTGTTTGTTAATGTAAATAATCTAAAAAAGTAATGCAACTATTACTTAAAATCAATTATAAATAATTATTAAACAAATTATGTTGTATTGGTATTACACAATTCGTTTTTCAATAAAAAAACTGTTTATTAAATAATACAAAAATATATATCAGAACTGGGTAAATTTAAATTTTCAATTGATTACACATTACGCTTAAAAAGAAGAGTAAAAATAGAAAAAATAACGAAGAAGGGGTGCAAATAATTTTAAATTTTGGTAACATTTGCCATCAAAATTAAGTGTTATTCATAGAATTAAATGAAAATGGATTTTGAAAAATAAATATAATACCAAATTGTAATAACCGCAACCATAACTAAATGCACATATGGTTGCTTAAGTTAAAAAATTTATAAAAACCAAGTTCTTAAAATGCCTTGAATAGTATTTCTTTTTTACGGGAAATGGAAATATTGCGAAAATATTCGGATGATCAAAGTATATTAATATTTCAAAAAATAACAATCATGAAAAGAAAATATTTAATTTGAAGTTAAAAAAGAAATACATTCATTTTTAAGGTAATTAATCATAAATCATTTAATATGCAGAATACTTTTTAAAATGTTACTTAAGGTATAAAATATTACATAAAGTACAAGTATGAAATAAATTTGTAATTTTAATTAATTAAAGAACTGTATTTTGAATTGAGTCCAAATATTCTTTTCATTTTCCGATACCAAAATATTGCTAATCAATAAATTTTCATTTCTTTTTTTATCGGATATGTTGGAAATGATGTATTTCGATTTAAAATGAACAATGTACCAAAAATCATACTTTGTGAAGTAAAAATAAAATTTCTTTATGATAATTTTCAAATTTTTATATTAAATATTAGCTTAAAGCATCACGAACTTCTTTTTTTCCCCTGAAATATTCACATTTGCATATTAGCGTTTTACACAATTCTATACATAATATTTCTGTAAATTCTTAAGCATTTAAACAAAAGTGTCTTCGAAATTAAGGTTGAAGTGAATAAGATGACTTTAAGAATACATTTTATTTTTATAAAATAAAACAATAGATACAATTAGAGTTATAATACTTTCATTATACTATTAAACATATTGTGTTTTCTGCAGTGCATGAATAACACTATCATAGATTTGATAATGAGCAATATTATTTTCTTCATAATATAAATGCTTTTTGTTTCAAGAATAACAGTCACACTAGATTATTAGGAGTTTGTACAATCTTCTCCAAAATTAAAGTAATTTATTTTCAAAATAAACGTGTTCGATTTTAAAATATATTCAAAATCTGAATGATAAGGGATTGATGTGTTTTGATAAAACCATATTTTCAATAATTGATTTTTTTCATGCATAATTTTAACTACTTATTTAAAATTTAGTTTTATATATTAAAATAATGCTTTTAGACAAAGGAATAAAAATACTATCAAATTTTTTATTGCTTGTGTAATTGAAGAAAATAGACTCAGATATTCATAATTTGCTTCTGATTACAATAAAAAGGTATTTAATTAATATTGAAAATTATTAACATGATTTAATAATCACTAAAATCTACATGAATTCCATAAAATATATGTGTTCATGTTAAATAATTGATAGACTAAAGCATTTGAAACATAAGTAGTCATCACATACGCAGTTGTATTTTAATACACTACGAACGTATAGGTTTTGAATTAATATTTGTAATAAAAAATGTTTGGAAGAATTCCAAAAAATAAATTTTACATACTCCAAAAAACGCTTTGTTATTAGAAAAATAATATTTTTGAAAATTAAAATAAACGCTACTTTAAAAAAAATGTGTTCTTTCTTTTACACATGAAGATATTTCTATGATTAGGTATTAAATTTATATGTGACTATCGCTTTGAAAAGTTCTAGGTATTTTTTTTTACTTTTTAAAATATGCTGTTAAATTTAAATATACTCAATTTACAATAATATTTTATTTTGTCATGTCTTAAAAGTATTATGATATAAGAACGTTTCTGAAACGTATGTTATATCGTGAAACGTATGTTATGTATCAATTCGTAGCATTCCTTAAAATTAAACATATTTCAGTAATACTCTCTTGGATGTCTGGAATCAGAATTAACTTCCAGTATACATTACTCAGACTTAAAGCTATAAATATACATAGCACTAAAAAGTTTACATGATTTCAAATTACCTGATCTTCCAACTTACCAGATAATCAACCTGAACTTTTTCATGAATTATTTTGGATGCATTCAAAGAATATTTTTTAAAAATTTTGTTTTTGTTGCTTATGACACTTGGACACGCTAAGCTCACTAGCCGACTACTATGCAAATTTAAATCAGTAGTGTGAGTCTTTCGTTTAACCAGAGCACCATTAAGGTGAAAGTAAGACTTTGCTCTAAGCTCCTCCGATAGATGGCCTCACCAGAGGATCCACTTACTCAATTTTGATATTGGTCTGGAGGAGGAGGACATTTTCTGCAGAACATTGCACTCATGGTAACTACTCTATGACCCACTACAGGACTTTCAGTTCCACAGATTTAACAAGCATGTACGTATATCACATGTACTCGGTGAGCCTTTTGGTTGCATTGAGAACCCGCTCTTCTGGACAGAAGGCTGATGCTCTAACCGTAAAACTACCATGGACTTTCAAAAATAATTCTGTAAGACATACATTACCATCACAATAGAAGAAAGATGGTATTTAATATGCCACTTAGATTATAATAAGGAACATATTAAATACCATTAGTGTGACTAAGATATAACTATGACCGCAACAAACTAAACATTATATTAACTAATTATTAATGAAATGATTAGAACTAAAATGAGTTCTAATCATTTCATTAACTTCTGTGAATCTGATAAATCCTTTGCAAATATTGTGTAGCTTGAAATAAGAGAGTTGTTACATTATTAAAAAGAAGACGTCTGTTCAAGAATAACAGGTGAAATGAAAGAACATGTCCATGAATCAACAAGTCTTTTTTGCTCTCCTAAAAGGACAACTATAAATGACATAGGAAATAAGGTCTGCTGTGTATTATGTAATCAGCCATTTGTCCATGACAAAAAATAAATTTTTGACAAAAGCATTTTCATGATGTTTCAAATTACTTTATAAACGGAAATTAATAATAGAAATTTACTAACCGATAATCTCTGCTTATCATCAGTTTTGTGCTTTCGGGAAATAGTGAATAATATATTTCACATTGTTTTAAGAAAGTGAGTATATCTGAGAAAAATTACGTACATAGAACAAAATCAACTTGATACAAGCAATTAGTATGAAGAAAATATTAAATGTTAAAATAATTATTCTTCAAATGCTTCTCACTAAATTTACCTATTTTTACGGTGTATGAAAGTTTCATATAATTCAGATAATGTGTTCAAATATAATTCAGACAACTCCTGACTGTGTGTGTGTTAATGTATTTCCTTGAAAATTATTTGTTTTTTTAAAAATATTGATAAAATAGAGCAAATTAATTTGAAAATGACGAATTAATTATAAGAGAGTTAATACTTATATTTTGAAGCAGCCTAAATATAATTGTTTAAAGGTAGTAAATACGATGTAGGATTATAAGATAAAAATAACGCACATCTGTAGGAATTTAACAAAAACTTTTAAACACAAGCCGAAAAGTAATTTTTAAAGTAAATTTACAATATTTGACTGATATAAAAACAAGAAATTTTAGAGTTAAAATAGTATTTGTTTTTGTGTCATTCAAACAATTTCTAAGATTCCGTATTTAAAAACTCAACTTATAAAATTGAGCTGCTAAGAAAAATTTTATTGGTTAACATTTCATTTTGTTTTTATTAATATAAGACCATATAATTTTTAAATTTGAGTTTATCCACTATATTGCGCATAAAATATGTATTTATTTGACTCACTTGTCAAATAATAGCAAATCTTTCACTTAGTATTAACGAAAATTATGCAATTCCCTAAATAATAAATTAATACAAGTATTCAAAACCACATACTTTGAATTTTTACATTCTCTGTTGAAATTTAAATACAATGCAAAAAAGTAGGATTGTTGCCTTAACTTCTCCATTTCTCATTTTTTTGAATTTTAGTTATCAATACTCAAAAATCTATATCCTTAGTCTAAACACTAAATGAGAAAATATTTGGAGAAACAAAGTTTTAAACACACTATTTATTTGGTTTTGGTTCCAAAATAAATGGCGTGTGAGTTCTCTAACTACACAATCGTGAAGCAGGACTTTTGAAAAAGTTCCGAGCATTAATTTCCTCGACACCTTGAACTTTCTCGAAAAGTCTGTCAAAACATCATCCATCTTAAGCCACAATATTGGTCAAATAACCAGGAGATATTTTTTGTTTTAATAGTAGAAAAACGAAGGTGATTTTCACTGGAACACTCTTAAATAGTATAAAATCTTTCGATATCAGATATTTAGTCGTGTATAAACCATATTAATTAAATAAAATAATCAACTGATGAATAAGATACACATACCGATATAACAAACCAGACATTAAAGTCTTCTTAAATAACGATTATTTGATAAAAAATGATTATTTATAATTTATGTTTAGTAAAAAATGCTTTTATAAATGAATGACTATGTATTTAGGTTATTAAATGTGGTATCCATTTAAGGTATGAAGATAAATAGCTACAATAAATTTTCTATGAGTAATCAGAACTTGAAATTTATATTTAATTATTTAATAAGTAGATAATCTATACAAAAGTATGTGTTTTAGTGTATTTACGTATGTGTTTATATGTATGTATGTGAGTTAAGTCTCTTAAAATAGTTTACCAAATTTATTTATTCTTTACTTTTGCAAAATTTTAATTACTATGTTTAACTCATAGCTTTCAATTTTTTTATTGAATTCAAAAAATTAGAATTTCAAAATTTTTATTAAATGTATCAAATATAGTGAATAGCTATTGATCTATGATAAAATTGATATGATGTACACAACGGGATAACTATCATAAGCTAAACTACATATCGTTAAATGAATCTACATAATGCATAGCGTATTTATAAATACTTCTTAAAATAGCTTTAATTAATTGATGGTTGAGGAAATTACAAGTTCATTTATTTTTTTTGTATCTCCATGTTAAAAGTAATAATAGTTTCATTACCTATGCTGAGCTGTAACGTAATATATTTTTTTAGATTCCTTGATTTTAAGATAAATTCATTCATACTTAAAAAAGAAGTTCAACATTTTTCAATCAGAGTAACCAAAAATATTTTTCTATGAACAAAGTTACATATACATGGAGACGTATATATTTAATAACAAGAAGCACCTGGTTTAATGCTGATTTTCCTTACTTCATTTTTACTATATATATATATATATATATATATATATATATATATATATATATATATATATATATATATATATATATATATATATATATATATATATATATATATATATATATATATATATATATATATATATATATATATATATATATATATATATACTATATATATATATATATATATATATATATATATATATATATATATATATATATATATATATATATATATATATATATATATATATATATATATATATATATATATATATATATATATATATATAAGTACTTTCTATTAAATTCAAATCAGTTTACGTAAACTTGGAAATAAACTAACTCATTTTATTCGCAAGATTCAAAATTCAACAGAATGATTTTACATATTCAAAATTTGAAGATGCGTAAACAACAGAAATTTTAATTCCTTTCACTTATCAGTGATTTTTTTCCATGTGCTTATGTAAAAATTATTTCAAAAATATATTCTTCAGTACATTACTTTTATTATTAAACTGGATGCTGTATGAAAATAAATGATCACATTATTAAAAATCATCTGTATTTTATACATGGAAGTATCTTAACAAAATATTTTTAATTTTCATGTATTTTTGCTCAATTAACAATTTCATCATCTTGTTTTATCATGTTTGAATAAATAACATGAAGGCTTAATATTATTTCATCAAAAATATTTTTATGAAACATTAGTTATTAGTGTAACAAATTAGTCGGTAAAATGAAGGAAATTAATTTTGTTTTAGTTAGAAAAGTGTTATATTTAAACTTCTAATTTTCATATTACATTATTTTTCTTTTTGTGTATAATATATAGACTTTTCAGTATTTATCGTTGTGACAAACACAAAAACTAATTTGATTTGCTTGCTATTACTAAATTTGATTAAATATATAAAATACTAAAGGAATTTTATATTGTTTGGGATAGGCCAAATGGCTTATGAAACCTTATCGATGTGAATGATGAGGAATTAAAGAAATTTTTGTAAGCATTTATCAATTGAGTGAACTAATATTTTAAAAACGTTTATTTAGATGATTTTTCTCCTAAGACATTTATAAAAACATTTTATTAATTTGTAAGATATTCTAGGTAGGTATTGTTATATGTAAAACACAGTTCTCAGTGCACAAATATTTGAAATTATTTTTATTTTACACTAAATATAACTGCAAAAATAATATCTGCTTTAATGTCTAATAATTTAATGAAATATTTGAATTATTATTATTAAATTAAATACTTAAATTGTAAGAACTTTTAAATTGCATCTTTGAAAATCTCCAATTTTTATATATGATAAAAATTCAACAAACTTTCCATACGGTGTCTTCTGTCTTGAATCCTAGATTTCGTGGTTGCAGCAAGATACAGGATACGCCAAATACATTGCTCTTTTAATTATTTTCTTCATATCCATCGTTCATCACAACACTGGCGACTCAAATTCCTATCGTATTGAATCGAAATTAAGCAAAGGAATGTAAAATTTAAGTTTATATTTCATTCAGTAGCAACAATATCGAACAGTAAAAATAAGTTGACTTTGAATAGTGATTATATTCAATAGTCTAATAGTACATCGAATGGGCGCTGAATAAATCAAGAATAAATTCAATTTGTTTTTCTATGATTCCTAATGTGAATAATTGATACATCACAGTAATGTGCAACATATGTCAATCATCACGTGTAGTAGTACAGTTCAAGTTGGCGATATCTTCATTTTTTATACAGCTCTTGCAGCTACATTTACAGTAATTCGTGATTTGCGCATGTCTTTATTTGATTTTTTTCTGCAATTCTGAATTTACCTACCTCTATATATATATATATATATATATATATATATATATATATATATATATATATATATATATATATATATATATATATATATATATATATATATATTCAGTCAAACTTACTAGGTTAGACTTCCTCATGATTAGAATTATAAAGCTGTTGCACAAGAATAGAAAATAATGACTTATTGCTAATTTGTTTTGTGTATAAAAATAATGCATTGAAATCCCTTTATCGTCATCTGTCACTGGTAAATATTTAATGGGAGATCAATATATCTCGTCAAAAGAGCAGGTCACTAAACAAACAATTGTCGGTATCGTACGCGGCGGCATCTCGCTATATATTGTGTAATACATGTTTGAATGAAATAGAAGAGAACTAAACAAGGAGAAAATTTGGTTAAGGAGCCTGCAAAATGACAATTGCAAGTGTCGACATACACCTCATCTGCATAGCTGTGCCAGACAGGTCAGGAAGGTAAACTTATGAACACGGAAACAGGTGTTTTCGGGAGTAGGTCAACTTCTTATTGCCATCTTAAGCATCAAGTATGTGAAAGGGTCTTTCAAGCAAGATTATTTTGGCATTGAATCGCAGAAACTCCCGATATAAGCAACGAAGTGCATGTCATGTCTTGTGTTAAAAAATTGTTTTCTCTGATTAATCTCGTAACTATTTGTTGCACATTGATGATAAAATACACATCAGATGTTACAGAGGAGGAACCTTGCTCACTTAGTGTAATATCTAACTTCATACCGTATAAAACCTGTCATTATGATTTCACATAACTGTTGATCTCATTTAGTTCAAATTTCGGTTACCCTCAACAGGGATGATGGAAACTGTGGACCTAATGGTTCATGTTCGTGCATTTCAGAATATGTATTTCAGTTGCATAATGTCCGTGTTGTCCGTGTTCATTTTTATAAGGTTGCACAAGACTTCTTCAAAGCAAAGCATGTTTCGCTATTTATATGATCCGTTATGCCACTATATATGTCATTATTACTAGATTCAATTTTTACACATACTAAAATTGGAACAAAACAGAGAAGATTAGCCTGACCCTTGCGCAAGGATGACACGCAAAATCGTGAAACATTCCACGTGTTTTACATCTCCTTTCATCTCAGCAATCATTTACTTAGACACAATTCTACTAGATTTAATACAACTTCTAAACATAATACTTTCATGCCCTCAATTAATAAATCCCTAGCACACTATTTTGAAGACATTAACGCACCTCAGATGAACTTGATGAAATCACAACCAACCTCATAGAAGACATCACTTCCATATGCATTCAAACTTTCCCAAGGATGAAGATTCGGGCACATAATATACTACAATGGTGGATTTCTAACCTTTATACACTCAAGAAAAAGGTCTGTGCCCTGCGAAAAAGAATTTAAGCATTGGAAGCTCCAAGAGATAGGGCGAACTTCCATTTTTAATATAAGAAAGCATCCGCACAATATGAGAAAGGTATTATCAACGCTAAATTTCTTTCTTGGAAAAGATACTACACCAAATCAACTAATGCATATAGCCCTCTTTATAAGATTAGCTGCAGCAAAGTTTTCCAACCACTTCAAATTTCTTAAATTAATAACCCTAATAAAAGCACAAGTCGTTCTGACATTTTGGACATACTTCGGATGGTGGCAGATCATGTATTCCCAACTGATAATCCATCTAGTGATACCACCGAACAGATAGTCATTAGACACTTCGAACACCCCCATCTGAATTCCGTGATTTACCTTTCACCAATAAATTGATTAATTTCTATATTAGAAAACGTTCCTCGAAAAAAGCCGGTCTCATTAACAATACCGTTATTAAACTAATTCATAAAGCCATCCCAAAACTTCTTTTTACTCTCTTCAATAGATACTTGTAACTACAACGTTTCCTAACTATCTTGAAATCGGCACAAGCTATCATTCTCCATAAGAAAAACTAAGATCCCACCTTAGCCACTTCTTAGATGCCCACTGGTTTCTTGTCAAACCTTGGAAAGCTAGTTATCGATACATAAAATTTCCATCTTCATCAAAACAACATACTTAGCCTCACCAATTTGGTTTTCGATGACAAATTTCCATTTATCACGCAATTAATAACCTCCTCCAAAATATCCATAAAACAAAGCTCAAAACCACTATCGGCAGTTGTTAGCCTGGATCTTTAGAGTGCATTTGATACCAGCTAGTGGCTAGGAATCTCACAAGATATCAGTAACACTAAAGGCCTAGATAACATATTTTACTTAATACAAGCAATCTGCCAAACAGAGCAGTCAAAATCCATTACAATTACCTTGAAAAGAAATATAAACAGAGATTGCCTACAGAGATCTAGGAGAGGTCCAGCTTTATGGAACCTCTTCTTTAACAAGTTCCTCACTTTCCCATAGCCACCCCACACAAAAATACAGGCATATGCAGATGATGTAATTCTCATAATCAACGCTTCAACCAAACAAGAAATAAAGAACAACACCCAAGATTCCCTCAACAGCTTCCATAACCTTTGTACTCAACACAAGGTCAAGATCCCATTTCAAAGACTAAGGCCATGTTTATGAACATACAGTAGAAAATTCTATGATCGTATCCAAGACTCTGCATCAAAGGTAATAGTATCCCTAAATCCACCATTATAAAATATCTGGGAATTACAATCGACAAAAAACTCTCTTTCCTTCCACATCTTCAACCGATCAAGAACAAGGTTATCTCTATTGCGTCCAAGTGTAAGTGCATGACTGGCAACAATTAAGCCAAAATAGTTAAGACTTAAGTCAAAATAGTTAAAAATTCTTTATGGCACAGTCATCGAAAAAAATATAAACAATGGAGCCTCTGCCTGGGCCTTGCTTATGACTGCTCACAGGATCAGGTATCACGAGCATTTAACGACAATTTACACTCCCTGTTACCAGAGTCTTCCGAACCACCTCGTTGCAAGTCTTCTGCGTTATTTCCGGCATTCTATCATTATACATCACAACGAAAATGAAAACAGCCAAAATGCGCATCTTAAGACTTCACCAGGATTGCATATTTAATCACCAACATATACCAAGAGATGGATTATAACATGGAAAATACCACCATCTCACATCCTAGAAATATATGCAAGAACATCTACTTCACTTCCAACAAATTCATTACTTGAGTAAATAATGACGTACAAACTAAATGAAAACGTAGGAAGCGTCTTAGTCAGCTTCAAGTATGAGGAAGTGATAACAAACTGGTCTCAAATACTTCATCCCAACAACAGAGTCTTCCAAGGAGAATCACTTGCGATCCTTCAGGCCATCGACCACACACGCAATAATCAATTCAGCAGCTTCACCATTTTCACAGACAGCGAATAATCAATAGCGGTAATCCGCAACCACGAACATTGAAGTCTTACCATCCAACGGATTCAAATCAGCCTCTCTGATACCTCATCTAAATGCTTGATTCTTTGGATTTAAAGCTTACAATATTAACCTTGGAAATGATACGGCCGACAACCTTGCGAAAGCTGCAACCTCGCAAACAGAGCATTCCAATAGCATTAAATGGCCAAAATCTCACCACACCCAAGCACTTCCCAAACTTACTCTTGGACAGTTTGCTGATAACATTCCTCTCGGAGCACAGGGAACTAATAATCCCTGAACAATGATGAGAACCCTAGAACCAATGAAGAAGAATCAATGAAGCAGTGAGGCAACTACCCTCCTACGCTGATTTGAGCTGTTGCGTTGGGAACTCGCGACCACAGTCAGTAATAATCCCTGAACAATGATGAGAATCCTAGAACCAATGAAGAAGAATCAATGAAGCAGTGAGGCAACTACCCTCCTACTCTGATTTGAGCTGTTGCGTTGGGAACTCGCGACCACAGTCAGTAATAATCCCTGAACAATGATGAGAACCCTAGAACCAATGAAGAAGAATCAATGAAGCAGTGAGGCAACTACCCTCCTACGCTGATTTGAGCTGTTGCGTTGGGAACTCGCGACCACAGTCAGGGGTGGCGCTCCCCTACTGGTGTTTCTTTCTTTCTCTCCAGCAGACTCCACCCAAACTGGTAGAACCCTCCTTGGGTTAGGTACAGGGAGTCCTTCTGGCGTTCACGTTCACTATGGAACACCGTCACCGAAGATAGATAAACTTTTGACTTCTATTCAGAGGTTTCGACCGATAGAAGTGTCAACAACCCACTTTCCACACAATATCTTTCGGCCCACACTGAAAATATGCAATATTTTAATATATACCGATCATCTTCTAACCTTGGAGATCTGATCCATTACATCTTCAACTGCACATTTACTTCAAAATTGCATCTTAAGAAACAAGAATCAATGATTAATACAATCCCACTCCATCGCCTTATCATCAGTTCATCACACTCAATGAAGAAAATCATTTGCATTAACACTCCCTCAATCGTAATAGCCTGGATTTATTTAAGGCTTCATCTTTGGCACAATAACATCCAACTTTCTGAGGATACTCCATTCTTCACCTCTCTCAGAACTGGATGCTGTTCTTTTCTTGTTTCATCTCCAGCTCTGAAACTTTTCGACTCTGACTTGAACTTCTTGCGTACTTCATAAGACTTTGATATACTCTGTTTGCGTTATCCAATATTTTAATGAACTATTCAAGTTGTTATTAAGAACTTTTATGGAGATTACTTTTAAATTTTGGTGAAACACCTCACTATTTGTACATCCATTTTGTCAAGCATTTCATTTATTTTTCCTTACTTCATTTATAAATAGCACCACTGATTGCTCATTAATTTGTAAATTTATCTTGTTACTTTTTCTTTAATTCTCAATTAAGTCTTCTGTGCTGCTGTGAATGATCAGCACTCGGAGACCTTGTGGGGTGCTGTCTTGGCATTGCTGGACTTATACGAAGGAAAACGATGCCTGTTAAACTACGTATTGATCATGTGCCTTCTTTTGTATATCTCTGTCCTTGTATATGTAACTAAATGAATATATGAGGGATTTCATTGGTCGACGACTCTATCGTACAAATGATTGGCACACTGTCAGACTAAAATTCGGAGTCAAGTCGAAGTTATCAGGTAACACCATTCCTCATGATTGCATTCAGATCGTCATTGATTCGATGAAACGACATTTCCCTCATCTTACCATCTTTACTTTACTACAGAATACTTAATTAAATTAAATATCAATATAATAATTTAAGGCTGGTCACTGACTTATTGTATTAGTAAATGAATAACTTTTGGAATCTGAAAAAATATAAGATAAAATAAATCGATATTATTAAATTTGCTTACATGAAATATTGATAGTATATTAATGTGCTCATAAGCAATTGTTTTATTTTATCTTTTCCTGTATGACAGTTTGACAATTAAAGCTTGTCTTATGTATATTGAGAAGTGTAAAGTTTGCATCAGATACATGAAAGTAAAAATATAAATTTAGTCATTATTGTTACTAAATATACAAATAAATTTAATGCGTAAAATGTTTTTAATTTTACAGACAGCTAATATCATTTCCCTATAATCTATTGAAAAAAATGATTAAATTTGTTTGACCTTTCATTAAAACTGTGGGAATATTAGGCTTTAAAATTTCATTATTATTATGATTAATAGTTCATTATTATTATATCATATAAATTAGAATATAGACATTTAATATATTAATGCATAATATTTTGAATATTTACAATTTTCTCTAATATTCTTTCTTTCATATTAACGTAGAAAATGTATTTATCCCTTCTACATTGCCTTATCATATAGATTTTTATGTCTGAAGAGTTTTATCTTTTGGAAAATTATGCCCTTTTTTAAAAATGATATTTTATAATATTTCAATTTTGTAAATAAATATGTTGTAAAATTTATGAGAACTCATGAACTCATGTAAATTGAAGTTTTACGAAAGTAAATGCATTTACAAGAACTCTTAATGATATTATAGAGTAGTTATAACTTCGTTATTAATATCTCCTATGAAAGTACATTCACACTTGTTGAAAATGTACAGTATTTATGTGCTAGTATGAAAACTCTAGGTACCCACATTTATGTCTTTAAACTGTTTTAAAACAGAATATACAAAGAAATAAAAGAATATAAGTTATATATTTTTTTATCTAATTTCTCTCTATTGAGATATAATTTAATCTAAAATAACCACGTTGTTTAAATACATTTAAAGCTTCTTCTGCTTTTAAACTGCCGATTTATTGAATAATAATTTTAATAAATAAAATAACTAGATGAGTATATTGCTTATTTTTCATGAAAATTGAATTAATTAAAATAATTTTACAATTACATCTTTAATGTACTCTCATAACAGGATATTTTTTGCAGGTTTAAATTTTAAATTTTACAATCAATTCCACGTTGAGCTAGATGTATAAAAACATGTTTTTCTTCATAATCATTTTGTTTAAATAAGGTCCACTTTAACAATAGCTTTTCAATTCAATTTTAAATCATTTTTTTCTCCAAATGATAGAAACTTCATAAATATTCTAAGAAATACATATTTGTTTTTAAATTTTCATTAAGGCAATAATTATAATTATTAGTTTGATAAGTTGAATCATTTTAAAATTTAAGAATTTTTAACAAAGTATAGATCAACATTACTAATTTAATTATTTAAAAATGTCTTATTTTTGACTCTAAATTAAAAACTAAATTTATAACAAAAATCCTAATTTATGAATAATATCAGAGCTGTATTTATAATATTAACTTTTTTGAGAAATTATGTATATATTTTTTCTCGTAAATAAGATTTCACATGATATAAATTTAATGAGAAGATAAAAATTCAAAGAGATTCAGAAATACTGTAAATACCCTCCATTAAGTCATAAATACAATGTTTAAGTACTGCACTAAAATGCAAATATAACACGAACATTTGTTTGCTTGTTAACCCTAAAAACGCATGGACATTTAGAGTTTAAATTAGAAACGGGATTGAAATTCAGTTGTAACACGTAATGAACAGTTATTTTTGAAATTTTTTATAAAAAGTTAGTTAATCATTAAAATGGTGTTCCTAACTAAACAGCAAAATCTATTTATTATTAGTTAATTAAGTTATTCGTTAATAAGCGTTTAAGTTTGATAGTGCTAGCAATCTGCGATAGACACTAAATGCTATAAAGTCATTCTTATTAAATAATAATTTGTTAATATATGTCTAATTCAGTTCAAATATTCATGGAAATACAGAATTTTCTATAAAAAGTTATAATTCCACAAGAACTTAAAAAAAATTATTAATTCTGCAGTAATAATAGGAAAAGTAATGATATATTTTAGAAGAATGTCTTGGTTTAGAAAAATTTAATGAGCTTTTTATCCTAAAATCTATAATTTGGAAAAATTAGTTTTATGCTTTTATCCGCTTTTCTCATTTCTCTTCAGGATTTGTCTTAAATTGCTTTTATTTCTTGTAAGAGCACGTCTCTTCAGATTGCCATATATTTGAGAAAGCGCTTAAGAGTTTCATGGGAGCTAAAACCTTTTAGCAATTATGGAAGAAACATATCCTTCTATTTGCCACCAGCTGATGTTTGATGGAAATAAGATGAGTAAGTGTGAAAAATATTATTGCTAGCATAATCCACTTTCCTCAAGAATTTTTGTGGTTGTAAAATAATCAGAAGGCTTAAAACGTTTCGTTTAGCAAAAACTGATAATAAATTTGATCTTAAGTTTTTATCAGGATAAAATGAATTAAAAAAGTTAGTTACAATTTTCAAATTTAGTAATTTTATAAAACTATATATATATATATATATATATATATATATATATATATATATATATATATATATATATATATATATATATATATATATATATATATATATATATATATATATATATATATATATATATATATATATATATATATATATATATATATATATATATATATATATATATATATATATATATATATATATATATATATATATATACATATATATATATATATAAAATAAATAATAAATGTATACACATCAAAAACACATTATTTATTTAACTAAAACATTTTAAGAAAATTTATTTACATTAATTTTTTATTTTATTGAAAAAAATTAGTTTTATTTTTGAATAATTAGACTGAAAAATTTTCAGTTATTCGTCAACTGACAGTTCTAATAGTAATAAATAAAATTATTTCAATCACTTTTAATTATAAATTATTAGTTTAGATAATTTTTTGCAATTCCAGCAAACAGGTCATACTAAAACACAATATTTTATTTGAAATTAGTTTCCCTATGTAAGGAAAGGGTTGCTTAGTCAGAGCTGTGTATAATACTTGATATATAAAAGTAAAAGAAAATTACTTTTACAAAGTTACTTAATTAAATAAAAATTTATAATGTGTCCATTTGTTTTTAGATTGTTTAGCAGGTTTTAAAATATTTATCTCACTTGATGGCTATTTCGGAGTTATTGATCCAATATCTTTAAAATTTAAATCTGTGGAATGGACTGTCTGTATGAACACGTAAATGGACATTAAATAATAAATGTTTTTTATGACTAGTAGTTTTTAAAATTCTCACACACACACATAATACTTACTAAATATAGATTAAACCGTTTAGTCGATGCCTCTGAAAATTTGAATCAATATTTACATTTAATTTAAAAAGTAATATAACTATGTTTTTCAATATTTTACTATGCTAATTAATTAGTAAAATCTTGATACTTCCTTGAAAAAATAAACAGTAAATTACAAATTAGTTTTTAGATAGATGGCCCTAAAACTTATGTTAAAAAATGTATTTCAGTAGTATCTTCACATAACAAAGCATTTTTACACAACAATCCTTAAAATCCTGTTTCAAGGCAATATATTTACTTTTATATAAGCAGATTGCAAGATTAGGCATCTAACACTAAACGTGTTCAATTATCATACTAATTTTGATACTTTCATTTATTACAGACACCCTTTTTGAATTAAACTGTTTATATTTAATAATCAACCAAACATTTAAACAATTTTTCAATATGTACAAGGAATAATGTTATTTAAATATATAATTTGTTTTCGCTTTTTTATCCATTCCCTTAAAATTCCTCTGTATAACATCATAGCTAAATAAAGTCAATAAATAAAATATTTTATTCGTAACAAGATTTGCATATTTATTTGAACATAAAAATCACCCTCTTACATCAATTGAAATTCTCTGATATTTAGATATTTTATAAAAATGTTAGCTTGTTTAATTTCTAGGCACCATTTATATTTGATAATTAATTTCCTTAAAAAGCTTACTATTTTAAAGAACTTTAAGCAAATGGTATAAATTTGTTATGCTAAAGCGTAAGACAAATGATTTTTCAAATATAAATAAACAAAGTTAGGAATGTATTATGGTGACATTAAAAGTTACTAAACCATATTATAATTTTTCCTATAGTGCTGAAAATAAAGGAGAAAATTTAAAATGCTTGGATACATTTTGATCTAAAGTAAAATATTTGTCTTGAATCACATGATAATGTAATGCACTTGTTTTATAATTAAAAAATCAAGACTAAACTTATTTTGTTAATATAAATGCAAGTTTTATAATTATTGTGTACAACAGATGTCGAATAATAAATGTATGTACTATAGAATTCATATGTTAAAAGGAATTTAAAACTAAACAAAATGTACAGTATACTTAATTGTTTCATTGTTTTTTTTTATCGAATTGGCATCTTAAGACATTAGTTTATTACCTTTGTTATTTAATTTGCTTTATAAGATATTAGGTTGGTGCGTATGAAATATCGGATTCTTAAGTGATTGTATAAAACTTTCATATCTTTCTTCAAAAGCTGTTTATTCAATAAAAGTATGCTCCATTCGCTTCAATACACTTCTCCCAACGAGATTTTAAAGCGTAGATGCCTGTCTTAAAAAAATTTTGGTCTTTAGATTAATAAACTCTGATATCGAGTTTTTTAGACTGTCTTCATTTTCATAGTGTTTGTCCCTTAAAAACAGCTCTAAATGCTTGAAAAAATGAAAATCGGTCGGCGAGAGATCCGATGAATATGGTGGATGCTGCAATGACGAGCATACATTTAACTGATCCAGCTTATTTCGCTCTGTCAGTGCGTGCGGTACCCACTTGTCCATCTTCTTAACCTTGCCAATCTCAGAAAGGTGTCTCAATATCGTTGTATGGTCAACTTTCATCCTGATAGCAAGTTCCCTCGTGGATACGGCTGGATCCGCTTCCACTAGAGCCTTCAGGTCATCATTCTTCACAGACGTTTTGGGTCTTCCTCGCGGCTCATTTTGCAGTGAAAAATCGCCAGTCCGAAATTTTTCGAACCAACGCTGCACTTTCCGATCGTTAACCGTATTCTCCCTAAACGCTTGGTTTATGCTGTGTGCAGCTTTTGCAGCACTATTACCAAGTTTGTACTCATATAAGAAAATGACGCGAATGTCGGCAGAATTCATATCGGCAATAAACTCAAAAGAAATAAAAAAGGGAAGACCTTCGAGAAAACCTATTTTGCTGAAATGAGTCTCTGGCAATGGACAATACGAGTATGAATGAGGTTATGCCGAATACAAAAGTATAACGAAAACAGGGAGGAAAACGTCCGCATGTAAAGAGAATCCGACATTTCATACGCACCAACCTAATATAAATACATAAGAATTCTTTAGTTTTTACTAAAATTGAACTCTTCGAAATTAAAAAAGTATATTTCATTTCATTTAAAATAATGTTAGAACAATTATGCATTATATAAATTTTTTCTTCAATTTTGATCTTTCGAAAATAAAAGTAAATTTAAAAATAGTAAATAATATTCATAAGCAATATTTAATATACAAAATATATAGTTTAATTTTAGTAATCCATATGTATAGATGAAAGATACTAAAATTATAAATTTAAAAATAAGTATCTTTAATTTACTTTTTCACATGGACACAATGTTTCAGTAATATTTTTAAATAATAGAATAATAGTTTACTTGGTTTGAATTAAAATATGTTTATTAAACTAAATTTCATTGGAATTTGTAATGTCCACATAATTCTTTATTACAAATTAACCAATAAAAAGCAGTGCCATTGCAAAAATGAGAATTTATAATCCACACAAATATAAAATATGTTATGTAAATAACACTCATTGCGGCTGATAAGTTATTAATAAAAATCATTTGAAATATTTTTAAACATTCACCATGCTTTAACCTCTCCTGATTGTGTTTCTTAGATCATAAGCATAATGAGTGGATATTGGAAATTCAAAAAACTTCCTACCATAAACATCTATAAATATTCATATTTAAAATAAAACGCAAATTTTGTTTCCAGTAATATAGAATTACATCACAGATGCCGTGTCATCCAGGACGTCAAATTCTGAAATTTGTTGGCTATAAAGAACTGTTGCCAAGAAAAATAGTAAAAAAACAAATAAAAAATCCCCAAACTCAAAAATCGGCATTCTGGATAATAGAGTATCTGTGCTAGAAATACTTATATTTAAACCAAATTTTTTAAATAACATGTTCTTAAATTAAATGACAATTTGAAGCGTTAGAAAAATAGAAAAATGATGATTTAATTATTACAGTCGATGATACAAACTTTCAGGGGTGATAACCACATATTTGCGCATTGATCCTAGGGATTAAATTATTTGACGTATTTTGTACAATATGAAGAAGTTTAAACGATTACAAATGTCCACAGGAAACGACACAGATGCCAACAGGAAAACTTTGAAATCCCTGTACTGCTTAGTTGACTTATGGTTAAGATTGTACTATCTGAAATGGGGGATCCTGAGTTCGACTCCAACCATGATTAAATAACTTAATATGGACTGATGTATTAATTTTTATTCCTAGACAGTCACTGTTGGATATTGAGAATTTTCTATGCTTGCCACTTTTGTATAAGATACATAAGTGATCACCATGGCCCAAATTAGGACCATACTCATCAGAGTGAAGAAAAATGATTTTTTTTCAATTATTATTGAAAAATGAGCTATGAATAGGATAATAAGATATAGCAATAAGACATGATAATAAAGTAATAATTAACTAAAGATAATTCTTTTGCGTTTATATCTTAGTGGGTGCTTGAGAGTTTTCAAGTTGACTCTCTGCAATACATGAATATAAAGAAATATCCATGCTGAAGTATTGGAGTAAGGCAAGGTGCTTCAATGAACGATTTCCAACTGTTGAAGTAGCCACTAAAAAGTTTTATATTTGCACATCATTGGACTATCCATGTCATAATCTTCGTACTGCAGCTGAAGGTCTTTTGATCAGAGTACAGAGTAAAAGGTCTTATGATCAATCTCTTAGCTATATTTTTAAATAATAGATTGTGTTTGCTTGTCTATTTAATGAATATTCATCTGTAGAAATGGGCACCTCGATATCTTAGTTATTTTCTGTTACAAGTACAGTATAGCTTATACTTATTAAAAAGAGGAAAGGTATTAATGGAAAGAAAAAGGAAATCAATAAATGCAAAAAAATCGTTATGACAAAGGAAATTTAATAAATAATTCTTCATTAAATAATTTCCGTTTATATATATATAAATATAATATTATTATATATATATATATATATATATATATATAATATATATATATATATATATATATATATATATATATATATATATATATATATATATATATTATTATATATATATATATATATATATATATATATATATATATATATATATATATATATATATATAATATTTATCGTGTCACGATGTATGTTCCCGATAAACTCCGAAACTACTGAACGGATTTTAATAAAATTTTGTAATCATTTATAATATGGTCCAACTTAAAAGATAGAATAGTTTTTATCTCTTAATTATATTGATCTCAATATTTACTATACGACATTAGTGTTTATTTATTGGTTAGTTCTGTAAGTTCCTCATAGGTGGCGGTTTAGCATGTAAGTTGTACAGGTATTCGGCAGATGGCGACGTGTTTATTTTTCTAGATTATACCATCTTCGAGAAAATTAACATGCGCGCGCAAGCGCGTGGTTAAATATAGAATTTATATATATTTTCATGATGTATAATCATACTATAACAATTTTTCGTGAATCATTTTCATAATTATACTTTGTATTGTGTTATTATTGTGCAGTGTTCTTCAGTTTGAATATTTTTAATATTATAAATAGTAAAATAAAATTTTATTTATTACTGTTTTTCTCTACTAATTTTCCTACCACCTCGAAAACATGTAAGTATTTCTCGATAGCCTTTTATTTATTTTTATTTTATAATTTGATAATTATTAATTTATTCAGCAGTACATTTTGATCTAATTTATTTATTTAAATGATAAATTCTTTTAATTTTTTTATTTCAGTATAATACCGCGGAAAAATTTTTTAGTTTTAATAATTTAAAATTGAAAAAATAATAGTTCTATGTCAATGTTATCTACCTCATTTATAACAATTTATTTTTAGATGTTTTTAATTTATATAGGGTATTTTATAAGAAAGAGTAAGTCACTGATTACAAACTATAATTTAATATAAGATGAATAAAATGAAAATTCAGAAAGTATATGTTGATTTATGCTTAATTTCAAAATTTCGATACTTTACCTATTACTTTTAAATTTTGGTGAAACGTTTTATTTTTAATCTCGTAAGAATGAACCTATTTTAAATTTTTTAGAAAATATTAATTTGATTGTACCAAAGAGTTAGTAAAAAATTCATTCAATGTATTATAATTACTCAGCCACAGCAAAGCGTGGCTGGGTCAGCAATTCTATATACATAAAAATTTCGTGTGTCACGATGTATGTTCGCGATAAACTCCGAAACTACTGAACGGATTTTGATAAAATTTTGTAACCATTTATAATATAGCCCAACTTAAAAGATAGAATAGTTTTTATCTCTTAATTATTGATCTCAATATTTATTATACGATATTAGTGTTTATTTATCAGTTAGTTCTGTAAATTTTAAATAGTTGGTGATTTAGCATCTAAGTTGCACAGGTATTCGGCAGATGGCGACGTGTTTATTTTTCTAGATTATAGTATCTCCCAGAGTAAATTAGCGTGCGAGCGCAAGCGCGTGGTTGAATGTAGAATTTACATATATTTTCATGATGTATAATCAAACTGTAACAATTTTTCGTGAATCATTTTTATAATTATACTTTGTATTGTGTTATTATTGTGTAGTGTTCAATTTGAATATTTTTAATATTACAAATAGTAAAATAAAATTTTATTTATTACTGATTTTCTCTACTAATTTTCATACCACTTCGAAAACATGTAAGTATTTCTTTATAGACTTTTATTTTTTTATTTTTTATTTTATAATTTGATAATTGGCTCTGTAATCGTGCTATTTTGGCAGCAAGAAACTTTGATGCGAACGAAATTAACTTCAATATACAACAGATGTTGCCCGGTGATTTGATGTCTCTTAAATCAATCGACACAGTTATTGATGAAAACGAAGCCGTAAACTTTCCAACTGAATTTTTGAATTCTCTGGATATGCCAGGAATGCCACCACATAATCTTCAATTGAAAATTGATTCACCAATTATTCTTCTACGTAATTTAAACCCACCTCAATTATGTAACGGTACACGCTTAGTCATAAAAGAAATGACAGAAAATATTTTCTAAGCAACAATTTTGACGGAAAAATTTAAAGGAGATATCGTCCTGTTTCCACGTATTCCACTGATAGCGTCAGAATCTCCAATACCGTTTAAAATCCTCCAATTTCCGATTTGTTTAGCTTTTGCGATGACCATAAATAAATCTCAAGGCCAAACAATGTCTATTTGTGGTTTGGATTTGGAAAACACATGTTTCTCACATGGACAGCTATATGTTGCCTGCTCACGTGTAGGAAAACCATCAAATCTCTTCGTGTTAGCGAAAGACAGGTTAACCAGGAATGTTGTACACAAAGTAGTACTTAGATAATTTTAATTTTAATAATTTAAAATTGAAAAAATAATAGTTCGATGTCAATGTTATCTACCTCATTTATAACAATTTATTTTTAGATGTTTTTAATTTATATAGTATATTTTATAAGAGTTAAGTCATTGATTACAAACTATAATTTAATATAAGATGAATAAAATGTAAATTCAGAAAGTATATGTTGGTTTGTACTTAATTTCAAAATTTCGGTACTTTACCTATTACTTTTAAATTTTTGCGAAACGTTTTATTTTTAATCTCATATGAATGAACCTATAAATTTTTTTAGAAAATATTAATTTGATTATACCCAAGAATTAGTAAAAAATTTATTCAATGTATTATAAAAACTCAGCCACTGCAACGCGTGGCTGGGTCAGTTGTATATATATATATATATATATATATATATATATATATATAAATATATATATATATATATATATATATATATATATATATATATATATATATATATATATATATATATATATGTGTGTGTGTGTGTGTGTGTGTGTGTGCGTGTGTGTGTGCGTGTGTGTGTGTGTGTGTGTGTGTGTGTGTGTGTGTGTGTGTGTGTGTGTGTGTGTGTGTGTGTGTGTGTGTGTGTGTGTGTGTGTGTGTGTGTGTGTGTGTGTGTGTGTGTGTGTGTGTGTGTGTGTGTGTGTGTGTGTGTGTGTGTGTGTGTGTGTGTGTGTGTGTGTGTGTGTGTGTGTGATTTTGATATTTTGATCAATAATTGGAGACTTGAAAATTTTTTGTCAAATTATATAGTTTTACGTTTTTATTTTTTGCAATTTGTCGTTTATTTAAATCAGCGGATTTGAATGCAAAATTTCAAAATATTTTCCATTAAGCAGTAATTTTTAAATTTCATTAAGCAATAAACAGTTTTTATATGTTAAGGATGTATGAAAAAATTACTAATGATAAAAAACGAACAAACCTTTTAATTTCTTTACAAAGAAAATTTAACTGCACAGGAATTTTAAGAAATAACACATCAAGTTAAGTTATTATATTACATTTTTACAAAATACATTTAGTTTCTAGATAAAGAATAATTTAAAATTACATAATAGGCACATATTTCAATATGAGAATCGCAGTAATTTGTATTAAAAATATGAGGTAATTTATACAACTGTAAGAAGACAGAATTTTATGTGATAAAATTGCTTCATACACATAAACAATTTAAATATTGGTGCAAAAAAAATTTATGTAATTTCAAATTATTGATAAAACTGCTTACATGATTTCTTTCGTGAAAATGTTTCTTCAAAGAAATTATATGTTTCTTTCATTGCTTTTTAAATAAAAAAAAATGTTTTTATTGTGAAATGTGTTTACTGTGTACTTTTTTACAGTATATTTTTATTTATGAAGATAAGAAAAATATACTTTAAAGAAAAATATGCAGTTTTGAATCTTTTGTTTATGAGGTACTTAATTTTAAACCATGTATAATTTGGTACATAACAAGGACAATAATATTTTTTTGAAATCTGAATTTTACAGGCAATTTACTTAAAACTGTCAAACTTAAAATCTTTGAAGTCATGCGAGTTTATTATCAGAAAATTTATCTCAGCAGTCATGATAATTTATTATCTGTTTAACATTACTGTAGAAAATATAATTTTTCTTCTTAGTTTGATAGAAATGATTTCCAGAACTTTCATTTGATCATATAATTTTAAAAGCGATGTCCTTTGCTGTAAATTTACTTTATACGGATAAAAAGAAAATTAATTTTAAAAACAAGTTTTTTTTAATGCTTGTTAACCAAAAAGAAATTTTCTGAGAATCGGAAGAAACACAACATCTATAATTTATACTGCAGTAGACTAAGGTAGCCTTAATATATGATGTTACATCACTAGGTTTATAGGAAGGAAAATTTTTTAAAGTATATATTTTATTTTTATCAGATGGGTAACATTTTGTTTTTTTACAAATTCGCAGAGTTTCTGATAATGAGGTGCAGCATGCTTTAAAATAAAAAAGTAGCATGCACTTTTTATTTTAAAGAATAAGGAAAATTTTAATAGCTTTGAATTTTGTATAAAGAAAGTATTCTTTGTGTCTTACTAAATATGAATAATTTATAATAAATGTTTTTAAAGTTATCTATGAAAATTGATAAATAAATAAATACAATCAGTTTGATTCAATTAAAATGTTAATAGATTAAATAGTCACTTTAGTGTAGTATTACATAGCAGAAATATTCTGTGTAGAACAATTTCCTTAATCATAATCACTAGTACCTTATTTCTGAAATTTAAAGATTCCGTATATCAAAAGAAACAAATAACAACAGATATTAAACTTACTACTCTTAATTATCAAATTCATTTGTCAAAAAAAAACCGTTTCAAATTTTCAAGATTTTCATTGATTTAATAATTTTGAGATTTACATTTCTTTATCTAAAAATTTTTCATTGATTTATTTATAACTATAAACATAGGAAATGAATTTCACGTAAATGACAAAAATTCCAATCAATTAATACGTATACGTAATTCATTTATTTTCCAATCAATTAATACGTATACTTTTAAAGATATGAAAATGTATTTATTTTTATAAATTTTGATTTAATCAAACAATATCTGTTGTCAAATAAAGTAAAACTGTTTGTATCTCACTTTGATTAAGTGAAGTGTGAATATAAAATGATAAATGAATAAAAAAGTGATAAGTATTTCAGAAGAAGTATGAAATTTTTTCAAATAGGGATTTAAAATAGCTTATAAATATACTAATTGACACAAATGTTACTAAATTACGCATGTACTGTACACGTTACATTATTAGAACTAAAGATGTTAAAAAAATAATTTAATAACCTTTCATGTAGATAATACTCTACTAATATTAAATTTAATCTTATGAATTTGGTATGGAAGAAAATTATCATAGTTTTATGCAAAATATTTAATAATATAAAAATATTTATTAAAATTAATTTAAACCAAAAAATAGAAAAAAAGGGATGTTAAACTATTTTTTATTAAAAATTCTGGAATTATATTTTCAAACTTAATATTGAAATGAAAAATTCAATGTAGGAAATGCTTTTATAAACCATCTTTGTTTGCAAGAATAGTTTCATTCTACTTTTGTGAGACATTTTTCCTTGTATTCTGAATTCGTCACAATAAAGGAATAATATTTCATCCAAGAACTCTTTTCAAGATTTCAAAATTTTAGTAAAGCATATTTTTCTGACATACTACAAATTAATTTTCTTTAATCTTTTCATAAATATAACTAAAAGTGTATTGAATTTAAAATGAATTGAAGTAAAAATTTAAATTTTAAATATTTTTGCATAATAGATTTTAATAATATAAACGTAGTAAGAAATTAACATTTATATAACGTTTTATGCATTAAATGCAGAAGGTGTTTGTTTAAAAAATTGCAAAATAATAAAAATATAAATCGTACAATATTTCAAAATGTTTTTCTTAAACACGTAATTTACAAAGTTATTTTTTTCTGTATTTAATGTAACGCTTGCAAAATATATAAGTAAAAGCTTGAAATTTTTTTAAGAAATTAACAAAAATTAATTAACCACATATTTAATAACCAGGACAAACATTTATTTGGTTCTTAAATTTTTTCATTATTGCTTTTTTATTCAATATTTTCTTCAACGTACTCAAAGTTTTCATATTAGGAGAATTTATCAATTCAATACATGAAAACATTATTCAATACAATTTCATATTTTACCAAACTAAAATAATCATTTATATCGATGTTTCTTAAATGGATTTACTCCAAGGACTGGTAAAATATTTCGGTACGTTCTCGCGGGCATGTAAATTTAAAAACTCGACACATCACACTTTTTTCGCATAAAAAATCATGATGAAGAAACATTTTATCATTATAATTTGCATGTTACACTTAATTTTTGATTAATATCTTAGCAAACACAACAAAGAATCAAAATGTAAGCTGCGTAGGTAGATAAAAAATAAGAAAAAATAATTTACCAAATTAAAGGAAATAAAAACTAAAAAAAGAATCTAGATGAAAAGTGAAACCTAACCTAAGACGCCTTAAACAATAGGATAGATATTCAGGTTCAAGTAATCAGCGATACTTAAGGCAGACAAGGGCATACTAATTGGTATACACTAACTCATGAAACGTGATTAAAAATATAACAAAGTTGCCAGTTTGTTATATTTTTCATCATCGATCACGCACATATTATTTTCAAAACTAGTAAATTATTATTATTGCAAGTGCTGTTTTGATATCGGTTGTCGGCTTTTGGATTTTGACACTTTGGACAGTTAGCTGAGTATTTCGTGAAACGACGATTACTTCTTGGGGACCGGAGATTGAGAAACACTGATCTATATTGTTTCTTTTAAAATATATCGGTGAATTCCCATTTATGTTTTGCTTTTTGATATGGAAGACTTAGGCGAGAATTTATTTGATAGTGGTACCTTAACAAATAAATATTAATTTGTGCCCTATGAGAGATTTTTTATTTAAATAGTAACGAAAAACTCATTATTTCCTAACGTGTGTCAAAAAAATTTCAAATCAATTTCTAATTTTATCAGTTCAAAGATGAACAATAAATAATAATTTAGGTGGTATGACACAGGAAAAAGCAATTTAAGTATTTCCTTTTTAGATATAGAGCTCGTTATATGATTCAGGTTGAGGACTTCCTTTAAAATTAGCATACAACGAATTTTTCTTAAACAGATATCCCAAAATCATTATTTGATATATATGATTTAACAATAATTAGTTATATAGCAGCTGCAGTAAGTTTTCCATTTATATATTTCTTATAAATAATTTCTTATAATATCTTGTTAGTTTATAAAATTGTTTCTGTTAAGTTACCATCAACAATTATAAATTTGGTTTCTAAGTATCTTACAATTGGGTAACATTAGGATGCGTTGAATAATGGTCACATCTTATCTTCAAAATATCGTTAAAATTATAAGTAAGAGTGTCTATAAACTTCAGCAAAGCTATAAAGCTATTTTGAATGAATATAAAATTAAAATGACAAAAAATTAAAAAAATTAAGCAAACTGTTATTATTTTCATTATAATATCATTATTTAGAAAAAATGAAGATTTAATAAAAATTGCCTGTTATTGTTTTTGATTTTTCCTTTTTTGTCTACAAAATATATCGTTGGAAATGCTGCACTGAAATACAATAAGGTTTAAAAGATTGTAAAGGTATTCATCAAAATATTATTTTGTTTTCTCAAAATAATTACAAAATGAAAATATATCAATTAATAATATATTAGCAAACTAACAGATGGATACAACAAACTTATAAAAATTTGATGTATACACAATAGAAAACAAATTTTCGTTTTCATCATCCAATTTTATTGTAATTTGTATGATGACTTTAATTAATTTATGTAAAATATTACCTTTTTACTGATAGTATTTCATAGTATTTATTGTATTTTTCTGAATTCTAATAAATATAACATTATCCTAAACTGTATTCATTTTTATGTAAGAAAACCCATTTATAATAAAGAAACATTTTAGATAGAATCTTATTAATATGGTTTTTAAAGGTATCAATAAAAGATTGTTCAAAAAATTTATTTGTTAATAAACAACATTTGCTTTTAGAATCATATTGTATCATTCTGTTTATGCTTAGCATTGGTATGGCATGTTGATTCGATATTTCATTATATTGTATATACGTTTAGTTTCTCATAAATTAACAAATATAAACACAAACGTAAGCATTTTATTAAAAGCAAAATAGGTGGGACATAAATATAAATGTAATATGTGTATGCATTTGATTTATCATAAAAAGTAGGAAGTACAAATACAGCATGTATCGAAAATTCTTTAATGAGATATGTGTCATATATGTAATATATTTTTTGCATGAAATGCATATGCTTTAAAATATAATAGAAATGAATAATTAAATAAAGCATATGCCTTTTTTTACTTAACATTTTTGTTGATATGATTTGGTAATTCTTTTGATTCAGAGCCTAGATTTCTTTAGATAATTTTCTATATTTCCTTACAATATAAAAGCGTGTTATTGCAAGGTATTTTCTCATTATTTAAAAAATAATATTTTCTCATTATTTAAAAAATAATATATTGACAATAAATAAATGCATGTTTTATTTTTGAATGAAAAAAATAAGCATAACGAAATAGAAAGACAGCTGTTTTCTATTTCATAAATTTTCTATATGACTATTACGATTTTCTTTTGGATAAAGTATTTCGCTTTTAATTAAAATGCAGATGTTATATGGTAACCAAAAGAAGTATCATCATTAAAAAATTGTTTTTGTAAAAAGCATAGTTTTCCTAATTTTTTATAATATTTTTTAAAATTTTTTAGCTCATTTATAACGAAATATCTTTATACATAATTATTTAAAATTATGAGTATAATAAAAATGAATACATGCATAATGGAATAGAGATAGTGAAGATAATTAAACTTGCTTATGTTTTTTTTGTTCAGAAATTCTCTTAGAAGTTACATCCTGGTCTCAATTACTTATTTTTGTCAAATAAAGAAAACATTAACGTGTCTCATGAATATATTTACATGTCATATGACACTATCTAATTAGTGTGTACCTCATAAATGTGATGAATGGCTTGCTTGAATATATTTCTAAGGAATAATATTCCAAAGTAGCGTGAATCAAAAAAATATCTAATTTTATTAAACCACAATATATTTCATGTGTGTGTGACCATAAATAATTTAACATACTCTAATTAGCATCAAATAAAATACGGAATCATCCTGGTCACGTCTCATTTTTTTCATTATGTGTGATAATAGAAGAAAAACACTTATTAATTCTTAATTTCTTCTAAGCTTCTTAACTCTCATTAACTACACAGATTAATCCTCATTAGGACCAGAATAACTTCCAAAACACACTTTAATAACGTTTCTCTAGATTGAGTAAAAAATTGAAGCACACGAATGGCTAGATTTATAGAAAAGATATTGGGCTTATTACCTTGAGTGATAATTTCTCAGTTCTTGACAAGTTGCTGAACTGTTAAAATAGAAACATGAAAGAATTTATTAAAAGTGAAACCTAAATTTTTTTCGTATGAAATTTGCTATTTTGCAACTGCCAATCTTTATTTAGTAAAATTAGAATTATGTATTAAATATTATTTTAAACATTGCAGCATTTTTCATGTGTAGATAAAGAAACTAATCATTACTTTTAGTAATTTATGTGTAATTTTTATCAATAATTCTGGAATTTAAAAACAAATAAATAATTTTAAATTTCTCTAAATTTTACATTTAACATTTATTGCTGTAAGGGCTTGACTTTAACTATTTTTCTTTGGTATTTTTACCATAAATAAATCATTGTTTCCTTTTACTTTGTAAAAAAGCTTAGAAATTGTTTGAAAGCTGAAAGCTTTTAATGGCCTTGAAGATAGCTTTTTACCACCTAGTGAGATTTGAAGGAAGTAGGATAAAATAATAGAAGTAGAGAAAATAATTAATAGTAGTATAATAAATGGTTTCAATAAATCTGATATAAGATAAAATATATTTTTTACCGTGAATTTGTCTTATAAAGGTAATACATTTACTTATCTGAAAGTTAAATCAAAAATAAACAATGTTTTTTTTAAGTTTACAATTTTTTCATTGAATACAACAAAAAAATTTTTATTTATATTATTCAGAATAATATATTATAGTCATTCAGATGTAAATTAACTCTCGTCATTTACCACAGAAATTAAATTAATATACTTTTTTCACTTGTACTAAATTTAAATAATAATAAAATTTCATGAAATCATCTTGTTTGTAATTATGAATTACTTATCACATTTTATAACATATTAAGTATTGCTATTCAAATGATTTTATAGTTATATAGTTACAAAAATTAAAAACTACAGAAATAATAATAAGCATATTCGGAAATTTGCAGCACACGAAACTTTATATTATCTTACATTCTGTTTACTTACTAGATTTCAACTTTAGTCAAAGCATTTTAAATTCTTAATTTCGACATTCTTAAATGTATACTAAGTAATCTGAAGTTCAGAAAAAAATTAAAAAAAATCTGATTTTACTTTAATATTTTTTAAACACAAAATACATTCTGAAATTAAATTTTTCCTCTTATTCTTACTGTTCTATTAAATGAAGTTGAAATTACTGTTTCATAGTTATAATTTACTTTTAGTCAGATATAGTTTAATTACACAGCAATTTTAATATTAAGAGTGCAGTTCTTAACTTCAGTAAATTTCACAATTTTGTTATAGTTTAACTTATTCTTCATAGTAATGCTGATTTTGATTAAAATTTTTAATCAAAGATTTTAATAAAAATGCTTATTTAGAATTATTAACGCTGTAACCATAACAAACATTTTTTCATCATATATTGTGTTCAAAATTTCAAAGTATTATTTTATTCCGATAGGATACATTAAACACTGAAATTTTTTTAATAAATAAATAAACTAAAATATAAATTTTTGCTATTTTTATGCTATTAAATTTAATAACTTAAATAAAAACTCCTCACTAATTCTAATGAAGAATCCCCAAATTTTTTTTTATATTTGTTGCAGTTGATAGTATCAAAAAATCACACCTTTATTTGTAAAAAAAAATCTACTTAAAACATTTTGGTAAAGAACTTCTAAATTTTATATAACTCTTATAAAATAATAAACATCTAATTTATAATTACTTGTTAGTAGTTCCAAGTCTTTTCAAGGAAATTTAAAATTAAAAAATTTAATTTACCTTTACTCCTATTTCACAATACATCAGTTACATTCTGATGCATTATTTGTGGAAATAATGCTTACATTAACAAATTTGGTTTTATTATTTTCCTATTTATTAAATATCAGTCTTAAATATATCATAATATAAAAATATACTTTTATTATAATTAAAAATAAAACATTCCTTGAATTTCTTCATTTGAATTTAACGATTTATTTATTGATGTTTCTCTTAATATACATTTTGATCTTTTATTTTCTTGAATATAGTTCGCTGTTTAATGTGGATATAAAATTTTGAGAACATATAAATATCGACTACATCAACATATTTTATGGTGAATCAATTTTTACTTTAAGTCAATAGCATATCCGAAAGTTGTAAATTCTCAAGTTATATGACCAATTTATTTTCCTATTATTATGAAACTTTCTTTGTTACACAAATGAAGTCTGCTTTCAGACATATTAAAGATTTAATTTAATTTAATTTCCAAAATTTTGAATAACAAATTAAATTCTGACATAGTTATATCTATATTTGATATTTGCATTAAATTTCGTAAACTTAATTTAACAAGTACACAGTTCTGCTTTAAAAAATGAATTAAAAAAGTTGCATTAGTCAAACTAAATATAAAACATTGTGTTGGCACTCGACTTTTTAAATACTATTAGTTTTTATTTTGCAATTATTTTCGCTTCGTTATTTTTGATACTATTTCATTAATATATTTTTATTTAGAAATAAGTTTTATATGTATGACAATATGAATATTATTCATACTTTTCTGAGTATTCTATATCTAGTTACTTTGAAAATGCTGGTTAGTATACATAATATATACAATTCAAAAACTCATAATGATAAGATAATTTCTATGTTGTAAAAAAGGCAATCAACTTTTACACAATTTCAAAAACATTATTATCATAAAATAGATACTATTACCAACACTGACTATGTTCACTATGTATCTTTCATAAGCAATCTGTTTACCTGTTGCAATAATTTAAAATATTAATTGCTATAATTGCAGCAATACTAATATCAACAATTTACTTTAAATATGATTTGAACGAGAGTAGCTTATGAGTATATTTAGTTAAAAGAATAAAACAAGTTTTAAGAATATAGATTAATTTGCAGTCTTCTTAGATAAGTGAAAAAAATAAAATGTAATATAAAGACGCCAGCATTTATTTATATGCAATGTAGTTTAAAACAAAAGAACCATTGCATTTCAAATGAATGGAAACATATCTCGATATCGCAATTTCAAGAAAATTTTACCTTGGTGAAACTTAGCAAGAAATATAATGAACAGTTTTCAAATGATTTATAAAAAACGCTTTGAAATGTCTGTTTAAAGTCTAATTTGATTCCCTACTAAAATTGTATATAAAATAAAAGTAGGGATCATAATATATAAACTGAGATAAATTGATAGGATTCACTCTTTCTCCTCATAGGTCTAATTATGTCAAAGAAGATAATTTAAGTGTATTCCTAATGTTTTTTTTCATATATCGAGAATATTCATACATACGTTCAGAGCCTTCAAATTTTTAGGACATTCTATACCTTATAAAATAGATCCATATATTTCTGAGAATATGGTCTTAGTACGAATTTAACCTTTTGGCTAGTAAGGTCATGCTGCATATATGATTTCTGTAGGAAATCTGACGATGTGGAAGCTATCACGGCTAACAATATTTCATCATTTACAATTTGTAAATATTACTTTAGATATATCATAATTATTTATGAAATTTATTTCCTTACAATAAGACTTTTTTAGTTATTAAATTATTTGAAACTACCACGTTAGAATATAGACCAATCGGTGTTAAATATAACTTAACAATTCACGCACTGGCTGAAAAAAAGGTGTCATTTCTTACAATTTTTTTTGCAGTGCTGAAATATAAAAAGACCAGCAGACGATCATGGGTAAAAACAAAAACATAACTTAATAAACAATTGAATAATTTTTTATTAAGTTTTCAGAAACACCTTGCCAAAAGTAGAAAATAATAGAACAAACCTTCGATCATGAACTTTCAAAAAAATAATATTTATCTAATATTTTCGTTATGACAAGTAAATAAGTATTAAAAAAAGCATAAGTTTCATAGTATGAAATATATTACAATTACTTAAATCGTAATCAATGGTATCTGAATATATTATACTTTTTATTGTTTATCAACTTAAACATATTAATTTCCTGAATATAATCGAATTTTTATGATGGTGAGATTTAAGCATTTGAATGTATAAATCATCATAATTCTATGAAATCTATCTTAAAATCAGTAATAACATGCAGAAGTAATAAACATAAGCAAATTCTAAAAAAGCATGTACATGGAATTTTGTCTGAAATTTTTATTTAACAAATGACATTCCTGTTCAATAAAAATTGCTTCAAATCGATCCTAAAAATCTAATGGATCTGATTTATTTCAATGTTATTACCTATTTTGGTTTATTTCTATTCTTCCTTAACAAAAATTACATTTTTAATCAGTAATATGCTTTTGAATTTACAATTTAAACAGTCTGCTTTTCATTTGGTATATTCAGGTACATTTGGTTCAACATTTTTCATTTGGTGATTTTCCAAATCCAATCTACACAATGGAGGAAATACTTTGGTTAAAATAATATATATATATATATATATATATATATATATATATATATATATATATATATATATATATATATATATATATATATGTATATGTATGTATGTATGTATGTATTTAATACATATTTGTGTTGCATGCACCACCAAGATGTAATTCATGTGAATGTTTTAAGCATTATTTACATATGTGTTTAAAAAAGTGAAAAAAATATTGACATATTTGTTTTTGTCATAATTTTTCTGAAACAAAATATGTGCTTCAAAAGATATTTATAGTTGCAATATAAAGTCATTATTATAATTTTCTTCATTTTTCTAAAATAATTTTGAACTAATATTATATATCATTAAAATTTTTTCATAAATAAATCGAGTAAAATACATTTCATAATTTAGTGTCCTTTAAAGTAATGAAATCTTTTCTTAGCTAAAGTGTATAGAATAAATTCATAAAATAAACACACATACATGACAGATAGTAAATGTGAAATAAATTTTAATTGGAAAATTCTTATGCATTTTTTAACAAAAACTATGTTCTGAGTTTATAAAAATTGTTGAAAATAATAAACAAATTTATAACACATAATTTTTGATATAGCCTCTCAATAAGTGCCAATCAAAAATTTCTTAAGTTATTAAAAATGAATTATAAACTTAATTAATTTTTAATTACATAACACCTTAATTAATTTATGTTATTACAATATGTAATTAGCAACACGGTGTCTTGATATGTTATACAGTTCAGTATTTTCTACAGGAAAACTGTTTTAAACATATTCTTTATTTTTAACTCACAAACAGGATAATTCTTAAACTATTGACATTTATGTGAAAAATTGAAACGCTTTGAATGTATTCTCACTTCACTTCAACTTAAGAAATTTTACTCGTAAGTAAGGACAATATACAATTTTAGAAATGCAGTTGTTTTGTGGCAAACTTAATTTACAATTAAAAGAAGGAGAAAATGAATTCTGTTTGAAGATTTTCCCTCTACCTTATCATAAAAGATTTTCCCAAGATACAAAGAAACACGGAACATAGCAATTGCAAATACAAAGCATCTATAATTTATAACTTAATATCCGTATCTTTATCTGAAAGAGAATAGAGTAAATAATTTAAATACAAATTTCGTAAAACAAAAGTACTTCGATTTTGCTACAAGTTGATTGAAACTTTGGAGGAAAAAATGAGTATGTACACAAATAAGAGACGCACAATAGGAATTTTTCATTTATTTTTATATTTTAAAGTGAAAGAAAATTTCAAATTTATTCAAATATGCCCACATAATAAAGAAATTCTTGAAAGTTTCTGTATTATACTAACATTTCCCAAATTCATATTTTAATGATTTACATCAAAATACTTAAAATGAGTAATTCTAAAACTTCTATTTTTTAAAACATATCCTAAAATTTAATTATGAAACTTTTACACATACTGAAGAATTTCCTTAAGAAACAGTTAAAGTAATTATTTGGATCCAAATTAATGAATATTTAATCATCCAATTTGTGAAAAAATATTCAATCATTAAACTTTAATTAAAATTTTTAAAACCAAGAGAATCAGGAATACACACGGTCATATTGCGAATCATGATTATTACACTATATAAATATTGAGGCATATGAATATATAGTTGAAGTAAATAAATATTAAATATTATCAGATATTTTACTAATATTTTTAGAAACAAATATAATTATAGTTGGCTAAATTATTTTAAATTTCTGATATTTTAAAATTAAAGGAAGTTTGTAAGGCACGAATTAATTCGGAATTTAATTTAAAAATATTCATTGAACCTAAAATGTTTTGTTTTTTCTATGAAACTGCTTAAATTTTAGATTAAAGGAAAGGAGTGATGTATGAAATATTTCCATATTTTTTTTATTTCTCTGAAAATATTTGCCATTAGATAAATTTATGTAATTTGCATATGGAAAAGTTCTTTCTTCGTCTACATTATATTAATGTTTCCATATTCAAATCTGAATATATTTTTTATTTACGTAATTTAATGTAGTAAAGTAAAGGAGCTTACAAATAAATTGTAATATGTAATAAAAATTGCATAAAATTATAGGTAATCACATTTCTTATAATGGTTTGTAAGTACACAACGAACATTAGTAACATATATCAAATTTATAATTACTGGTAATAAATTATAATAAATAATAAAAAATGTTCAAGTATCGTGTTTTAAACAGAATATTCTAGATTTTATTCCAAAAAATATGTGCACAAAAAATATGAATACCGTAAAATTATTAACAGGAATAAATACATTGATTTACATGGTTATGATACTAATAGTAGGGACATTTAAAAAGAAACAATATTCCAACAAATTAGTAAAGTCTTAAGTCACAATTGATATTTTCATATCGTCATTTAAGAAAATTTGAAAATACAAAAATAACTGAATGCTAAATTTTCATTAAGTTAATATATAATTATATGAAAACCATTACTTTATTCTTTAATAAAACATTCTGAAACTGAACGCTTCTTTATTTTAAAGCCTTGTTCAAAAATAAAAACTTAGTACTTGCTATTTGTTGACGACATGCATAAAACATAAAAATTCAAGTAATAAAATTGGAATAAAATTCAGTTAAAGATTGTATCAGATTAAGTAACCACTGATTATATTTTCCTCGTAACAGGAGAAAAAAATCACTTATATTTTACATTCAATCTTATTTTCTACAAGCATTATTTTTTTCATTGTTTATTGGCCATAAGTACTTCATCCTGGTTGAATAGCATTTGATAGACAAAAAGGTATAATACTTTATGTATTATAATTTTTTTGATGACCTCTACCTTAGTTTCTTCCTCTATAGATCATCTCATTTTTAGGTAACAATAAAAAATTTTAAATGAAGAAAAAACTATGAGATATTTTTCTTGCTTCCTTAATTTTCAAAACTTTTTTTGAGATTCTTAATATGTCTACATGTTAGAACCCTGGAAAAAAGTTTTTTTTCTTAACCTTAGTTAGAATATTTATGAATGAAGAATTTTGAAACCAGACAATATTAATGATATAGATATTATTGGTTTTAGATTTCTAAAGGTTATGAGCAAAATTTTCCTTTAAAAATTTTATTTTAAACTGTAAAATATTCAAATAAAATTATACATTGTATGGTTGCAGTTTTAGATTCCTAGGGTTGCCATGAGCACTCCAATTGATGATACATGATTGCTATCAATTGTATTATTTGTAACGTTAAAAATATCCTGAAGTAACTGATCAATTATAATTAATTTCATATGGAATTTCTAATTTTATTTTTTCTTAATTTTTGGAAATCAATTCCCAATAAGCTAAAATAAATTGTCATTTGTTTTCAAATGAAAATAAGGAAAGGTATTCAAGCAACATTTTAAATTGGGTGTATATAGATAATATTTAAGTTATGTTTCTCTCTATATTTATTTTCGATCTTCAATGATATCAATGTTATTTCTTTTCCATTAAATTTCCAAATCATAAGGGGATTCTTGATTGTTTTCCTTTAGCATTAAATTATGAGAGAAAACAAAGGAAATACTACGGTTTATTTTCTTTTTAAATTAAATTGTGGAAATAAGATAAAAGTTTTCTTAAAACATTTCGGTTGTCTTTTATTTTGTCAATTAAAGTCTTTCGGCACCTGCGCCCAAAATAAAACAAGAAAGTGTATTCTCACTGAAAAAAATATAATAAAAAATGTAGCATTGAAACAAAAAAGAATGAATCATATTTTAAGCATTTAAAAATATTTTTTCTTGTTATTGAATTTAAAAATTTAAGATAAAAAATTCAAAATTTTGAAATTAAACTAGGTATTTTCTGAAATTTTTAAATAGTTTATTATATATATATATATATATATATATATATATATATATATATATATATATATATATATATATATATATATATATATATATATATATATATATATATATATATATATATATATATATATATATATATATATATATATATATATATATATATATATATATATATATATATATATATATATATATATATATATATATATATATACACATATATATATATAAATATATATATATATATATATATATATATATATATATATATATATATATATATATATATATATATATATATATATATATATATATATATATATATATATATATATATATATATATATATATATATATATATATATATATATATATATATATATATATATATATTAAGCAATTTTTCAAAACTTAAACTATGTCTTTGAACTTTGTCGTGTTACAACAAAAAGGAAAATTCCTTTTAATAAATGACTCAGTTTCACTATATATTTCTATTCTTTTCATGTTAAATTTTATGACAACATAAAGATTAGTTTCTGCTTAAGAACCATCTCATATTTCTTAAATAAAAAATAAGCTTTATGTTCTGTATACTGTATTAAATGTTTCTAACTATTTTCTCTTGGTAATATTTACAGATTTATTTGAACAAAGTTCTGAGTAATTTTCTTATTTCATTGTACAGTAGGGACTAAATGTTTGATCGAGATTTTCTGGTAGACAAGAAATATAATTCTCTTTTTAATGTGTCCATATTAACATTTGCTTACCATGGATAATGAATTTTTTCTTATCACAATCAAAGAATATCATTATAATAGCAGCAATGTGTTTGATTACTTTGGTAACACCTGGATGATTTCTGAGTAAGAATTAAAATTATTTGCATATTATTTCTGAGTAATACTCTTTATACTTTTATATTAATTTTGTATATTTTATACATTTAAATTTATACCTACCATTTCTAACTTTTATAATTAAAATGTTTCAGTTTCATTGCAATAAAAATATAAAATTTTATTTATGAAATATAGATATTTCAATCATTATAACAATTAGGCATTGAAGCAAAACATTATAAAGTACGTCTTCTCCTGTAAAGCAAAGAATAAAAATAAATATTAGTTTGTGACAATTTTTAAGGAATAAATGCATTTAATATTAATGAATATAAGCTAATGCCAAATTCATCTGTAAAGAAAATTTAAACATTTTATCTCTTCTCAACGCTTTAAAACTAGTAATCATAATTGAATTTAGTGTAGTAGAAAATAGCGGAATGCACATTCAAGATACAATTATATTCTTAAAATAAGTATTCTCGACTTAAAGATGGTAGGTTTTCCTTAAAACAGCAGATGGTGACAAAGTGTCCAATTTTAAAAAGAAACTCTCTATGACTATTAATTTACGTACGTATTATTTCTTTGTTTTAAATAAAAAATTATTTTAATTAATAATGTATGTTTAATATTAGAATAAATAAAAATGACATTCTTTCATAGAGTTTAAAGTTTTAATATATATTCCATATAATTTAAAAAAAATACATATTTTAAAACATAAAGTTTTAACTGCCAAAATATCAAAATATTTTATAGAATATCTATAAAAATATAAAGTTCTATTTTAATATCTTTAATTAATTTACAAAATAAATTTATTTAATTTAATAATTTTTTTTAAATGCATTATAAATATTTTTATACGTCTCATTACACTTGCCAGTTTTTTTGTATATATCCTAATACCAATATTTTTAATCATGAAAAAAAAAGATATCTTTATAACTTCTTTAGATAAACTATAATATATTTCTAATGCAAATCACAGAAAGTTCAGTGCTGGCAATAAATAATGAAATTTAACATAACTAGTGATTCCATGTAAAATGTATTATTGATCAAATCAACCACAATATAAAGGCGTGGGTAACTATTTTTTTATATTTTAACTATTCTGCAGTAGTACTGATAAAAAATTAGTTTTAAATCTTTTTTGAACAAAAATCTCATCCTACGTATTTTAAAACTTATAATAAAAACTTTTATAAAGTTTCTAGAACTTGTGAAAAAAGTGAGCTTTTGATCTGTGTGCTAAGCTTAAAAGTGAAATTAGGGTGTATCTCGAGCGTTACGGCATGCCGGATAAAGTAGGTTGGCCGACCGTGAAAAATGAAAAATTGTAAAAGAAATAACCTATTGTTTCAACAAAAAATCCTTTCGATGGTGATTTTTTCGGAATGGTGGAGGGAATATTTTTCTCTCGATTTCTTTCCATTAGAGGTGATAGAAAATATTGAATGTATATAAATGAGCTTTTACAAGAGAAACAAAATATCGTATTTGCAACACTATTATATATTTATACAGAAAAATAATTATTTCCTTTCATTAAAAATATAGAAAAGAAAATTTAATATATATTTGACATAAGAGAAAAACATATTTTGGCACCTTAAATTGAATTAAAATTTCCATTGAAATTATTTTCTCAAAAAATATTTATTTAATGTTTAACACGACTAATCTTTAGGAAAGTGAAATTTTTTAAAGTGTAAAAGCATTAAGGAAATTATTCAATTTTCTTTAGAAATTATGCTTATTTGAATTTAATAAGATACCATTATATAGTAACTAATATTTGATTTTATAATTATGTGTTTTTAGAGAAGTCAAAAATAACTTTCAAATGTAGTATTAAAGTACATAGTATTATTTATTATTATTGCTCTATTTATTTATTTGTATCAAATACTCGAAATATTTCTCACCATTAGGTCTCGTTTTTTGAATAAAAATTTAAATAATGGTTACTTGTACAGAGTGTTGTACACAGTAGGTGCACTATTGTAACCGCAAATGTATATTAGTCCTTGCAGTTAAAAAGTGGAGACCGTAAGGTAAGCTTCCAGATATGCCCTCTAAGGATATATTTTCATTTGAAGGACATTTTGACTAAAACCAAGTCACCATTAGTGAACAGGACGAATCTTTGACTAAGTAAGCATAGAATTCACTAAATTCAAAAACGCTTTTCCCAGCCGAGCCATATCGGACATGGAAATACAATATAAATTTCAAGACGTATGAATCAATTCCATTGATATATAGCTTAACTGAAATCAATCTTACTATCCATTAAATTTACAGTCAATTAACTCATGACATAGTTTTTCGTAACTTACATGTATATATGTTCAATTTAATTTAGTTACAATGTACGTATATACCAGTAATCTGTTACTAGAGTTCAATATTAAAAGAAACCATTATCAAAATGTTTTAACTATTTAAAAAATTCTCTTAAAGATAATTTCATAACTATTTAATTCATCATTAAATAAAAATTTTAATACCTTCATATATCAGGAAATCTTACATCTAAGATTAAAGGAACTATTTATTCCGTAATATATGGGGAACTCAAGGAAACATGAATTGCATTTTTCATCAGATTGGGAAATAATTATTGTAGTTTAAATTAGTTCAACAACAAAAACCCTTTCTCTCTTAATCACTTGAAAGAAGAAGTTACGCTTTCAAATGTTTGTTTTTAAAGAGTGGTTTTTAAGTTGTTGTAAATTAACTAGAATGCAAATTTAGAAATTAAAAAACAAATTCAGATAACAAAATACTTCAGCATTTAAAAAAAAGGTTTATTAACATCGATCAACGAAGCAACTTAAAGGTTGTAAATGTGGTATTAAAATGCAAAATAACATCTCTGTTGTGCACTACTGAGTGACGAAACCTCCCAATTATTTTTGGGTATATCTCTCATGAAGACAGACTAGTATGGAAAGTTCAGAACTGATTATTTGATAAAATATGTTTCAAATTTCTATTTTCTGGGTCACTTAGATAAATAGATTGAAAATTCAAAAATATAATACTACTTTTAATCTAATTTAAAATTCCTTTCATATCACCGCTATAAACTCATGATGATTTTTTAGAATTGGAAGCGAAATTTCTTGGAATCTGTTGCAAAAATGCTAAAATATCCATACATGATAAATATACATCTATATTTCATTTGAATATAGAATTCTGTCCAGTATTTTAATATATTAGTTAGGTAATTAATATTAATTAAAACATTTTTAAAATATTAATATAAATCATAAAACTAATATGAACAAACAAACAAATAATCAGAAAATATTAATATAAAATTAACTAAATTAAAGTGAATTTATGGATTTTTTAAACTAACATAAACCTAATAAAATTATAATCACAAAACAAATATATTCAAATTGGTCTAAATAATAGAGAAATGCGTATAATGAATGAAAGAAAACTTAGAAGAGGTATATTTTAAATATTAATAATTTTTATCTGATTGTTTGAAATTGTATATAACAGGTCAACTTAATAGAAAAAATTGCGAAAATCAAGTATGAAAAATATTTATAATTTGCATATTTATAATAACAGTACATGTGTATGGTAATCTTAGCACATATTTTTTCCAAAACAATTTCAAAATTACATTAATTATAGTATATTTGTATAAATAAGTAGCATTTATGTATTTGATGTTTAATTTCAGATTAAAGAAGTGTCTTAAAGATTTCTCTAATTAGTGCAGATTTCCATGAGTTTTTATGAAAGTTTTTTTTGTTTTACTGATATCATTTTAAAGTAATGATCAAAATATTAAAAATAACACGAACTACTCTGTAATAATTTTGATAACTTTAATACCAAATTAAAACAAGGTATACGATAATTAAACTAAAAAAGTGAATAAGGGAGTAGAGTACAATAGTGTAATATCACTGTAACTTAATTTTTACATAACCCCATTGAAGAAATGTATTCATATAACTCCATTCAGCTGTGTGTCATAAGCTGAGTCAAGAGACATTAATTATCTTTTTAATTATTCAAAAATTTTATTTTTTCTTGGAGAAAGCATCAATTAATTGCTCTTAATAGAAATATTGTTTTTTTTTAATGTTTGAGATTTGACAGTTTTTTATTACCAAATTTCGAAACATAACTGCAATATATTAAAAAAACTTTTGAATAACCTTAAGGACGACACAATGTAATTTATTTGAAAGATAAATAAACTTTAGCTGTAGACAAATGTAAAAAAATTCTGTTATAAGTCATGGATTAAATTTTTAATTTTTATTTACTTGAGAAAATTATTGTTCTTTAGATCATGGATTTCATCTTGTTAGATATATTTCCCAATTGCGGTGATATAAAGTATTTAGTGTAAGATCTGAACTTAATATAAGATAGAGAGATATGCTTTATTTACAAAATAAGTTATTCTTTTAGTCTAATTAAATTTCTTTAATTTGGTCTAATTTCCAACATAAAACTTAAAGATTTGTACCATATGAATACACAAATGGAGATGCAAAGTGTAGATCACTTTACTATATTTAAAATATACATTAACAACTATTTTCCTATTATTTAGCTTAAAAGCCACATTGTACATTACATCATACATTAATTATATTACTTTAATAATATTTCATTTTTATCAATATAATATTTTATTACATTTTTAATTTCACTTTGTCTCAAACCAAATTTGTTGAATGGAGAAATTTTCAGTTTCTTCATTAATTTAACAAATCTTTTACGAAACATATAATGCTTAAAATGTACGTAAAAATTGTGCTTCTAAGGTTTATACTTACTTTGAAATACTACTAATCATTTTTATAAGCAATTACATTAACATAGTTAAATTTTGGAATAAAAACGATTTTTTAAAAAAATGATGATTTCAACTTGATTGAAATTTTATGTATACTTGAGAAAATGAAAAAAATGGCAAGTAGTTGCATGATCCCTCATTTTGTTGCTAATATTACCAGAGCAAATGATTTGAAATTCTATTCATTTTTTTTAAATTGAGTCACACGGTAGACGGATTTTTTTTCATTTATATATTGGGATAAAGAAGCTTTTCTTACATTGGTATTCATTTCTTCGTAGTTTTAAAATTCATGTATAAAATAAAATCGTATAAAAAGAAACAAAACACAATATACACTTGGAAAAATAAAAATACTGGAAATTAAAAAAGAAGCATTTAGACGGTATATGCGGAAATTTAATAACGACACCGGTGCAAAAGAACTGGAGATCACGCTATTCATAACACAAGAGTTTTTAAGAATACGATTTCAATTCAATTTCTCACCGAACATTTTATTTCATCTTTTCTACTTTTTTTTTCTTGATTTTAAAGATGGATTTTTGGAAATTGTGTTTACTGGTCCTTTTGTTCGATGACTTGCAACTCAAAAAAGGTTATTGAAGAAAATTTCAATATATCAGGATACTTAAATCAATTTTAATCTTACTTGTACACCACAATTTTGAGAGATTGAATTATGAAAATATTATCCATTTTTTTTTTACATTAAACACAGTTAACTTTAATGTGTTTATAATAAAAATACTATAAATGCCCAGAAGTCAAATATTTTCATTTACTAAACATGCATATACATATGCATATATATATATATATATATATATATATATATATATATATATATATATATATATATATATATATATATATATATATATATATATATATATATATATATATATATATATATATATATATATATATATATATATATATATATATATAGGAGAGAGAGAGACAAATCTATAATCTCCGAAATTCAAAGCCTTTTATGTAAGAAAAATATTTGATGAAACGAAACTTTCTTTTTTCTTTGTTGCAAATGGAAAGCTAAACTATTAGTCACTGGCTCATACGATTCTGGAAACAAAGTTAATTTGGAGTTAAATTACTTAAAAAAAAGGGAAATGAAATAGAAAGAAGGAGTAAGGGAAAGGTATTATCACAAACTTTCAGAAAACATTTCCCTGCCAAGACAAAGAAATATAAATGAGAATACAGTGTAAACTTAACAAATCACGTTTGTGCACTGAGTTTATTTGAAGGGGAAAAAGCAATTTTATAATTCTTGTAAGGCAGAAGAACACGTTTAAAATATACTTTGCTTATAAAAAATAAATTCTCATTTTTAAAACAAAGAATGTAAATAACTTTTATTTACTTTTAAACCGCTTAAACAAAGAAAAAACTTTCTTAAAGATCTTTTATTGATGTACCGTTCCTTTTATAAAAAATTTTTTCGTTGAAATTATAAAAGAAAGTAATTTCTAAAAAAGTTTACAAAATCAATATTACATAAATTAATCTGATACTTTAAACTAATTTTTATTGCTTTTTTAATATTTGATGTTTTCATTAAGTTCTTTAATAAATGACTATAAATAATTTTATTAAAAAAATGAATAACTGTGATAAAACTATATATATATATATATATATATATATATATATATATATATATATATATATATATATATATATATATATATATATATATATATATATATATATATATATATATATATATATATATATATATATATATATATATATATATATATATATATATATATATATATATATATATATACAGAGAAAGAAAAAAAGGAATAGATATATCACATGATTCAAATTGAAACATACTTTTCAAGTTATTTTATTTATACTTATTAAAATCTCACACAGTCGAAAGCAGCACTGAGAATAGATTTTGTTTTAATGCTACAAAATTAGAGAAGTTTTTAATTTTTGAAATCTATATTATTTACTAAATTGAAAATAACATGATTTTTAATAAAAAAAATCATGCATAAATATATAAATGCCCGTGTGTTTGATTCACATTGAAGGAAATTTCAGAAATCCTTTGTTTGATAATTTTAAATTTGATATCATCCCACAAGATAAATTCTTTTTTGATTCACAGTTGTTTTCTGAACAAAAATCAAAGTAATTAACACATTAGTGTCATAAAAATAGCTGAAATAAATAAAAAATAGGATAATTAACCTTTTCCATTTCTTTAAAAGAAAATTTAGCATGTTTGATGAATATATTTTAATTTAAGAAAAAATTTCTTAATTTTTTTTATTTTGTGTCATTTTATTATGATGAATGAAAACTCACTGTTTTATGAAAGAAAAGTGTTTTTGAGTAAATAAAAAAATTAAATTTAAAAACCCCAATGAATTTTATGCAGCAATAATTATTAAAGAATATTATAATTAGCATTGTCAAAAAATTAATCAAGTAGCATGATCATGTCCACTAGAATAGAAGAGATAAAATGTTTACTTAGGACCAATCACTCCAAATCTTACTGAACAGTGAACCGAATAATACCAATTAAGTCCGGCATCACTTCCTATTATCTTCAAGGTTGTCTTCGGCTTGTATACCAGTACCCGTGAAAAACAGAAATCTTTTTTAATAAAGTTTCTCGTTCTGGAGAGGAAAATAAGTGCTTGACTTGTGTGCTGGGGTGACACTAAGACAGAGATTAAAACATATCTCAAGCGTTCAGGCACGCAGGACGAAACTGGTTGGCCGACCGTGAAAAGAAAAGAATTGTGAAGAGGAAGAATTTTTGTTTTGGATAGAAAAATACCAAAGCTGATATGGAAGTGTTGGTTGAAGAAATAGTTTTTTGTAATTTGCTTCCTATTGATTTCTATCTTTGGAAAAATATTTTACGAAAGTAGATTTGATTTTTTTAAATTTAAAATCATAGGTAAAAGAGAAGGTACAAGACTAATAATCAGAATTACCTTTATATAATTAAACTAATTATTCAAAGATGTTCTAGAGCACAAACTTCTTTCAAAAATGATATAATTATAGCATCATTCAGAGTATATTAAATTGAAGTACATATTTGTGTTGAGAAATTGTGACTAATTAATGAAAAATACGTGCTCAGTTTTAAAATAAATATTCTAAAATCAGATGTCTGATAATTATCCCTAACATATTTTTCTTTAAATTTCAATGGATTTTTTTAATAATTTTAATGATCCTATATTTAAAATTAAAAATATGCAATTAAAAAATTATACCTTTCATTGGAATATGTTCAAATTTTTATACTTATATTTTTCTAGAAATTTACCAAATTTAACTGGCTTAAATCTTATTATTTCTTAAAAACTATTTAATAATTTTAAGCCTATTTTTAACAATAAAATATTATTTCAAACTTAAATTTTATATTTAAATTTAATAATTTTTCGGGAAAGTAATTCTTAAACGTTAAGAGTAATTCTTAAACGTTAATGATATGCGCAGTTACTTGTATTTCTCTGACTATATATTTTTTGTAAATTAGCGAAACTTCCCTTTATGACTTTGGAAATAGGTTATAAAAATTTAAATAATTCCGATCTAATGATTTAATTTAATTTATTTTTCCCATTTTTTATTCATAACAGAGTGTGAAATGGAAAAAAAAACATAAGCTTGAATCTGTAGAATAAAGCTCAAATTTTCCTACGCCTACTAAGATGTCATCTTTCAAAATTGATAGTTTCTTTATCATTGTACGAAATTTATTTATTAAAAAAATCAAAGTATATTTTGCCGATTTCATGTACTATTTTAAAATTTATTATTATTTCAAAATTTAATTTTTCACAGAATAAGAAAATCTCGCTTTTCTAAAATGATATTTATTTCTATTACTTCATTTTGAATATTCCGAGCTTAAAATATATAAATAGTCATTCTTACTCTCTATTTGACTATCTCTATCAACGTTTATCTAAGTGCAAGAGTTGTATACGAATATACGTTTATATATCAGATATACGATAAATTCATCCAATGAAGTGCCTATTTAAAATAACATTTAATATTACTTGGTTTCTGAGTAAAGTATTCAGTTTTGCTGTCTCTTCGAACTCATTTATTTAATTTTAAGATATTTCTTAGCCAAAATTAGCTCTAAATCCCATATTCATTTATTAAGTGTTTTTGAAAAAATTGTCTTATGAAATATCTGCCTTTTAAAATGTTTTTGGAACAATTTGAATGTTCTTTGTATAACCCGAAGTGTGATATCATGTAACATTAATGTGCAGTTAAACCTGACTGAAAACAAATGTTCCAAAAATGACTATCATTTTCTGAATTGATTAATTATTTTAAGTTAGAGGATGATCAACAAAATTGCTGTGTCTCCATAGAAAATTGATATTTTACCATATTCAAACTTTTTATAACACATCAAACAATGTCACTTGTAGTAAACATTTCCTTGTAAATGTTTCTTGTAACAATTTAATTTGCTTTAGATTTTATACTGAAAATAACAATGTAATATTCGTTCCTCATTACCATTTGATTTATTAATAATCCAACGGAAAATATTTCTGTGCTCATAAACTCATTTATAATATCGAATCATTGTTTTGGCATACTACTATATTTTTACACGTGCTTTATAAATGAATATTTAATGATCTCAATCAATAAATTCTTGCTACGTAGTTAGATCAAGAAAATACACATATAAATATAAGCTGAAAGAATAATTTGAATATTGATTAACAAGTAATTTTCCTATTCAAAGTAACGTTAGAGCTTCTTTACAATGATTTTTTCGTTTAGAGATTGTTAACGAAATTTGTTCTTTAGTTCGCTAAAAAAATCATTGCACTTGGAAATCAAAGAAATCATATTCTACATACAATTGATTTTTGAGTGCGGAAAAAAGAATCTAGCCCAATTATCTCATCCTTTACTGTACCCATGAAACTCTTTAATAATGTATAAAAATTCTATGAAAAAAATGGCTTTAAAAATATATTTCTGCAGTGTCTACAATTGGCGTTCTCTTAAAATCAAACTGCTTTTATGGTAATTTGTAAGGCTTCAATGAAAAGCTGAAAGGCTTTATGATTTAATAACTCGAAACAGATAAATTATCATGCCGTATCTGCCAAAACCATTTTAGATATTTACATCTCTTGAAGGGATGATAAAATGATTCCTTTTCTCCTCACTTTAAATGTTTCGTTTGATTTAATGGAAGAAAGGTACTAATTTTTCTTCAAGAGATGTGCTAAAATATTTGCAGAAATATATTTGCTTTTATTGATTACACTGATAACATAAAAAATTGCTATTACCTGAAAATTCTTTTTGAGACATAGACAGAAGCGCTTTTAATTATTTAGAAAATAAAATTCTGAATTTCAAACTCACTTTAAGTTTTAAAAATGCCCCTTTAACTTTATCTATGGTCTTAGAAAATCACTCTTATATTACAATGAAAGAAGATATAGCCTCTCTAATGATAATTAAATTCATTAAGAAAATAATTTAAACTTAATAAACTTCATTTAATATTTCAATACTTTAAAACAGTAAACTTCAATTATAACTTATTAAAGCTGCACATGATTTGAATATATAATTGAATTACCATGTTTTATTGGAGTATATATATATACATATATATATATATATATATATATATATATATATATATATATATATATATATATATATATATAAAGTCATCAACCTCACAAACCACTGATGATGTAAAAGGTAGAAAATTTGATGAATATGTTGAAAATTTGGTGAATATAATTTTCTTTCGTCATATTCTTAATTATGGATAAAAAGAAGCTTTTTGCGATTCAATTACAAGAGAAGGCCTAAGAAATATATTACAAATATTTTAAATAAGAAAATTAAATTAGAAGTAGTGGTTCTATTGTCAAAGATGTTCTTATTTCAGAAATTTCAAAGTTTGTGATCATTTCAAGGGAACTGTATATGCGATGGCATGTATAACTGAGCCGTAGAACAAATGGAGTGTTAACCATACTTACAAAAGCAAAATATTGTTTGAGACTTTGTAAGAGAATATAGTTAAAAGGAAATACAAATATAGGTGATGATTTTGTAAGAATAGGTTATTGGATTAAGCGTGGTTTAGATTAAACCGCTCAATATATCAATGACAAATGTGAAAATTTGCATCAATGCAATGCAAACTTGGAAATCCACTACCCTATCTCAGAGAGTTGTATATTTTGACTCCTAAACTCCTTCCAAATTGTTATTATTTTGTTTGCTATTACGCCAACAAGGTATTGCTAAAGAAATCCTCATTGTCCATCATAATAAGGTTAATAATTCTGTCTTATTTGAATTCCGAAAAATTTTTAAACTGCTTCCTTCACTTAACAAAAGTCATAGTTAATCCTTTCCTAACCTTTTACCAATAGCAGATATTCACAGACAGATTTAATGTCCATTAAAGTCTTATTATTTTCATCGTTTCAACACCATTTGAGAGAGTACTACTTTGCTTATGCACTCTGAAATGTTAATTATTTGCACAATAAACTAGAAATTATACAATCACGGTAAATTTTAAGTCTCTTGAGTCATTCCTATATCATATCTCAGTTTTTATATAATCACAATTTTAAATAATTTATATTGCTTAAAATATTTCCTTTGACATTATCTTTCATTAAAATTTTGAAACATGATCTCGTGCTTTACATATTGAGAAGTTCATATACACAATCTGTCGATAATGCATTGACACTATGGAGAATGTAACAAGTGAGATGTTGGAAGGTTTTACAATGAATTTTGACTTTAATGAGGAATGATGATAAATGATCAGAGAGTCTACGTGTCGGGAGGAAATAATCCTGGAGAACACTCACGAGGACAGATTTACAATCAGAAAGCAAAAATTCATCATCCTGCTTCCACTGTCCAATAAAGACTATATTTTGTACTATGTCGCTCAACGGTCATTTTTTGCTCACGAGGGATAGTTAAACCAAATCTTATAGTTTAAAATAATACTTAAATTTTTTTAGTATTTCACCCCTACAAACATCCAAGTTGAAAAATGGAATTTGAACTAATTTACAGTTAAACCAAAAGTAAAAGCATTGATCTTTTGTCTGTCATCTCGGAAAACAGTGACAATGTTTGAAACAGTTTTCTTCTCCAAAGTGCATGAATATGATGAATCTAATTGGTGTTGCATAAATTTTTTAATAATTTTAGGAAAGAAGTATTGTACTTTTCAAAGAAGTATTGCATTTTTGGAAAGAAGTATAGTGTTCATTTCCACTTTTTCATAAAGTAATAAACATCCCAGTTCAATTAGTGTGGTCAAAAATATTATTGCTAATAAATATCATTACCATATTAATATTTTGTTCAATCATAATTGATCAAATCTAAAAGGGATAATGTGTCTTAAAATCATCTTAAAATATTTATAAATTGCTTATATTACATACATTCACTGGAAATGCTACATTTCACACACACACACACACACACACACATATATATATATATATATATATATATATATATATATATATATATATATATATATATATATATATATATATATATATATATATATATATATATATATATATATATATATATATATATATATATATATATATATATATATATATATATATATATATATATATATATATATATATATATATATATATATATATATATAAATATATATATATATATATATATACATAGATAGATAGATACACTCATGTCCATAAATTAAGAACAACTCAGAATAACACAGAAATTGAACTCTAAAATAAAAATTTCACATATAGAATTGTCACACTCATCTTGAAGAATAATATGCAAATTACAAGAAACCACCAAATGGTGCCACTAGTACGTCACAATGACGACAGTGTAAGAGAGGGGTATATAAGGAATGGTTGCAAAGAAGTATAATTATTCAGAAGCGCTTAAGAAGTCCAGTGCAATAACCGCATAGTTATGGTACAGAGGAAGCATTTGGATGATGTTTTACGTGGTAGAATTATCGGCTTGCTAGAATGTGGACGTATCCAGCTGGTAGTATCCGAGCAGCCTGGAATCACCCAGAGTGTCATCTCCAAGCTGTGGAAACAATTCCAAGATGATGGTAATGTTAGTAAATGTTACAGCACAGGTCGCCCCCGAGTTACAACGCATATTGAGGACCGGTGTTTGGCTGTTACTGCCAAAAGAAACAGACGAAGCACAGCATCAGATCTGTCACGTCACCTCTCTTTAGTTACCGGTACGACACATTCAAAGCAGACCGCGTACAGACGCTTAGGGCCTATTGGTCTATATGCTCGTAGGCCTGTCAGATGTGTTCCACTTACCGCAACTCATTGTCGCCTGGCGTAGAGAGCATGCATTGTAGACTCCGCAACAGTGGTCTTGTGTGATGTTTTCCTACAATTCCAGGTATAGCTTTCAATCCGTTTCTAAAGGCCAGTTACTCGTTACCATCAAGAGAACAACATTGAACGACATCGTTACGATGGTACAAGATTGCTCGTTTCGGGAGGAATTATTCTGGGTTCCAGAACTAACCTGCATGTTCAGAATGTAACCATGAAAGGCCACATCTATCGGGATGTCATTCTTGAACAACATCTATGGTTGTTTAGGTGTACCATTGATTCAGAATTTCTGTTTATGTGGGACAACGCCCGACTTAAAGGTTAACACATTGTATGCGAATGCCTTCAATCGGAGGATATTTCCCGTATTGAGTGTCAAGCATACTCACCGAACTAAAATTCAATAGAGCATGTGTGGGACATGCTTGGCCGACGAATTGCTGCCGGTCAATCACCTCCCACATGTCTAGCGGAACTTCGGAGGACATTGCTTGATGAGTGGTATAGTATTCCCTGAAATCTGATCGATGATTTGATACTCAGCATGCCAAGGCGTTGTACGACCTGTATTGGATCGTCTATGGGCATACTATGTATTAACCATCATACCAACCATGTTATATTTGTTTTTGTAAATAGGTTCTGTTTTGAATTTTTCTCCAGGGAGTAATAATCGCAATTTTTATTAATGTTGTCAAATGTATAGCATCTTTTTTGCTCTTTATCCTTTGTTTAATACATAGACTTTAAGAATAAGTCACATTTGTTTTGCTTCTGTCTCTTTCTTTGCCCGAACTTGCATTAACCTTAATTAAAGGATACAAGCATATAAGCATATATATATATATATATATATGTATATATATATATATATATATATATATATATATATATATATATATATATATATATATATATATATATTATTTTGGAACTTGGAACTTTGAATTTTGTAACTATTTGTTTTAATATTGTGTGATATACATATTTTGTACTTGCGTTTTAAAGGAAGGACTTTGAAGTTTTCATTAAAATGCAATTATTACCTATTTCTTAGAAATGTAATTTTTGAAAAATGCACCATAATTTTTAAGAGTTATTCATAAAAAATTGAAAAATATAAATAATATCTTATTTCATTAAAATTAATATAGGACAATTAATGTAATTAAATTATAAACGATAAATAAATCTAAATCATTTTCGAATGAGACAGCGATGTTATTTGGTAATAAGAAACATTTCACCAAATAATAAAAAACCCGAGTAAAATTAAAAAATTATGTCTTAAACAGTGAGACTATTTTTCAATATATTGCATTAACCTTAATGAGTGATCTTCTTCTGTCAAAAGCTACAAAATTTCATATTTGTTGCTAGCATATTATATATAAACTAAAAATCAATAAATTGGAATTGATTTCATTGACAAGGTTCCTTGTAAACTTAAACAGACTTATATAACGTAATTATATAATATGAAAGTATTCTAATAATCACAATTTCGACATCATTACAATTGCTCATAATGCCAAATATATTATTAATTTTAGCTGAAAACATTATTCTTTCTTTTTCAATATGGTGATCAGCATTTTTTTATTTGAAAAGATGATCGAAAAATATTATCGGGAGAAAATAATTAGGTATGATAGTTTGATTAATATTTGTTTAATCATTCCATTTATTTTATTACTCTTATGCTGAAATAGCAATATAATTTCTTCATTAAATTTAATAAAGATAATATTTTAAGATTATATATATTAATAAAAATTCAAATTTTGATAGTTCTTAAAATGTAATTATTGCTAAGTAATTTTAATTGATGTTATTTAATAGTAATAAATTAAAAATAAATAAAAATAGCAGTCCTAATTTATTGAAATTTTAGAGCAATTTAAATTTTTCAAAAAAATTGAGACTTATCTGATTTCAAATAATTGCTGAATTAACAAAATTGCTGAGAGATTTGTAGCACAATTGCTTTTAAGTTATAATTTTACATTTTGAGATGTTATGGTGAACATTTGTGAACATATAGTATTGAATTCACTGATTTGTATTTTCATCTCTTTTCTGTTATATTGGGTATCATTTTCACTCACTCTGGCCATCTTTAGTATTATTTCATTATTAAGATGTTCCTTAAAATCAAGTTTATTGAATTGGTATGTGGGTTTTCAAAATATATTAAATAAATAATGAAAGTGTACATATAAAATATTTAACTAATATTTTTATAAAATTACAGATTTTTGTAAAAAACCTTTACAGATCTTTGTAAAAAAACATAAAGTAATTAAATACTCAGTCAATAAAAAGTAAAAATATTCAATTAAAAAGTTAATTTTTTATAATATAAACTTTAAATGAAGAATAAATATACTCCCATAGGAATTCTGAATTTTAGTCAAGAATATTTCTATATTTACATTTCAAGTATTAAAAATAATTCTTATCCAATCAATAAATGTCTAATGTTAAATTCCATTAAAATTGCATTCTATTTTAGAAATATATCATGACAGAAATTTAAGCATTCAATTTAATTTATTGACTCAATTTTTCACAAAAATTTTATAAGATTATTTCGTAGAAATTATCGAATGTCCTTTCGAAAATTTAATGCTTATAGGAGCAGTATCGAGTTACTACAGTATATCTTCACGAATGAAATTAATATCGAAAATAAATTAACGATCATCTGCTAAATGTGTTGGTAAGGGGTAACGTTAAATAAACGAGATTAGCACGACTTCATGTTAACAGTGATTTGCATTAACTACATGCTTTAAGACGACGCACTTAACTCTTCCATTGATCTCATAAACCTTATGTAAATTGAGACTGTTAACTTAAAACTTTCTTAATTTAGGATATTTGCATTTATATTAGCTTCGGGAAATTTATTTGCTATATGGAAAATGAGATTATTTAAATATTTATTTTCAAACAGCATTTTGGACAAAAATATATGAAATTAATGAAGTTCCTCTTTCAAAAGTATTTTGATAATTCATAATTTATATTAATGTGTTGTTATTAAAAATATTTCATTGCTTATAAATTTGAAACATCCGACAATCTTGATATACAAAAATTTTATTTGTAGTTATTATTCTACCTAAACATTAACCATTTAGGAAAAAAATCACCATATTTTTAATTTAATTACTTTATCTATATTTAATAAATCATATAATAAAGCTTTCTATCAGGTTTTGCCAATTTTATAAGCATATTTCTTTAAATCTAAAGCGTATTTAGAATTAATGCTTTACAATTTCAAAATGATATTGTAGTATTATTTCAATAGGAAAGTTAACTAATGTGTATATATAATATTTTGTAATATATAATGATTTTAAGAATACAATATATCTTATCATACCATATATCGGGAAAAATTCCTCACAAAAAACATGAAAAAAAAACGTTAATGACTACATCGAAACACAAATATACAGGCATATGTGTTTATAAATAATATTGTAAATATATCTCTTTCGCAGAATAAATTAATATTTAGTGCCTTTAATTAAAGATAGCATATGAATTTAAGGAAAATAATTATTATTTATTTTAATTTCAATGTGTTTTATTGGTGTATTTTTCATATAATTTTGTAGAAACTTACTTTTGTATGAATATTCAAAGATTCTTGTAATGACGTATTAAATGCATATATTTTCTGAATATAACTACATAATATAATGAATATTTTGAATATAATTGTGTTTCAACATGTGTAACATATATTTTCTAAAATATCTTCTATTTCATCTGCAGATAAATATGATATGGTGTCTCTTATCAATGTTCTTAACTCTATGTGTTGTTTACCAAAATAAGTAAAGAAAGCAGGATTACAACATTTAACATGCTATCTAAACATAAACCATTTCTCATCCAACCTATTTCTGATCTTATGCGAACACTTCAATGCCTACCTAAATAACGAAATATACTATTTAAAATGTGTCCTCTTAAGGAAAAAAAATTATAAATAATTCAGAAGAAAAATAATCCTCAAACAATTTTTCTTAATAATACTTATAAGATTTTAATTTTTGTTTTTGTCCATTTTTATTAGATTAGTTATTGAAAACCTAAATGATAATTAATGAACTAAATATACTATTATTACATGCTCTTATATTTTATTGCCTCATGTTAAAAAAAAAAAAAAATTATTGCTTGGAAAATCTTCGTAATTCTCAGCTGAAAATGTGCCTTAAAATTAAATGTTTTTTTTAGCACTTCCATAAAAAGTTTTTCTTTGGTATTTAAAATATCATGGAAATATTACGCTTAGTTTTCCCTACTGTAAAGTTATGGCTTTCTTACAAAGTCATTACAGATAAGAAATATCGGTTTTGGAGCGAAACAGGTACATTTCCCCTCGGGTTAGGTAATTAACGTCGCCATCGGATACCCGGACCGGAAGAAAAAATTGTTCAGAAGCGGAAATTTCCCACACAGAAATATGTACCTTACATTTACAGCACATTATAGGAAAAGAATGTTATGAAAGAGAATTTGACTTCCTGATGAAAAAAAATCTTCAGAAAATAATTTTGATTTAGTTTTTGTATAGTTTAATTATCAATCTATATTATTTCGATTGTTAATGAAATTAAATGCATAAAAAGGTAAGTCATTTAAGCAAGATTTACTTAAATGAGTAATATTTAATTTAGATATTTTTCATCATTAATAAATATGAATAAAGTGTGTGGAAGTATTTTATAAATAATTGTGAAAATTGATCTTTATTATTATCCTCGTGCTGTATAAATGTTATTCAGAAAAATAGTATTCAAAATCTATATAACCAGAAACAGTTTTGAAAAAGAAGTAATATGTCTAGGATAGTGAGATAGTTTATTGTTACTTTCATACTACCTTATCGATAAATATTCATCGCTTAAGAAATTATGTGTGTTAGGTGAAATTCGAATGAATGTTTTTTATTCTCCAAATATAAAAGGTACCACATGAACTTTTCTTCTCTGGATTGAGAATCTAGAGACTTCAGTTTGTCTGTTTAATGTTTTCAAGATCTATAAAAACTTCTATAAAAATCTATAAAACTATATATATATATATATATATATATATATATATATATATATATATATATATATATATATATATATATATATATATATATATATATATATATATATATATATGTATATATAATTTATATTCATGGAGCATTGGAGAGTAATGTAATTGTTCTTCAAAAACGTATATATTGAGCTTGAATTTACTAAACTTTTGCTGTAGATTTTTGAACTAAAATAAGTTTCGTTATTTTCTAAAACTTGCTTTTAAATATCTTAAATAAATCTGTAGTATTTAGTTTAATTTAACAATTATGAGTATGTATACAGGTTTCCGATAAATACTTGAATATTTGAAATTCTTATAATAAAAATGAATTCTTCATATAGTTTTAACACCTCATTAGCTTAAATGAATTAAACTTCTTAAAGTAGTTTAAATCTGTGAATTATTAATGTTACGAACTTTAAAGTTATAAATAAAGTTTAAATGTACTTGCCAACTTGAGTTCTGTAAGTCTTGAACTATTTATTGGAAATTCGACATTCTATTGGAGTTGAGATTCAGACTTTAGAAAAACCAATATTTAAAATGAACAATTACCTAAACACTACTCGAATTAATTGCTCTAGTTATACATACTGCACAAAATAAATTACTTTTCCATTAAATAAGCAATTTATGAAGTTCACCATGAAAGACAGATATTAATATAGGATTTAAAATTTGCGCTAAATTTAAAATTCATGTCATATTAATTTAAATTGACCTCATGGTAAAGTTATTTAATTATAGATATTGCGAAATAATAAGTAATATTCGGACCACGCACACACATGTAAATTAGTTTACTTTTTATCTATTACATTTTTTTGAAATTATCTTAAGAATATACATAATTATTAAACAGTGTAACATGTAAAATTATCAGGTAAATACATTACACATTATTAATTTCAAATCAGTATTAAGGACAAAAAATAAAATCAGCAAAATTGATCTGGTATTTCATGTTGTATTACAAAAGTTTTGTAGAAAAATAAGAAATAAGTTTTAAAAAAGTGTTCTAAGACAAATTTATAATTATACATTTAATAAAAAATACTGCTTCTTTCTTATATTACTATATTTCAAAAAATTTTTAATTTTAAAATATTAAATAATTACAGTTAAATGTAAATCAGTCAATAAAAATAGTAGCTGGAAATCTTTGTTTAATTAGAAGCAACCTCATATTTTTAAAATTATAAAATGCATTGATACTACGATGGATTCGATGGACTACGATGGTTCGAGCGGAAACATCAATCTGACAATGCAACCCTTGTAAAAAACCACTTTTATTATCTCATGGGAAACAGAAGATGATGAAAACCACCAATTAAGTGACTTGACTCTTTGTCGAAAAGGACTTTAATCTGATAAATAAGGAAAACTGGAAAAGCCTTGTAGTGCGAATGAGTATTAGGGTTTGGGACAGTTGTGGCCGGTAACTGAATATATATATATATGTATATATATATTTGTTATTTGTGTGTATGAATTGTTTTTATAAGATATATATGCAAATTGTTTATATATCTTATAAAAACAATTTGTATGAGTTATGCGAAACAAAGTGAATGATATATAGAAATTTATGCACATATTTTCTAATTTCAATTACAGCCAGCAAAACCTACTCAATGATGAACATCATTTCTATTTATCAGATCATATAATGAGCAAGCTTTATGCAGACTTGAAATGATTGATGCAAAATGTAGAGGTTTAAGTGTTATATTTTTAGTTGTAAATGCCAAATGTCATTTATAAAAGAGAGACACTTCTTCTTACAGAGTCTTGAAATGAATGAAAATAATCTGTATTGAAAGTAAATAATATATTCAGACGAACCATATTTTTCACTTTTACTTTTATATGGATAAGTGGACGTTTCAAGGACAATTGTACAAGTGATTATCCTTTTTCATTTGCCAGGTATGGAGATGGATCTATAATGATATGGGCAGCCATATCGCGATTTTCTGCTGTACCAATCGTAATCTTGAAAGAAAGAGAAAACATAAAAATATTTTAGCTCACTAGCTCTATACTATAATCTTAATTTAGTATCCTGCATGATTTGAAGTTTTGCAATATGATAAAGCAATTGTTTATACAGCAGGACTTGTACAATCAAAGTTCGATGAACAAGTGTATGAAGTTAAGCATTGGCATGCGAAATCTCATGATTATAATATTATTGAACCATTATAGATATTTTAGAGAGTTTAATACTGAATAGACCAAGTATATATTCAATGATACAAACTTAGTTTTCTGCGGGAGGCGATGTTTTTCATTATAATTATCCACCTATGTAGCGGGGTGTGTCCAATCATGGTTTGTTAACAAATAATGTTAATAGTTTTACCTGATATTATATCACTCATGTTAATATAGAATTTTAACCGGAAATTACATTTTGAACCAAAGTAAAATATTTTTTTGTTTAGGTCTAAAATATGATTTCAAGATTTTTTTCTTCATAAAATTCATATTTTTTTTAATACTGTTGAAAATGCTTTTAATTTACATTACATACCTTTCATCCTAAGGAATCTCAAATGCGAATTTGAACTTCCTAATGTCATATAGGATGTGAATGAATAAAAATACGTTCTTATATTCAATTACTCAGCCTTTATACTCAATAATGTTTAAAAATATAGCTATGCTGCTTACCTAATGTATTAAATTAAACAAAATATTTTCATACTCATAAATTAGTTTTATGGACAAAAGAAAATGCAAACAAACGTCATGCAAAGAAAAAAGGAAAATATATAGCAGCATTATTTATAAACAAAAGCGGTGAACTGATTCAAAAACGGCCATAAGATTAATCTATTTTATAGCCAGACTGTAAATTAAAACTACATTGTATATCTTTTTTGATGTATCATTTAATGTAGGCAATACTTGTGTTAATTTGAACAAGAAACAACAGTAAAATTGTGTAAACAAAAACAAAATTAGATAAAATTTATGAGGCTTGGTTATGTAGTTAAAAAAATCACTTACGTTAACAATAAACCTTGCATTTTCCAAATATTTTTTGGTAATATATTGTAAGCTTATGTTTGATACACATATTAATTAAACTATTATTTTTAGGACTTTCCATTTTTAAAAAAGCAATCCATAACAACTCTTTTCTGTCTCTTAAATTTTCAAAAGATTAAATTTTGTAGTTTTTTTTCATATTTTATACGTTTAACCTTTTCTTAATTTCACTTTACCTTTTATGTTAATTCCTATCTTTAAATGCGATTAATTTAAATTTACTAATAATTAAATTAATTTAAATTTACTAAATAATTATTTTCATTAATATATATTGCAATTGTTATTAAGGAAATACAGAATATATAATTTTTCTTAATCTTTTCACATGTGACCTCATTAATTATTATAGATAAAGAACAAGCCATAAATGTTTATTTAATTTAATTAATTAATTAATTAATTATTTCAAAGACCTTTCATATTCCACATTCATGATATAGAAAAACGCTTTCATTGTAAGCAGATAACAATAAAGAAAATGACTCAAATAGAAGTTCTATACTAGAAGAATATGTACTATTTATATCACATTTAATGATATAATGAAACAATTTACAAATAAATCCGTAGAATTAGTAATAAAAGCATATTATAGGTTCAGGAGCTTGAAGTTTATAATTTTACATTTTGTTCTTACAAAAATTAAAGTAAATATTTAAGTTCTTTCTTAAGGCAGATACTTATTAGTAAATTTGTGTTACTCTTATAAGATTAGCCAAAAAATTAATTTTAATTACAATAAATCGTTTCATTTATGACGCATGCATAAGAATAATTGAAGAAGCAAACTGAATCATGAATATTTTCAGTTAAAATGTAGGATATTAATGTATTTAAATATAGTTTTCTACAATTTTAAAATTCTTTATAAAATGCATTTTTAAATTTTAGATTCAGATAAACATATTTGCTTCTCTTAAAAGTGATCATTTTTCTCATTTTGTCGATTATTTTTATAAGAAAAATTCTTAAGAATTTGCATTAATATATATCTTAGAATCTCTGTTTTCCTTTGTAACATTTTATTGATTTATGAAATTATAATTAATTATAAAATTTAATAATTTATTAATTGTTACCTTAATTAATAAATTTATTTATAATATAATATAATAAATATTAATAAATTTATCTATAATATACCATTGTGTAATATGACAGTTATAAAATTAGATTCACTTATTTTTAGCTATACATTTTTCAAAACCATATATAGCAGCAATTCTGAGAAAGTAAATTAGTTCATAAACACTTTAAAACATTTAAAATGATATTAGTTTTGGATAAAACATTCCTATGTACGTGAAAAATAAGTTACTGATATGATAAATAATAACGCAAGAATATTACTCACACAAGATCGATACTTTCTCATAAATTAAAAATCTAAGTTCAGCAAAGTAGAATTAATTTCATAGTATTTGTTAATTTTTAAATTATAAAAAATAAAGAATAACGATAATAACTATTGAGAGAAAAGTTATATTAAATAAATATAATTCATATATATATATATATATATATATATATATATATATATATATATATATATATATATATATATATATATATATATATATATATATATATATATATATATATATATATATATATATATATATATATATATATATATATATATATATATAGCTGACCCAGCCACGCGTTGCAGTGGCTGAGTTCTTAAAATACATTGAATCAATTTTTTACTAATTCTTGGGTTCAATCAAATTAATATTTTCTAAAAAATTTAGAATAGGTTCATTCATAGGAGATTAAAAATAAAACGTTTCACCAAAATTTAATAGTAATAGGTAAAGTATCGAAATTTTGAAATTAAGCACAAATCAACATATACTTTCTGAATTTACATTTTATTCATCTTATATTAAATTATAGTTTGTAATCAGTGACTTACTTATAAAATATACTATATAAATTAAAGACATCTAAAAATAAATTGTTATAAATGAGGTAGATAACATTGACATCGAACTATTATTATTTTAATTTTAAATTATATTAAAACTAAAAATTTTTTCCGCGGCATTATACTGAAATAAAAAAAATTAAAAGAATTTATCATTTGAATAAATAAATTAGATCAAAATGTTCTACTAAATAAATTAATAATTATCAAATTATAAAATAAAAATAAAAAATAATAAAAGGCTATCAAGAAATACTTACATATTTTCGAGGTGGTATGAAAATTAGTAAGGAAAAACAGTAATAAATAAAATTTTATTTTACTATTTATAATATTAAAAATATTCAAACTGAATACTGCACAATAATAACACAATACAAAGTATAATTATGAAAATGATTCACGAAAAATTGTTATAGTATCATTATACATCATGAAAATATATGTAAATTCTATATTTAACCACGCGCTAGCGCGCATGTTAATTTGAGCGCGCACGTTAATTTTCTCGAAGATGGTATAATCTAGAAAAGTAAACACGTCGCCATCTGCCGAATACCTGTGCAACTTAGATGCTAAACCGCCATCTATTAGGAACTTACAGAACTAACCAAAAAAATAATTTAGTGTTGTACTACCCCTAACATTAAGGGGGATGAGAAATAGATGTTGGCCGATTCTCATAGATACCGGATAAGCACAAAAATTTCATCAAAATCGGTCAAGCCGTTTCGGAGGAGTATGGCAACGAAAACTGTGACACGAGAATTTTATATATTAGATATATATATATATATATATATATATATATATATATATATATATATATATATATATATATATATATATATATATATACATATATATACATATATATATATATATATATATATATATATATATATATATATATATATATATATATATATATATATATATATATATATATATATATATATATATATATATATATATATATATATATATATATATATATATATATATATATATATATATATATATATATACATATATATATATACATATATATATATATATATATATATATATATATATATATATATATATATATATATATATATATATATATATATATATATATATATATATATATATATATATATATATATATATATATATATATATATATATACATATATATACACATATATATATATATATATATATATATATATATATATATATATATATATATATATATATATATATATATATATATATATATATATATATATATAAGGTAGTCAGCATTAAAATTAACTGAGAATGTTCAGGAAGTAAAACTGATGGATTTCTTATTTACAAAATTACATAAAAAGTTAAAGCAATAATCGTCCAATTTGAATAATTTCCAGAATATTATTAAGAATTATTGTTATAAAGTGGATGAAAAATTATTTATTTGAATATTATTTGATAACTGATAGCAAGATATCTGATAATGAATTGTTTTTAAATCACTATTCTCCTTAAATGTTTTGAGACTTATTACTGAAAATTTTTAATACTTTGAGTTATATTCTGAAATTTAACTTACTCATAGAATTTGTTTGTCGTTTAATTTTATATAGTTTAAATGTTGGGATATATTGGAAAAAATTTATCTCTTCGGTTTCAAATATGGTTTATTCTGATATTTATATATAAACTACTCTCTTCGGTTTCAAATGTATTTATCTCATCGGTTTCAAATACCCGGGCCGTGGTAGCCTTGTGGTTAAAGCACAAACGGAAGGGTGGGTTTCGATTCTCAATTTTGCCAAAGACGTACCGAGTACACGCGATATACAGGCTCATGAAATCTGTGGAATCGAATGTCTTGTGTTCGGTCTTTGAGCAGTTACCATGAATGTAATGGTCAGGAGAAAATTTCCTCACCCTCCAGATAAATGCTAAAATGAAGGGAATGGATCCTCTGGAGGGGCTATCTATGTGAGGAGTCTTAGAGAAAAGTTGTACTTTCACATTCGTGGTGCCCTGGTAAAGCAAATGATGCACTCTACTATCTTAAATTTAGAAAGCCAACGGCAAACGGAGCTAGCCTTGTCCAAGTGTCATAAGTAACAGAAAAATCACAATCTTCAACGTCATAAATTAAACATGCAGGCAATAACAAATCCTACTACATTTTTTTAGATAATAAACTTTACTTGCATAAGCAATTTAATTAATAAATTTTATTAAAATTTTCAGGTCTTTATTCAAAAATACATGCCATCATACGCGTGAGTTATGACATGAAAATTATTTCAACCTTTCAAATATTGGTGTGATTCATTCTAAATGTATAAAAATAACAATCAGTTGCATTATAGAGTGTAAATTAGTGCACTTTTAATTAGAATGTGTACTACTTTAATTCTATAATATTTAAATGCGTGATATCAATTGATAAAATTTATCTTCCATTATTACATTATAAAAATTTGTATTATAACTTAAATGCAATAATTTTTTTACTTCAAATGCATGACAAAAAATAAAAAAGGGAAAAACAGTAAACATGCATTTTTCTCTGTCTTTTTTCATTAATAATATTCATTTCTTTCTTAAAATTAAGCTAATTGATAATTCATTTTTAACAAAAGAAATTAAATTTCGAAATATTGAATTTTTAGGTATTTGCATTTTTTGCTTAACATAAATATTTTACAGATTTATTTTAAATTATTTGGCAGAGTTTTGATGCTCTAAAATTGAGTGATTGCAGATTCAGGTGAGAGATAAATTTCGTAAATTATATATATATATATATATATATATATATATATATATATATATATATATATATATATAAATAAATATATATATATATATATATATATATATATATATATATATATATATATATATATATATATATATATATATATATATATATATATATATAAATATATATATATATATATATATATATATATATATATATATATATATATATATATATATATATATATATATATATATATATATATATATATATAAGATAAAACATGAAGAAAAGTAAAATCAGAAATATAAAATTGGAAAGATACTAAAGTATATGAAGCAAAAGACAAGAAGGCATACGGACCACGTCTTCATCAGGAGGGAGATGGTCAGCTATGCAAAAATGAACACTCGTTTCTGACATGCTCGAAGGACAGATGTCTAAAAATCTTCGAGCAATTCCCCGAAGAGTGTTCGTATTAAAAGAACTTAGTTAAATATTAGACTAAATATATATGTAGAAAAGAAAAATATGTATGCAGAAATATAAAAATACTCAATAAAGATGAAAATATTCACAATAGATGTAACAAAAGTACAGTAGAAAAATACATACAGTAAAAGATACATACAGTAGAAAATACAAAATACAAATGCCAGTAAATCAAATTGAATTTATATATGAGAATAGTAGGAAGTTGCCAAACGTAAATTTGAAATTAGAATGAAGAAATATTGCCAGAAGTAATTAAATTCAAAAAGTTAAAGTGGTTTAGAAAGTTAAAGTGTATTATAAAGGGGTTTAATAACCTTTTGAATTTAATTACTTCTGGCAATATTTCTTCATTCTAATTTCAAATTTACTTTTGGCAACTTCCTACTATTCTCATATATAAATTCAATTTGATTTACTGGCATTTGTATTTTGTATTTTCTACTGTATGTATTTTTCTACTGTACTTTTGTTACATCTATTGTGAGTATTTTCATCTTTATTGAGTATTTTTATTTTTCTGCATATATATTTTTCTTTTCTACATATATATTTAGTCTAATATTTAACTAAGTTGTTTTAATACGAACATTCTTCGGGGGAATTGCTCGAAGATTTTTATACATCTGTCCTTCGAGCATGTCAGAAAAGAGTGTTCATTTTTGCATAGCTGACCATCTCCCTCCTGATGAAGACGTGGTCCGTATGCCTTCTTGTCTTTTGCTTCATATACTTTAGTATCTTTCCAATTTTATATTTCTGATTTTACTTTTCTTCATGTTTTATCTTATATATATAGGCAAATCTTTCTTTAGCTGCGTTTGCGCTGGCTAGATTTCCTATTATGCATTGTAGTTCCAACATTATATATATTTTTAGTATTGTATTTATTACTTTATATTTATATGTCTTTTCTTTATATTAATATATATATATATATATATATATATATATATATATATATATATATATATATATATATATATATATATATATATATATATATGCTTGTATCGTTTAATTAAGGTTATTGCAAGTTCGGGCAAAGAAAAAGACAGAAGCAAAACAAATGTGACTTATTCTTAAAGTCTATGTATTAAACAAAGGATAAAGAGCAAAAAAGATGCTATACATTTGACAACATTAATAAAAATTGCGATTATTACTCCCTGTAGAAAAATTCAAAACAGAACCTATTTACAAAAACGAATATAACATGGTTGGTATGATGGTTAATACATAGTATGACCCATAGACGACCCAATACAGGTCGTACAACGCCTAGGCATGCTGAGTATCAAATCATCGATCAGATTTCAGGGAATACTATACCACTCATCAAACAATGTTCTCCGAAGTTCCGCAAGACATGTAGGAGGCGGTTGACCGGCAGCAATTCGTCGGCCAAGCATGTCCCACACATGCTCTATTGAATTCAAGTTCGGTGAGTATGCTTGACACTCAATACGGGAAATATCCTCCGATTGAAGGCATTCGTATACAATGTGTTCACCTTTAAGTCGGGCGTTGTCCCCCATAAGCAGAAATTCTGAATCAATGGTACACCTAAACAACCATAGATGTTGTTCAAGAATGACATTCCGATAGATGTGGCCTTTCATGGTTACATTCTGAACATGCAGGTTAGTTCTGGAACCCAGAATAATTCCTCCCGAAACGAGCAATCTTGTACCATCGTAACGATGTCGTTCAATGTTGTTCTCTTGATGGTAACGGGTAACTGGCCTTCTCCATATGAAATTCTTGCGAGAAACGGATTGAAAGCTATACCTGGAATTGTAGGAAAACATCACACAAGACCACTGTTGCTGAGTCTACAATGCATGCTCTCTACGCCAGGCTAACCGTCGGCGACAATGAGTTGCGGTAAGTGGAACACATCTGACAGGCCTACGAGCATATAGACCAATAGGCCCTAAGCGTCTGTACGCGGTCTGCCTTGAAAGTGTCGTACCGGTAACTGAAGAGATCTGACGTGACAGGTCTGATGCTGTGCTTCGTCTGTTTCTTTTGGTAGTAACAGCCAAACACCGGTCCTCAATATGCGTTGTAACTCGGGGGCGACCTGTGCTGTAACATTTACTAACTTTACCATCATCTTGGAATCGTTTCCACAGTTGGAGATTACATTCTGGGCGATTCCAGGCTGCTCGGATACTACAAGCTGGATACGTCCACATTCTAGCAAGCCGATAATTCTACCACGTAAAACATCATCCAAATGTTTCCTCTGTACCATAACTATGCGGTTATTGCACTGGACTTCTTAAGCGCTTCTGAATAATTATACTTCTTTGCAACCATTCCTTATATACCCCTCTTTTATACTGTCGTCATTGTGACGTACTAGTGGCACCGTTTGGTGGTTTCTTGTAATTTGCATATTATTTTTCAAGATGAGTGTGACAATTCTTCAATATTAAATTCAAAAATTTCACATTTTTCAGTTTTGTTTATTAGATTCAAATATAAATAAAGAAACTACATTGCCAATATATATATATATATATATATATATATATATATATATATATATATATATATATATATATATATATATATATATATATATATATATATATATATATA